>OZ025301.1:76014409-76489909 GCA_964019185.1 Maratus speculifer
AAACCCTGGTTTCTACAGCAACGGCTGTAATTCGGCTCTTGTAGAATAAACAGTACTGCCAAGTTAAGGTGAAACGAAGTATGAACATTGCTGAATTGAATCTGCGCACTCAACTCAGAAAGATTCAGTTAACAAAACAAGGAAAAAAATTCAATTAACAAATTAAAAGAAAAACAATTTGCATAATTATGAATATTTTCAATTCAAATCTTTCAAAACAAGTCAAACATTATCAATTTTTAATACTTTTATTTATTTATTTATTTTTTAAGTGAATATTTAATTTTTTGCCAAAATATAACACAAATGCCTATACCAAAAATTGATTAAAAGTTGTAGTTCCAAATTAGGGACATGACAGATACCTTTCAACCCCCCTTTAAAAAAAATTTTGCCACATTTTTTTTTTTTTTTTTTTTTTGGGGGGGGGGGGGGGGTTAGAGTACACCAAAGTTAACAAGTAAAAATAATTCTTTTACAAAAATATAACATTAAAAAATATTAGCAATTTTAGAAGAAAGTCAATGTTATTACATACGATTAGCTTAGTCCATGTTGTAGATGTATAATTTAAAATGCTGAGATATTTCAATAATATACAACTTACCATATTTTCCGGTGTATAGCCCGCACCCCTAAATCGAACAGTGCAGGAAAAAAGTTAGTGTATACGCCATGGAGATGCATCGGTGTATAGTCCACAGGCTATACATCATTTATGAATATATATTTCGATCAGGATTCGAAATTAGAAGCCATTAGTCATAATTTCCAACACAAATTTACCAAATTTTTTCGTGATGCATAATAACAACAGTAATTCGGCTAAAAATTTAAGATTATCAGCATATGAATTATGTGAATACAAAAAATTTTTAGAACAAGTAGCTTTTTGTAATAAAAAAGTATGGCATTGAAGCATCTTGAATAATAAATTAAACAGCAGTAACTTATAATTTCTATTAAAATAACATTAACTAAATAATTTATATTGCTTTCGCCAAAATATTAACGTCTCTGTAAATGCAACCAAAAAAAAAATGTTTTATAGTGCTGCCATCTATTAGCAAATCGAAATATGTACCGTAATTTTCGGAAGAAATGCCGCAGTGTTTACCTGTTTTAAAATAAAATTTCAAGTGAGGTGGCATTTCTATAAATATGGCATTTATGCACATTTTTTATCTTTTTTTTTTTTTTTTTTTGCAAACAAGCAAGATATTTTTTCTAAATTTTTCCAAAAATTAAAAATAATAAAAAAATTTCTCATAAAATGTATAGCAAATTCCGACAAATGGTCGCAAAACAAATTAATTTCGATTTCGTTAGGCGTTCAAAGAAAAATTGCCAATTTCATCAAAAAAATCACAAAAAACGGCAAATTTTGCCAAAATATTGTGAAAAAATGTTCAAATTTCATTAAAAGACTGAAAAAAAAAATTATGCAAATTTAACATATGATTGCGAAAAAACGAAAATTGCATCAAAAGGGCAGGGAAAATTTTATAGTTAATGAAGGAAGTGGATTTCCCTCTTCTCCCCCCCCCCTTCTCCCCTCTTTTATAACCTTTCACGAAATTTGTTCGGAATCCGATTTTTTTCCCTGCTTCAAAGATTCAGACATCAAATTTTAAATAATGCGGATGAGCCAAAATTTTCAGATCCAGCCAAACGAAATATATTAACCTTTCCTGTAATGCTAAAAATTTTCCCCACCTAGCTAAGAAAACTTTATGAAATCAAGTCCGGGTCAGGCATAACCTGACTCCATTTATCATAGAACTCATAGACTCATTTTTCATAGAGTTCTCGTGTGAATTGTATTCCTTAAAAAAGTAAAAAAAAAGATCCCATGAATAAGTCAGAAAGTTTTTCGTTGTTAAAAAAAAATGTTCGAGTAGCAAAAAGAATTAATGAACTGAAAATTTGAAACTAAAGCAAAACTCTCTTTTTCCTCTATAAAAAATGAAAAAAAAAATATTTTCGTTATTAATTAACCGATTTTGCTCAAATTTTCATCAACTGGCAATAATAATAAGTTAGGTTGAATACCAAATTTTTATTAAAATATATTACGTTTTAAGAATATTCTAGATACCCATCAAAAAGCTCACTGTTTGATTCACTGAATAAAAAAGCTTTATTATCAAGACATGTTTGTTTATTTAGCTGCGGCAATTCGGACATCGTGAAAATCCGATGAGTGATTCATTGATAATGTTTTGCTATGCAAATGACAAACAGTTTAAACCAAAGATATTTCGTAAGCAGAACGGAAGGAAAAGAGTATTTCTTTTAAAGAAACAATTATTTTTTATACAATATACTTCATTTTTCCTTAACATCTTATTTTAAAGAGTGAAATCCAGAGGAATTTACATACACACATGCCGATCTCGGGAAACTTTCACATTGAAAATGCAATCTGTATCAGTTATTAACTGAGAACACCCAGTTGCTAATATTAATATAAGGGAAGACATTTTTTAAAAGATCTAGTTTGCTTTTGTTTGTTTAATATTTTATTTTTGTTTTATTTATTTATTTTTGCATTAGCTAGTGGAGATCGTTCTTTACAAAAGCCACTTTTTACTTTTTCAACTTCCTTTGCAGTTTCTTTTTTTATACTGGGATACGTTTATTTTTGAAACCGGTTCCGAAAGTAAAAGTATCCAAATAATAAAAAAATTTTGTAAATTAAATCGAAAAATCCTATATAGAATTTCCCGTTTTTTTCCGTGATCCTTTACAGAAATACGCGTTTTTCTACGGTTCTCTGATGGAATTTGAGTTTTTTCACAATCTTTTAATGAAATTTTTCGTTTTACTCGAGATACTCGATTTTCATAAGATCCTTTGAGGAATTTCATGTTTTTATTGCGATCCATAAAGAAAAGTTAAGTTTCTTTTAGTGATCCTTTGATGAAATACACATTTTTTTTCAAACAATCCTTTGACAAAATTTGCATTTCTCTGCGGTCTTTTGGGAAATCAGCATTTTTTCCACAGCACTTTGATAAAATTCATGCCTCCCCTTTTTTTGCGACTTTTGATGAAACCAGTTATTTTTTTCCGCGACCCTTTGATAAAATTTTCATTTTTCTCCACGAGCTTAGATAAAAGTCTTGCTTTTGATGCGATCTTTGATGAAGCTCTAGCTATTTTTTCTGTGAATAGACTTTTATTTTTAAATTTTTGACGCGTTTTTTTCTTCTGACCCGCTGAAACCTGTTAGGTCAAAGGTTACATTATTTTGAAGCCGAGGTCAGGTAGCTATTATAGATCTATTAGTGCAATACTTGGCGATATTTGTGACAGTTCTTCCAAACCCAGAAATAACTGTATTTAAGCAGTAAAAAAAAGCCTTTACAAACAGGAGAGAACTCTCTAAATTTCGCAGCATAGCGAAAAAAATTTACAAATTTCGATGTTTTTTTCAAATTTTTTGAGGTTTAAAAGTTGTGGAAAAAATATCACGATTTCAAATTAAAAAAAAAAAAATCTTTGTATAGTCCGCACCATGTATAAGCAGCAGCAGCTTTTTCGAAGGTTTTTTTTTTTTTCTTGTATAAGCCGCGGACTATACACCTGAAAATACAGTAGTTGTAAGCAATTCCAACATAGTCCATTAAGACGATGCAAATCTACTTCTCCAGAAGGTATCACATACAGCATGATTCGTAGCATTTACGAAAATTGTGCAATGGAAATGTGTACTTTAATTAATACAAAATTATTCATATTACATGAATATAAAAATATCACTTAAAATGCTATTTACAAATGAATCATCAATATTGTTTTTTCCTTGAGTTTGTTCGGAGATCATAAGAATGCAATTTACTACTGAGATTCTTCACATTGTTCTCAACTGATTTGGAACGATTTCTTGTCAGACAAGGCTGACATTTATTATTAACTTCCCTTTTAGTAACATCTTTCCTAAGTAACTTGTTTTTATGAGTTAATCTAGTAGACATAAATCAATAGGGTTCGTGCTAGGATAAACCTCAATAACGTCCAAAAATTTCATGGCAATCCAAGTATATTTAGGAGAGTTAGAACGCAGACAGGCGACCATAAAACCATACAAAACGAATGCATAAACACATTTCAACTTTGTTGGAAAGTGTTAAAAACTAACAAACAAAATTTAATCCAATTTTTTACTTTCAAATTAATGCTGGTAAAATTTTTATCCATCACTCAATAGTAATGTTGTTATGTTGTGTTTTTAATAGGGATGGGCATTATTTAACGCATTAGGATAAAAAAAAAACACTGTTACTATGCTTTAACCTAATATTGCGTTAATATGTTACCAAAAAGTCCCTGTTAATTAAATAACATATGGTTTTAAATGATGGCAGCATCTTCATTCATTTGCTTTAATCAAGAAATCAATTTTGCACCTCTAAAATAGAACAATATTCACTAAAAATGTCTTGAACCATTTCTTTTGAGGCGAGCGCACCTAATTGGCCCAATCTTCCATCTCTAGTCATAGGCAAGTCTGTTAGGCGAGTGATGCTTAAAAATTGTTTTGCATTTCATCAATCCCTTACGCAAAAATAGATAACCTACTAAAAAAATGAAAACTATTTTCAACCAAAGACCATGTTACAAATAAAAAGAGAAAAATTTGATTGGATCAAAAATTATATCGATATCAAAAAACAAATATTTCCTCCCCCCATAGATATTTTACAATATCATATGCCGAACCTCCTTCCCCCCCACACACACACACTCTCCTAAAATGATTACATTATATTTGCATAGCCCCAAAATGAACATGCTAGATTATTGGATCTAAATATTTTCCTTTGTACACTTACATTACAAATGCATTTTAAATTGAGTTTTGTAATATATTTCTAAGCATTGATTTCTATTCACCCCCCCTTCCCCCGACACACATACCAAGAAAAAGCAGTGAAACTCGAGCTCAGAATCATTAAATTTATAAAAAGTACATTTTTACAATATTTAAGTAAAATGCATTTATTTATAATTCTATGCCTTAAAAATTAATTCTCAATTTTAAATAAAAAATATATTTTAAAAAACTGAACATTATTCTACTATATTCAAATAAAATGCACAAATTTATAATTTTTTAATTGATTAAATCTTCCAAAATGTGTACATTTGAACAGGGGCATGCAAAGAGAAAACTGCACCTTGGGCAAAGTTTCAGTTTGGCGCCCCCTCCACCAATTTTTTCTTGTGAAAAGCCAAAAATGATGTTGGTAGTATAAATATGGCACCCCCTAAATTGCCATGCCCGGGGCGACCGCCCCTTCGACCCCCCCCCCCCCTTTCGAATGGAGCTGCATTAGAACTTCAAATTGAGTTCGATTGAAAACTGCAGTTGAAAAACAATTACTGATAATTCCTTTATATTCCCAGATTCATTCTGATATATTTTCTTGTGGCTGCAGTAAATCTAGTTCTTAAAATAGATAATGATCATTTATCGTTTGGCTAACTTTGAATAAAAACAGATAATTTAACATATTTGCAATTATTTATCTGTAAATATTTTCTGCGGTCACTGTAACATTTGGTACAACTCTTTTTAAATTGAAAAAAGATTTTGATACTAAATATAATTAATAATTTTTGTCTGAGTGAATGATATTTCATTAAAAGTGTTTGTTTATTCTTTATGGTTTTCAGAAGTAATGAAAGAAGTAGTATTAAATGATTTTCAATCGGGAAAAGATTCTGTTTTGATGTTGCAAGGATGATAGAAGGGTTTACTCGTTTTTGAATATTTAAAAGGGTTATTACTACATACTCATGGAATTTTTTTTTTTTTTTGGGGGGGGGGGAGACTTTGGCACTATAAATACTTTTATTATTTTTATTTTGTATTTGCGTTAAAAGATTTTATGTTGCTGAATAAAAAAGAAAAATGTTAGGGAAAAAAAGAAAGAAAGAAAATAGTTTATTATAATTTATGAAATAACTTTATTTTAGTACAGTTGTAATTAATTTGAAGAATTACATTCAATTAAAAGTGTGTAAATAATATTTTTGTGTTCTTGTGAAATTAACTTTGAATATATGTTGATTGATGTGGCCACTATTAAGTCGGATCAATTTTTCCTTTATAATATTTTACAATGTAGTTGAAAAGTGTTTATGAATTTGGTTTGTCTATCCTTGTTCTAACTTGTGTAAATATAGTCTGATTGCCATGAAATTGATATACAGTAGAGTCCCTCAAATCCACACAGCTTGGGACCAGAGGTTTTGCGGATTTCTGGTCATTGCTTTGTTTACATTTTTTTAAAAGTAGTTTGAATGTAATTAAGAATGAAATCAAAAGTATAATGAATGCTTACAGTATTCTAAAATATTAAAATAAGTAATAAACTAAAATAATAAAAAATTAAACAGTTTTTAAAATGATAAAAATACTAAAAGCAAAGGTCAAATTAATAATCAATAATGTACAATTAAATATTCATTATAGAGATGAAATGTGTTTTTCCTAAATTAGTCAATAAAACTTTCCTCATAAAGGTGCATTACTGATTCACATCAAAATCATAAAATAATGAAGCTTTATTTCAGGTTTAGCCAGACTTAATAACTAAAAAAACTTGATTAATACATAAATATATTTGGTAAGATAGTGATTACCAATGATATCAGCAATATCTTTATTTTTTCATAAATAAATTATTCTTTCTTCATGAAAAAACATGAATTCAATAACCTTAACAAAAATTACAAATTAAAAAATATATGAAATTGATATAAAACTAAAAGTCAAATTTTGCACCTACCTTTGAATTGAATGTTTCATTGTTTACATTCCTAAAATGTGTGCAGATTTTAGAAGTGCGGATTTGAGGGAGTCTACTGTGTATATATATATATATATATATAAAATTAGAATTTAGTATGGCATGTTCAGCTTAGAGAAGGAAGTGTGTAGCTTTTTTTTTATTTTTGGTTCATTTGCAGGAACACTTAGAAGAATTCCATTAGTTTACGGCCTATGTTGAAACATCACATGCTATGTAATTTAATGATATTACAGTATTTAAAACATACTGAAATTGATATACATTATTGTGATGTACTACAAGTTTCTTACTAAAGAATATAGTGTGCATAGAACTTATTGCTTATTTATGAGAACATACAAAAGTATTTCGGTATAGAAGAAAATTAAAATTAAATGAACTATTGAAACTTACGAACAATAATTGCTGGAAGTGTGTTTTCAATAATGGTATGCATTTTAAAGTTTAACTACTTTTTAAAAGTTACTTGGTTTGTACAAATTTTAGATCTTATGCTATGTCGAAAAAATGTTATCAGCATCCGTTTCTTGGCTGAAATTGCTGTATGGAAATTTTCAACTGTGCTATACATTTAACTGAACTAACTTTTAGCACACATGTCTGTCGATCATATACAGTGCTGAAAAAAAAAAAAAATTATATTTTTACGACTATTCATGGTAATAACAGAAATCGTGTTTTCAAATGCATTATGTTTTTTTTTTTTTTTTTTTTTTTTTTTTTTTTTTCTCAAATTGTTCAATAAGATGCCACCTTCCATCTTTGTAAATTCTCAAATTTTTTTATGGGATTCTAAATGTGTAAGAAGGTGTTTCATAATCTATGCTGTATGAATTCATCTTTTTCTTAGAAATCGTATTAAAACTATAATATTATGCATGGTGTCTCTTATCATTTATCAATAACTAATTTCTAAACTGTTAGTTTTAAAGTTATAATTCCAGTTGTATAAATGTTTTAAAATTTTGTTCTCCTCTGCATCCCATAAAAATCAATTTACATTATTTTTAAATACATAAGAAATTACAAATTTTATACAATGCGTGGGTCCTATAAGCTTTATTTTGAAAAGATTTTCACCTTCTAGCATGTAAAACAGTAAAAATTTATTCTTGTATGCTAAAAACTTACTGAGTTATAATACTTAGAATTGTATGAGTTTCCGATGTTTTAATCACTATAACTGGAAAAACCTGTTTTTAGTGCCAGAAAATGCCAAAAATGCACAAAATTCAAAGCATCATAATTAAGTTTTTTCTTGTCTTGCAAAAGGTAAGTTTTTATCAGAAACTGATTTTGATTAATCTTAGTAAAATATAGCATTTATAATTACATCAAAAAGTTATTTAAAACATTTTGTTTGAAAGGCCTTCTAATTAAAACATTCATTAGTTATATGTTATAAAAATAACTGGTTGTTGGAACCTCCTGTTACCTGTAAAAGAGTGGAATGATGTAACCTGTTAAACAAAAATAACTACATTTCCCATCTCGAGTTTTTAATAATTACCATGACATGCACATAAAACCTTTTTCTAAGTTAAAATGATTATACTTGTAAATCAAATTGAAATGAAATAAATACCCCATAAAAGGTAGGTACCTTTCTAAATAATTTTGTCTTTCATAATACATTTATTTGATTACCGTAATTTAGGGAAGAAACGCTGCACCCGGTGTAATCGCCTCAGCCTCGAATATTGACATCGTTTTGAAAAAAATCGGCATAATTGCCGCACCCGTCGTAAACGCCGCATTCAAAAGGAATTATTTTGCTTTATAATAGAAGCGATAACATAACCAAAATATCACATAAATACGGCAAAAAACTGAATTGTTAGACTAATTAAATTATTAAAATAACTATTTGTCAAAAAATATTTATATTACAGAACTGGTTTTCCGGATCTGAAATTTTTCCTGAAATTTTTTTAGATATATTGGTTTTTTTTACTTTAAATACACATTGTAAAATCTCGAAAACACCGCTCCCAATTTTGAACTAAGTTCATTTTTCGAAATATATATCAGCTTGTAAGCCCGCCACCAAAAATCTTCTCTAATAATTTACAGATTTCGCTCAAACAAATTGCAATAATAGTAAATTAGGCTGTGTAATAAATTTTTATTAAAATATAATAAGTTATTCAAAAGTTATAGCACCGTACAAAAAGGTCCACTCCAAAGAAAAACAAATGAGCTAACTGTCTGAGGTTTGTTGTATACTATCCTTAGCAAATTTTATATGCATCATTTAAAAGTAGACTTTATTTCCAACCGTTCAGTACTAGTAATTTACTTTACAATTATTTGTTGAAGAGTTAGTAGGGAGTTTTGTTTTATTTCTTTCCCATGATGTACTTGCTTAAATGGAACCTATTTGAACTGGATTTTTTCTTAAGGATAGGACCTTGATATTCAAAACTAGCTGATTTTATTGTGTATGCAAAAATCTTATGCCATTTTTTTTTTCATTTTTACTATTCATTTATTGTAATTTTTAATTGCATTTTTTCCAGGTACTTCTTCTGGTAATTCCTTTCCAGGTACTTCTTCTGTTGGTGCATCACAAAATTTATCAGAAAATTCTATCAAGGACATGAAAAGGGATATTAGGCTGTTGAGACGCTACGCAAAATATAAGTTAGAACTTTCACATCCTGGTGTAGAGGAACAGACAGTATGGAAGAAAATTGCTGGAAAATGTGATGAGTCACAGTGTCACAATAAATTAGATGAGTTGAGGCATGAATATGAAAGAATTAGAAATGAGAAAGTATCAGATCGAATAATAGCCATATTTTTAGATGAAGCAAAAAGAGCTTTTGAAACCACTGAGATAACAGGTAAACTCAAAATATCAGAAATAGTCAGTCTAATGCACTTTCTTTTTATTTATGTAAATCAAAATTAATTTTAAAAGTCTGTTTTAAGCAATAAATGTCAATACAATAATTATAACTCATTGTAATGAAAACTGAACATTCAGCTACACTGTATAAATTTACTTTTTTCAAAATCTTTTAAATTTAATGATTATTTTATCTTGAGAAATTTCTCTACATTTATTTTAATGGTACCATATCTTATAGTACTTCTTCTTAACACTTTCGAATAAAATTAAAAAGTATGCATTTGGTTTGTATGTCCATCTATGTGTCTAGCTATGCTCTAACTCTTATAAACATACATGGATTTTCATGCAATCGATGAAACATGTTCGGTATTGCATATGAAGTATGTACGATTAATGGTTCATTTACAAATACACTCAAAAGAATTCAATTGCATTATGGTATATGGGGAAAAAATCATTTGGAGAGTATTTTAATGACATTATGCTATTTCAAATGTATTTAAACTGATATAAATCACTGAATTTCACCATGATCATGCTAAAGCAGAGCATTTATAACATTTTTTATTAATTTACAGGGACACACAAAAGAAATCGGTTACAGTTGCATAATTGCTGGAGAATATGTTTTAAAATTCGGTATGTGCTTTTAAATTTAATTAGTTTTTTGCATAATACTCTTTGTATATAAATTCTATATTTCATTTACAGGGCTGCACAAAATATTCACATGCCTTTCTCTTTATTAGAGGAAATTGCTGAAGAGGAATTTTCAACTGAAATATATTTATTGCTTAAATGAACTAAATTTTAGAATGCATTTTGTTAATAGATACAAAGTTCTATATCATATGCAGGACTACTAAAAAATTCAGATTATTTTCAAATTATAGATGGGAACCACTGAAATTCAGTTTTGAAATGTGTTATACATTTCTGTGTTGAAATGAAATGTAATATTTTAATTTTTTAAATGAAGCAGTTTTGTTACATTATTCTGAATGCGTTGGAAAGTACTTCATAATGCATGTTTGATGCATGGCAGGGGTGATTCTCTTCCGAAAATTTAAGGCATTCTCTTCTGAAAATTTGAAATTGAGTTATCAGTTCCGCATAGTTGCCAACTTGTACAGTTTTGCGCGTGGAAAAAACAATTGCGTAGAAATGCAAATTTCGTGATAGGATCGCCAAAATAGCATACATTTCGTCAATATTTCGAGAAAAAACGACGATTTTGTCAATGTTTTTGTAAACGAACTTTGTCAAAAGATCGATGAAAAACGCGAATTTCCTCTGCGGATAGCGGAAAAAACGGAAATTTCAACAAATATCGCAGATAAAACGCTGATTTCTTCTGAAGACGGCGGGAATACGCCGATTTCGTCTAAAGATTGCGGACATAACGCCGATTTCATCAAAAGATCACGGAAAAAACGCCGATTTTGTCAAAATATCACGGGAATAAAACGCCGTTTTCAAGAAAAAATTGCGTTAAAAAGCAAATTTTGTCTAAAGATGGTTGAAAAAAAGCTGATTTCATTTAAAAAAACATGGGAAAACGCCGATTTTGTCAAAAGATACGGAAAAACTGCCGATTTTGCTAAAATATTGCTGATTTCGTCTGAAGATAGCGGGAAAATGCCGATTTTTTCCAAAGATCGCTGGAGGGGAAGAACTCACGACCCCCCCCCCCCCCCCCATATTCCGAAAATGTGATGCGAATTTCCAAAAAAAAAAATTTCACCCAGAATCACCCCTGATGCATGGCATGATTTTTTTCTTTCTTGTTTATAGTCGCCTCAGGGTTTTTCATTATCTGTCTTCTTAAATTCACAGCTCACTTTTGAACAGTTGCCAAACACAACTGCTCTTCTTAAAAATACACTTACACTTTTGTTTTTATTGCTCCTATGCAGCTTCTAAATATCTTATAACCTAAAATTTTATACCATTGAAAAAAAAAGAAAAGAAAAATTTTCTTTTCAAATGTAGGACTTAAAAAAGTTAGCATTATTAAATGCTTATTTTGAACTCAATTAACTAGACTTTATTTTTTGACATTAAATCTTATTTCCCAGAGAAATGTATTAAATTTTATAAAAATAGCTTTTTTTTTTTTTTTTACTTTTGAAAAATGGAGATAGAAAACAAAAATCCCATACATCAAATTTGGTTATCGTCATAACTCAAATTAATCATTATGTCTAATGCTGTTTTTTCTAAGGTACATGGCCTTCATTTGTATAAAAATTTATAAAAAATAAAAATGTTCTTAATTTGAAAAAAGACAATGATTATTTTAAATTAACTGAAAATTTCCAAAGAATTTGTCGAATAAGTTTCTTCAATTCAGAAATTGTAAAATTTCAAAATTTACAGAAAAAAATAATTGTTTTGATCAGTGGTTCTTAACCTGTATTGGAACACAACCCACCTTTAAATTAAAAAAAATTTGCAGCCACTTAATATAAGGTTGTATTTAATATAAGTATGGAAATTATGCATGACGTCTATAAGCTATTGGCTGTCCTATCTTTTGAAAGAGGCAATTTTTTGTGCAGTGTATGGTGTACTATCAACAGAAACAAGAATTGGTAATATCAATGCATGTAAGTTGAATGAAATAATATATATAATGAAGAATACATTTCATTCTTACCTGAGCACTACTTTGTAATCAGTCAGATTTCTGGCACTATTGTTTACCTGTGAGCACATCCTATATAAGAGATAAAATTAATTAATTTTAACCTTAAGTCACTTTCTACATACAGTTTGCTTCTGTTGATTTTTTTTTTTTTTTTCAGAAAAATAGAAAAAGGGAGTGTTCACACAAATGTCACGCTGAACTTCCTCAAAGATATCTAAGTTGATTTAAATATTTCTCGATATTTTGCTCTATGTTCATCCAGAAAGAAATTAAAGAATTTTCTAGGGTTACCATAATGATTGCTAGACTACTGACATATCTCAAAAAGAAGTCATAAGGTGTTTGTATTCTGATTGTATGCTAAAGGAAACAATATCTTCTCTCGAAGTTTTTGTTTAGACTAATATCTCTCATGATTTTTGCGATTGTAAAATATTGTATTTGTTATATTTTTCGGACATATAAAGTAAAAAATATATTTTTCTGGCAAAATTAGATTGTTTTGTGACCCAACAATACTCACTGCAATCCACAGGTTGGAAATCACTGGTTTAGCGATTTAAAACTATGTTAGAGTGATAAGTTCTTTGTTGGGGTGTTGTTTTCTCTAATGGTGCAAAAATATGTTTTCCAAAAACTAGAATATGCACTGGAATAGAAAAGTAAAGCAAGACATAAAAAAAAACTAAATAATAATTTAAAGAAAAATCTTTGTGATGCATAAATTTGAAACTGGGGTCAAATTTTTGCAGATGCTTAGTAACATAGAAGGCAACAATTCATTCACAATTCTACAAACACACATGGTACCGACCACATTTATTATTTCATTATGCATAGAGACATTCAAAAACAGATCCTGTTGGAGAAATATGTAACTTTACTTTCAAATCACTTTAGATAAATGGAAAGGGGGTTGGGTGAAAAGTTATTTTAATGGCAAATTAACCAAAAAAAGTTTGTTGTAAAGTAAACTTTTAATTGTAAAAAAAAAATTCATTTTTTTAATGTATACATCTAAAGTAAAAAAAAAAAATAAAAAAAAAAAAAAAAAAAAAAAAATTGTAATTTAAGAAATTACCCCAACCATTTGAAAAATGTTTCACTCGATACATTCATCTATCATTTTAAGCTAAATACCAGTTGTTTTATTGTGTATTATCCGTGCCACTGCTATAAATGACTTTATACATGCTGCAATTTGAAGGTACGGTTCGTTTAAGTTATATCACTCTATTGTCGCCAAGCATAAAAGTTGGCGACGAAAGAAACATTTCAAACTATTTAACATTGTTGGTGCAAAAGTAATCATTATTAAAATACAGCTTTGGCATATACTGTTATACTTGTAAGACTTTGGCATATATTGTTTGATTTTACAGAGCAGAATTTTGGTGATGGAGGTTTTAAACCAAAATCGATCGCAGCACATGCATCTGTGAATGGGTCCATCAGACATCGAATCAAAAAAGTTTTTTCCCAGTTTTTCCCAAGCCGATTGCTTTTTAGTTTTCTTTTTAGGTGGTGGAAAATCAAGAGTAATAGCTATAACATTTTCCGGCTTGTTAGAATCACTATTGGCACTCAAATTTTCCTGGTTAGAACCGACCGATAGTAAAACGCCATGGCTAGTGGATTGGTCGCCCTGGCGACATGATGTTTTACAATTAATCGGTTCGGCATTAAATTGCTTCCTTTTTCGTGATCGCCTTTCAACACGTAATTGGTTTTCAGCGGCTCAATAATCTTTTGATTTTATCATTTTCTGCATTGAAAGACGTTTTTGCGCCAAACCAAATACAGTATTACTCAGTTATCCCGTCGACCAATTTCGCCAAATGATACGAATCGCCAAACTAATAAGCAACTTATACATGTTGACTAAATTTTTATTTTAAATAGCAAAAGAAGAAATAAAAATCACTTTATGATTGTTTAAGTACGCGTATTGTGTTTAATATCATTGAATGCGATATTCACGTTCATTCATTTCTTTGGCTTCGGCTTTTTCCGTATCTGTTAATTTCCGTCTACCCATTTTTAAATTTGTTAGTTTTCTCCTTTATTACAATGATTTTAACCATTTTAATTTACTATTCAAATAAAAATTCTTCTAAAAGTAAAGAATTTAATTTAAATTCAAATAAAAACTCTTCTAAAAGTAAAGAAATTAATTTAAATTCAAAAGTGACCACATCATTCAAAAGTGGTAACATCATTCAAAAGTGCTAACATCATCGGGTCCATTCTCCCGAAAACAACAACCATTTTTCAAATGGTTAAAAAAAAAAAGCTTTGTATAAATTTTAAATATGCTTATCATTTTATACTCAAAAAATAATTAACTGTAGGAAAATTTTTATAATAAAATGTCAATTTTTCAGGAAAAAAAATTGAGGGGAGAAAAACTTGTATTTTCCTCTACATCAAAATATCCATAAATTTTATGCATATATTCAGTACAAGTTTAAATGGATTTTAAGATGCTATATTAAAATTTTAAAAAATGACCTTTTTTTTAAGTTGTAGTTTTCTCTATTACATTTGATTGCTAAAAAGTATTTTTCATATTCTTTTTTTTCTTCTTAGAACAGACAAGTGGCAAATTTTCTATAAGTTTTAAAAAGATCAACAAAGACTTTCTTCGTAAACTTTTACAAATGTATACAAAATATAAAACAGAACTAAAATCTCAAGATATGGAAGAACAGGATTTTTGGGAAAAAATTGCTAAAGAAATGATCAAGATCTCTCCTTATTATTGTGGTGCAAGACTTTGCTGTTTTGAATTGGTACAATTAAAGTCTAAGTATGAAAAGTTTAAAAGAACAGGTAGGAAAGGAGATTTGGCCCATTTCCTCGATGAAGCAAGAGAAGCTTTTGAGGATTCTGAAAATTTAGGTAAATTCAAAATATTATTTAATTTGAGTCCATTGAAGTTATATAATACTGACAAAACCTACCAGAACAAACAAAAGTATGGAGTGAGACATTTTCATTTGGCTGACATAAATTTGGTTATAAGGATAAAATGGGAATATGGATAAAACATTTATTTTTTCTAAATTATTATTTTGCAAGGCTTTCACAATTCATTTGTAAGAGTGTTCCGAACCTAAGGGTTCCGGATTTTGGATTTTGTACTCTACAAACACAATGGCTATTATATATCTATCAGTGCAATAATTGGCAATAGTTGCGACAGTTCTTCCGAATCCAGAAATAACTGTATTTAAGCAATAAAAAAAAAGCCTTTACAAACATGGAAGAACTCTCTAAATTTCAAGAAATAGTGAAAAAAATTTACAAATTTCGATGTTTTTTACAAATTTTTTAAGGTTTAAAAATTGTAGAAAAAATATCACGATTTCCAATTTAAAAAAAAAATCTTTGTATAAATCGCACCGTGTATAAGCCGCAGTAGCTTTTTGGGAGGTTTTTTTCTTGTATAAGCCGCGGACTATACACCCGAAAATACGGTATGTATTTAAAAAAGTCATAGTATAAACCATCTATTCAGGATTTCTCTTTCTTTTTTTTTTTTCTTTAACCCCTTGGGGATGAACGATCCATATACGTGCTGCATAAATTTCTCGGAATCCTTATTTATTCTCACTGGTAAAATTTCCCTTTTTAATCAGAGCATTTTCTCGATTTAATGGCACAAATTTCTGTTTTCTAAAAAATGGTGACAAAAGATAAAAATTTTTGGTAAAGGTCTCATCGCTAACGGGTTAACATACAGCGATTGATATTTAACTTTAAATGATAAAAGAATATATTTTTTATTTACACTACACTTATTTTTTATTTACATTTCCTTCATTTTAATTACTCTGATCAGTATAGTTTGGTGAATTAACTCAATTGTTCTCAATCGAATTGATAGCTCAGTTCTTTGAATTACTTAATTACACATCAAATAAAATCCCAATTATAACACTCGTATATATCAACTATGCATTACTCTGGTAGAATCGCAAGTTCCATTTGCTTTTTGCCACTCTAATGGATGATGCCACCAAGCCACAGCAGAATCAAAAAGTATTGGGAAAATAACATTGAATTCCTAATCTAGTTATTCCTACATTTATGGTCTGTGCCATAATTGCATTTTTTCTTAAATTTGTGCCAGACCTGCGCCAAAACGTACTTAGTATCAAAATGAAATTTAGCACAATTTCATCAATCCAAGGAACAAAGAAAAATTTTATTTTTAACTTTAACTTTTTCAGATTCTTAATTTCATCAAAAATGAAAAAAATCACTCTCAAAAGATCTAAAAAAAAACACATGCATTTCATCAAAAGATTGCAAAAAACACACAGATTTCATCAAAAAATCTCAAAAAACATGTGAGTTTTGTCAAAAGATTGCAAAAAACATGTGGATTTTGCCAAAAAAATCACAGGAAACACATGGATTTCATCAAAAAATCACAGAAAACATGCAGATTTTATCAAAAAAATCACAAAAATATACAGATTTCATTCAAAAATCATGTAAAACATTGACATTTTATCAAAGGATCGCAAAAAACATGCAATGTCCATTTAAGAATCGAGGAAAAAAAATTATGAATTTTTGTCAAAAAAATCACAAATTTCATCAACAACGAACAAAAGTGTTGAAAAGATATTGGAAAATATGCAAATTTCATCCCAAAATCTCAAAATACATTCGAATTTTAATTGAATTCATAAGATTTCAAAAAACACACCATGTTTGTCTAAAAATTGCAAAAAAAAAAAGGTGAATGTCAAAAAATCGCTAATTTCATCAAAAAATGAACAAAACGTGGTAAAACAATCTGGAAAAAAAAAAAAAAAAAAAAAAAAAGCAAATTTTGTTGAAAAATTGTAAAAAAACACACGAATCAGTTGAAATATTATGAAAAAAACATATCAATGGATTGCTAATTTCATGAAAAACAAACAAAACATGATCAAAAGTTTGCAACAAAATCCATAAATTTAGTCAAATGATCAAAAAAAAAAAAAAAAAATGCAAATTTCATAGAAAGATTGCAATGCAACTTTCGTCTAAAGATTATAAAAAATATGCAAATTTCGTGACAAGTTCATGAAAAATATGCAAACTTCATGCAAAGATCGTGAAAAATTTTATTATACTCCTAAAAAATCCTATTTATTACTACAAAATCTAATATTTGCTGCTCAAAAATTGCTTTAGTGCACTTTCATTTCTGTTACTAAGAGCTGTCAATTTTATTTGTTTGAAAGTAGAAATCTGAATAATAGAGGATAAAATATTTTTAAAAAAGGTTGTTTTACACTGTCTTTCTAATTCAGGTTAGTTACATTGTAATCATATTATGTTTCTTTGATGAGTTAAAATTTCTCTAAAGTAATATCTTTAAAAGCTAAATAAATATTTTTTTCATCTTGCTCTTAATTTTTTAATTATTCCAATTGGTATCCAATTGTAATTTAAAATGTTCAGAGTTAGCAAAAAGTGTGAAGAAATTATTCTTTCAAATGTGAAAATATTTTCAAGATAGCAATCATTTTAATTTTTAGGAGCTTTTTTGCTTTAGAATTTCAATCTGCTCAAAAAACAGTTTTCATTGATGCAAAATTAATTTTTTACTTTTACAAAAATGGGTTTTACTGCTACAAAATCATTTTTTGCTGCTCCAAAATTCAATTTTTGCTGCTCCAAAATCAGATTTCTGCTGCTCCAAAATGGCTTTAGTGCACTTGCATCCTTGGTTGTGTAGTGATAATCAGAGCTCAGGGAAGCATTAACATGCTTTATTTAATCCTGGTTTCCCAACATAAAGCACAGGTGGCTGACCAAGGAAGTTTTTAAATATAGACACATTAGTTACTCAAATGTAGCAAAACCCATTCTATGGAAAAACTCAAGGAGCTTTATTATTCTTCAAATGGTTTTCTTGAGAAATACTCCTAACTATCCAGATTCTTGAATTGTACAAAATGATCTTACATATTGGGCCAAATGCTGATCGAACAATATATTAGTTGAAGAATATGCTGCATCTCTAAATCTAATCAAACAATCTCAAATCAAACATTGTACACAACAGCATCGCCTTTTAACTAAACTCAGCACAGATGCATTATATGTCAATTAAAAATAATCTCTGGAGTCAAGATGGCAGCTTAAAATAGAAATTATTTGTCAAAAATTAATTTTATTGAAAGAAAAAGTGAATTTATTCATATGGAAAAAATTTTAAAACACTAAATATTTTACTAGACATCCTAATAAAAGAATGATTTAAATAAATAGTTGTTTTAGAATGGAATAATTTATTAATTATGATTTGTTGCAATTAAATAAAGGATTTTAAAAAGGTTTGGTAAACATGGAAATCATAGTAATTTTTACAAGGAATTTAAATAATAAAAGGTTTAATTTAAAAAATATATTTAATTAGCTCCATTTTTTTTTTTCTTATATTTAAGCAAATTGGAATAAATATTTTTAGGAGGATTAAGATTCTATACCTTTCATATAAAGATTAATGTAAAAACAAAGTTTGTTTCAAATCAATGTTGTACCACAATCTATATTTTTAAAATCTTTTTTAATTTCTCAAACATGGATTTTTTTGCTTTTACCATGTGGGAAAATGTACCTTAAATTTTTTACTTTTAACATTTTAACTTATGATGTCCTTTAGGTTTTTATTTTTTCAGAATGTAGAAAAAGATGTGGGCAGATACAATTATAAAAATATTTTTAAACCAATTTTTGCTTTAGATTTTATTAAATTTTCAGCTTAGCTGTATCAGCAATCAAGTTAGCTGTATTTCCCAACTTGCATCTTTAATAGAATCTGTAAATCATAATTTAATATATCATACTTTATAGTCAAAAGACTTCATCAAAATTAAAAACAAGAATGATAAATATATATATGTGTATCAAATAGAAAGTTTATAGCTTACAAGAAGCTTTTATGTGTGTGACACCACCATCTCCCTCCCATTTTACCCTTTTATTGGTTAATAGGAAGAAAAATCTTTAATCGGTGCAGGCAAAGGCAAGAAACTTTTCAGACATTAAATCTTGAAGTATAAGCATGGAAGAAAATGAAAATTGTCAAATTTCCATTAAAAAAGTAACAGAATGCAGCCTTCTGACTTTATTGTTCTCATTTCTGGTTTTTCCTTTAATTATTTTTATAATGTGAATTTGCTTGCTATAGAATGTTGTTTTATTTTTCTATTTATTTTTCAGGCCTTCACAAATAAATGAAGTTCTTGAATGAGTTTGAGCTCAAGGTATTTTATATAGCTGTTACTTTGTTATTTTATATTTATTAACAAAAATTCTATTTTCTGATAAGCATTTTATAAGCTTGTTAGTTCATGTTATTTTGTATTTATTAAATAAAATTGTATTTTCTGATGTCTGTTATTAGTTTATTAATACTGATATAATTTTCTTCATTTACAATTTTTAATGCATAATAATAATTTTTAAATTTTCTTTCTCTTTTAAAATTTACATGTAAATATAGTTTTTGTGGCATAATTTTTAATATTTTCCTGCTTTTAACATGTAATTATTTAATTCTAATTTGAAAGTTTTTTCTGTTTATAACAGCTTTATTGAAATAAATTTTTAATTTGATGGAAATATTCTTAATCTTCTATTTTTAAAACTGGCAACAATTTAAAATAATACCATTTTCTAAAATATGTAAAAAAATATCTTTGAAATGCTGAAAATTTAAATTTAAAATAGAAATAAATTCTCAAAAAATGAGTCAAATAAAAAATATAAATGTAGTTTGCACATCGGAGAACTTCTAATCTGTACAGTAAAACCTCCCTAAAGCAACCTTGTTTCATTCCAATAAAAATTGTTCACTCTGAGAAATGGTGTGTTAGTGGAGGTTATGTTTGAATTTAAATTTTAATTGTTGAAGAAAGTAACAATAAATGTTTCTAAAATGTATAGGAAAAAACATAAAAATTCAAGTATTAAAATAAAAGTTAATACCGCAAAGTTTAAAAAATGAATACATTGATGTTTGCTTTAATTTTAAGTTTTTATACAAAATTCATTTCATTTTTATAAAAAAAAAATTGGTCATTCATAGAGGGAGTTACACTTGGATGGCCTCTGAATGGAGGTAAAATTAGTATTGAGCCTATCAGGGGCATAAAACTGCCCTAGTCGCACAGAGGGTTGTATGCCCATACATTTCAGACTCCAGGAAGGAAAATTTCCAAGTACTTAGGCCAACATGAGGACTAACATATATATATATATACACTGGTGTCCAAAAGTTAAGCATAATTGGTAATTAAGTAATTATTTTTGAGTAATGAAAGAAATATGAATCGGAATGTGCTGAAACTCCAGGTGTGTAAACAAAATAGTATGCGTCATATAGTTTCAAGAAGAGTTTTCCCCGAAATCAAACACGGGACCGTCAACAAATTGAAAAAGAACGAAGATCTTTTGGATAACCCTGTCAAAACTAATATAGCAAAAGTGTTCAAACTGCACATTATGATTAATTGGCTTATTGTAATGTACTGTGTTTATTTTTATAAGGATAGCATGTACACTCGTAGAGAAATTAAGGTTTTTATAAAAACAGTCCTAAATTTTTCCTAGTTTTTTGCTTATAATTTGCAGAGTTCTTATTATAAAATAATGTTCTTTTCTGAAAATATGACAAACATCATTGTACACAATACCCTGTCATCAGAATTTAAAAATAATAAAAATTGTATGAAAAATGAGTATGTTTAGTAAATAATTTTTCATTGCGCATGCGTCAACGATATCAAAATGTCATTTGCATATTGTGTTAGCTAAATGTATAGAGCAACTTCTGTAAAAGTTTCAAAAACATAGCTTGAAAATTCTGAAAATGGTCGCCTCAGAATAGAATCAACTCAAAATCCGTTATTCCTAAAGGAAGCAAAAAAATCAGGGGTTTTACCTAAATATAGTTGTATGTGCAATATTGTGTAGGCACTAAACAATGGAATATGGATACAGCCGCTCATCTTTTTGCTTCATTTAGGGAATAAAGGATTTTGATCTCATTCTATCAACGATAATTTTCAGAATTTTTAAGCTATGTTTTTGGGACTTTCACAAAAGTTGCTCTATACATTTAACTAACATAATATGCAAATGAAATTTTAATAGCATTCACCCATGCGCAGTAAAAAATTATTTAGTAAACCTGCTCATTTGTCATACAATTTTTATTATTTTTTAATTCTGATGACAGGGTATTGTGTACAATGATGTTTGTCATTTTTTCAAAAAAGAACATTATTTTATATTAAGAACTCTGCAAATTATAAGCAAAAAACTTGGAAAAATTTAGGACTGTTTTTATAAAAACCTTAATTTCTCTACGAGCATACATGCTAGCCTTGTAAAAATTAACACAGTACATTATAATAAGCCAATTAATCATAATGTGCAGTTTGTGTTAGGATTTAACAAGCTTTCCATATTCTCAATGCCTCATTTAATATATTTTTTCCAGTTAAAATAACATATAAAATATTTAATTCTATCGGTCTTCATACATTCAATATAACTTTATTTTATACATATTATTTTTAAAATAAACTTACCTTTTGCTTAATTTGGTCCTATTAGATAATGTTTTATTGATAATCCTTTATTTTAATTTGCAGTCTAGTTAAATATCTTTTAGACTTATACTTTATCTTTATTTACATTTCCCGGTTCTTTAGTCAAACATCAGTCATTAACTTTCGTTTTTCGAAGACACGATTCGCTATCTTTTCGCCAGGAGGCGATAGCATCGTAATGACGTAATCCTTGCATAAATTAGCGGACGTCATCCACTCCCGCGAATCGCCGTGCGACAGATCCTTCTGGAAGGAGGTGTGTCGACACGTGCCGTTCTTACGCAGGGGTATAAATGCTTTTTCGTTCTTCGGTTTACTTGCTTGTTTTGAATGTGTTTTAGTCACGATACGAAGATGCCGGCTGGTTCGTCGTCTTCGGGATGCTGTGTATTTTTGCCGGCTTGTTATATTAAGTTCATATTTATTTTGTGATTAGTTTATTTAGTTGTATTTCGTTTTTCAAGTTTTTAAAAGTTAAATAGCCTCGCCACTTCACCGCTCCTATGAACTTTTGTAAGTAAATCTTCAATGCTTTTGAACTCTGTTGATATGCTCCGAATATGATTCAAGTATGTTCCCTTTTCAAGTATAATAAATGAACTGCCATAGTAATATTGACTTTTTATTTGTGCAAGAATAATTTACATAATTTTTACAAGAACTTTTTAACAGTATTTATTTCTTTTGACTTTTTAATATATGCCAAGTTTTACATCCTCATTTGGGAAAGCTTTTCACTGAGAACGCACTCTGCTAAAATCTTTTTAATTAGTGTTAATGTGTTAAGTTGGGGAAAACATTGACTTATGTCAGTTTTCCCTAACAGTTTGAACGCTTTTGCTACATTAGTTTTGACAGGGTTATCCAAAAGATCTTCGTTCTTTTTCAATTTGTTGACGATCCCCTGTTCGATTTCGGGGAAAACTCTTCACGAAAATATGTGACGCGTACTATTTTGTTTACACACCTGGAGTTTCAGCACATTCCGATTCATATTTCTTTCATTACTTAAAAATAATTACTTAATTACCAATTATTCTCAACTTTTGGACACCAGTGTATATATACGTATATATACATATATATACATCATAATACTCAAGATAATTATCACTTAGTGTATTGAGATAGTCAAATAAGTTTTAAAGCATTGATGTTGATTCTTTTTTAAATATTAATGTATGCATCTAAAAATCAGTGGTGAAGTACTATGCTTAATATGTGTAGAAAATTATGATTTGGAACTCCAAACTACAGTCGACTCTCGTTAATTCGAATCTTCACTTAATTCGAACTAAACATGAAGCCCCGAAATTTTAAATGACAGAATAACGTTAAAATTTTACATTAATTCAAACTCTTTTTCTCTTGACTTCATTTAATTCGGACTAATGAGAATTCCAATTTTTCTTTCTCACATTCATTCAGATCATTTGATTTCAGATCATTTGAAAAACTTTCTTTCTTTGATTTTTTTAGAATTGTTCTGAACAAGTATACATATAATTTCATGCATTTGATGTCCACTTTCTTTGTTCCCCGTCTGTCCATCAGTGACGCTTCAAATTTTTCTTCCATTGTGCTTGTTTCTGATCTTTTAATTAGTTCATGTTTTTATCCATTCTAAATTAATATTAAGTCATATTCTATTGATAACAGATGAAATAAATTTACAAAACACTATAACATTAATTCCTTTGTAATAGTACCATATCAATCATGTTTTCATTTCATACTTTCCATAATTAGAACTTCAGATAATTCGAACATTTCTTGTGGTCTTGATGAGTTTGAATTAATGAGAGCCGACTGTACTTTATTTGATAGCAGTCTTGTTTCTAACTATTCAAAAACTGATGAAACTGAATTGAAGAACAGGAGATTCGTTGTCTGTTTTTTTGCCAATAAAGGGTTTAATGCATTTTGCTTTTTCTGTGTATGCTACGCTTATTCGCATAGATTTCACTATCAATAGACAAGCAAATTTTAAATTAAGCATAAGGAATCCTGCTACACATATGCGTCTACAACATAAAAAGTAGTCAAAATTTGAAAGACTGAAAATTTTCGAATGAACATAACTCATATTCATTTATTTCTTAGTACTTTAATAAAATTTTGTAAATTTAGCAACAAGATATATCGCTATGAAACAAAACAGTTTAGAACAAACTGTAATGTTTGAAATGTAATGAAAAAATTTCGAAATACCCGTTTTTCTTTACGACCGATTGGCATATGCAGGGGTGATTTTGTTCCAAAACTTTAAAGTATCCACTTACGAAAATCATAAAACATCGCTTCTCAGTTCGTAAATTTAGATATAGAAAAGTATTGCAAATTCGGATTAACAGGCTTTGAAAGAGTAAATTTCGTCACAAATGACCGCAGAATTAATGCAAATTTCATCAAAAGATCTCAAATAAAATGGAAATTTCGGCAAAGGATTGTGAATAAAATGCAAATTCCATCAAAGGAGCACGAAAAAACACAAATTTCGTAAAAGAATTGCAAATAGAACAAAAATTTTGTCAAAGGATTGCAAAAAATGCGAATTTTGTTGTAGGTTTGCAGAACAATATTAATTTCATCAAAATATCATGAAAACAAAAGCGAAAAAAAACATGCATTTCGACAAATAATCGTGAAAAAAATATTAAGTTTTGTCAAAGGATTGCTAAAAAATGTTAAATTTCGTCAAAGGATCGCAAAAAAATGCAATTTTTGCAAAACAAATTCTGGAAAAAAAAATGCGAATTTCGTCAAAATTTCACCATGAAATGTGATTTCTTTAAAGGACTGCAAAAAAACACTACATTCGTCAAAGGATCGTAAAAAAAAAACGCGAATTTTGTCAAAAACTAGAAGGAAAAAAAAAGCAACCTCTGTAGAAAACGGCACAAACACAAACATTTATGTTTATTATAAGTATATTTTTAATGTAAAATGATAAACCGAACTAATTAGCAAACTACACCCAGTTTAAAATTGACCTGAACCAAACACAGTTTGCTAGACTTGCAACAAAAAATAATTAGCACGAAGAGAGAATCTCCTCCCCCCTTTTGCTGTAACCTTTAAAAAAATTTGCTGTGAATTTTTTTTTTTTTTTTTTTTTTTTTTTTTTCAGAATTACATTGAAGACATTGAAAGCATGAATGAATTTCATGAAAATATGAAACAATTATGTTATTTACACATTTTATATATCTAAAATATTCTGTCATAAATTAGCTTACTTACTTCAAAAGGATTTTTTGGAGCTCTAGCAATGCAAAATGCTTCAAATGTGGAATCCAAAGTTGCAGCTCATTCTGCAGAGTAGTTTTTGAGTTATATTTTTAAAAAACTACCATGTGTGTCTGAGAGAGATTGATTGATTGATTTACTGAAAAAGCGAAATACAATGTCCAAATTTGATTTGATATTCATATTGGAATTTCAGTTTTGTACAATTTCACTATTCAGAATAACCCACTAAGCTTATTTTGATAATAAACATTGAAAGAACATTATTTCGCATAAAATGACTATTTCCTTTTTTTTTTTTTTTTTTTTTTTTTTCTCGTCTAACTATGTAAATGAGAAAGTCTGGTAACCAGGATTAAAAATGAGGAACTCTAAGTCTACTCAAATGATGCCTACAATTTCTTTATAGATGCAAAATTGCACTTCATGGTTGCAATTTTATGTTATATCATATTTTTTTTTTCATTTCTTTTCACAAACATATTGACAATAATAATAATATTTCTATTTTATGGTGTTGGATGGAGGGGAAAGGAGTATTACATACTACACACTTTATGTCTGTGTTAATAATATAAATAAAATAAAAACGAGACGCCTATAAAACTTTAAAACCTGATTAAACTACAGTAGAGGATCCATTATCCAAAATCTGGGAAAAAATGTAAAAAAAAAAAAAAAAAATTTAATTTGTAAATTTTTACTAAAATATTGTAATTTTTGAAATTTTATGAAAATTTTACAGATTTTTTTATTCTTTTTTTTATCCATTGTTTCTATGTGCAACAATTAAAATAACTTATTTTAGTGGCAGGGGAACATGGACAGGGACCGATTTACAAATTTGGGGGCCCTGGGTACAGATGCATACAGGGGGCCCCTTTGCAAATTTGCTTACAAAAACATTGAGCTTCCCCCTCACTCTTCCCCCCCCCCCAAAAAAAAAAAAGTTATTTATTAATAAAACCACGATTGAATCACTTTTAAATACCAATTAAAAAATTATTACCAATTATTAGTCAAAGTTTCCGTCACGACCAGATATCTGATTTTATATGTTGTTTCAAAAACATGCAAAGTAATCAGAGAAAATGTACGAGTATAATGTGTATAACATGTATAAATAAATATGATAATTATTTATTTATCAAAATAACTATTTCACAATCATGAAATTTAAATAAGTAGATGTAGTACAATAAATTGCGTAATGATGATTATCTTTTCCTAAGTAAGTTTATATACCTGGAATGATAAGGTTAGCAACAACTATCCATACATTCACTTTAATAAAGTGATTAAATGCAGATGTTTCAATTAAAATATACAATGTTGTAAAAATAAAATATGAACACAGTAGAATGTAGGATGAAATGTAAAATTCCACTAGATTTTGTAAGTAGTTGTATTGATTTTGGGCAATAATTGAAAATCCTTCAGCAGCATTTGGGGGCCCTGGGCCTGTGCCTCGAAGGCCCTGCCCTAAATCAGGCACTGAACATGGATATCCCCCCCCCCTC
This sequence comes from Maratus speculifer, assembly GCA_964019185.1. NCBI lineage: Eukaryota > Metazoa > Arthropoda > Arachnida > Araneae > Salticidae > Maratus > Maratus speculifer. The sequence continues at coordinate 76,041,136 of OZ025301.1, forward strand.
CTATTCTGAAATTAGGAAAAAAGTGTCTTTTTGTTAAATTTTAGTTTAAAATTAATTTATAGTACAATTAGTTTTTTTTTTTTATATTATCTGATATTTTGCCTCCTCCCCTTTGTCAAAAAAAAAAAAAAATGTCATGACTATGTCATAATATTATTTGAATACACATATAATAGGAGAGTTCTGTTTATTTTCTTTTTCCCCTCTCCCTTCTCAGACATTCTAAAACAGTCTATTTATTTGTTCACAGTTTTTAATTAATTCTGATGGAATTTGTAAAAAGGATTAAAAATCATCAGCAAAAAATGTTTCCCATATGGTCATTAAGTGAAATTATTTAAGAAATAAGATTTATTAAAAATTAGCTATCAAAATACTTAATGTAACTTATGTAGCTGTAAAGAATAAAAAAGGCAAAGTTTGTAGATAGAGTATTAGTTACCCATTTCATATATTTATTTTTTCATTGTTATGACTGAATAATGCAGAAATTTTTGTTTAAATAATTAAAAACATTCAAAACATAAGTTTTATTCATATTCTACATGGATTGTTTTAACTTTGTTCTTTTTATGTTTTTGAAAAAAAAACGGATTTCATACAAGGAGGGAGGGGGGAGTAAAGAATTAGAAATCCGTGAAATTCCAAAATCTGAAAATCAGTCTTGATGATTCTGATAGGTCTAATACTGTACAATATTTGGATTTTAGAAAAATGTCAAGTGTAAGGAAGTTTAAGCCATGTGTTCATTATCTTTTATTGAAAGCAGGTGCTCTTGAAGTGTATGCATCAAGGAAGGAGACATACATTTAAATAAGGATGTCTGTTAAACAAAAATTATAATGAAAGAAAACTAGGCGTCAAAAATGACGACTAGACTTAATTATGTGATTCCAAAATGCAATAATTTAGTTGCATTTAAAGACAGCTAATTTCAAACTCAGCTATTTGATTTTGTTAAGGCACATAATAAAAATTGCACAGTCAGAACAAGTATGTTACTTTGTTTAACAACAACAACAACAACAAAATACTGTAATCAATTGAAAATATAATTGATAATAGTTTATATTTTCCATAAATGCAAATCTAACGAGTTGTATATGTTTTTGGAATTGTAGCTATAGCATACTGAAAATTTTGTGCTTATTAGAATTAGGTAGAAGGGTGCTGCAAAAGTCCATATCTGAACAGAAATTATTTCTCATAGCTTTATGGCTAGTGTTCAGTTGAATTTCAAATTTTATTGACAAAATTGCAGTTATAATGAAAGCTTTCAAATCGACATTTTATACATAAACTTTGTGTTTTATAGTTATTTATTAAGAATTAATGTAAAATGTTAATAATATTTTTATAATATTGGACTATTACATTAAATTCAGGGGTGTAGATTATGTCTGATCTGGCAATCTAGGATCAAGGGAAATTTTGAAGAAAACTATACAATTGATTTTGATTTTAATAATTTAAAAGAGAAATTTTTTAAAAAATAATTTTTTTTTTTTGCTACAAATAAAGATATTTGTTTGGCAACCTTTACAAAATAGTATATACTCATGTAATATATACCATACACTCGTATATATGTACCATATATACATGTGCACAAGTTGAGAAATTTTGAAAAATTAAAAGAAAATTCTGTACCTACAGTAATACAGAATTTATGCAAGCCTATAACATATAAAATTTTAGGAAATTTTTCATATGGATTGGGAGAAATGATGAGAGTAAAAACATTTCCTGCACCCCTGATCCATTCCATCTCAGAAATATTAATATTTTATCCTGAATTGACAACTTATGTTTTCCATTTCACACTGACTTCCTTCCCTCCATGGATATAGAGCTCTGGCCATATGATGTAGTTTCACCAAAACCTTAGAACTTTAAGTCCCTAACAGACAGACAATGTAATTTCATTTGCATGTAAAAGCATAATAATGTTGCTTATTGTCGATGTGTATTATAGTTCAAATTTTATTTTTAGGGTTTTTTTAAAAGCAAATCTTTAAAAAATTGTTCATGAAATGCGAGCAAAAAATAATTACAGATGAATTTAAAAACTAATAAATTTCATTAATTTTTCTTAGGTGTTTTGTAGTTGTCATTTTATTTGCAAAGACTGATTTACTCATGATTCAACTCCATATTTCCCACAAATACAGCATGGAACTAAGAACTAAATTGGATGGAAATCAAATAATCTTTGCATTAGATCTTCCCTGCTTGCTGTTTGCAAACAAATTTTTTCATTCATCATTAATATTGTTGTTGCCAAAATCGTGGAAACCCTTTCGAAAAAGTTTATTTTTGAGGTTTTATATCTGTAATAGTTTTTAGATTCAATATTGGCATAGCATTATATACCATTGGAAAGATAAATTAGTAAGGAATACAATGCAATAATGTTTATATAATTATCGGCACTCTGTCAAAAGTTACAGCCAAATAACAAGGAAAAAGAATTACAACTTGTTGAATTTGAAATCAAGTACTTTCCTTCCTTTGAATATAACCAGTGAACATGAATGTTTAGAAAGCCAATCAGGTATTGTATTGTTTTGACATTAAACCAATCAGGTTACTGTGAGACTCAATTGTTTATCATTCATTGGAGCTTAAAAGATGACATTTATCTGTGTGTGATGTTATTGCTAGTAGTTGATTGTTTTTTATAATGTTCTTTCATTTAGTGTAACATGATATAATGTAAAACATGATATAATTATAGAAATGACCCGAAGAGTCGATTAATCACCTAGAAAGGGATATATGTAAAATAGTGCTATTAAATGATCAACACTACACTTATAAAATTAGAAGAGAAATTGGTAGAAACGTGACCACAGGTGGCATTTCTAGATTTTTGAAGACATATAAAGCTACAAAGTAAAAGTCACTACAAAATGAAACTGGTAAAGGCAGGAAAAGATGCATAACATATACTGATGACAGGAGAATTGAAGACTAAGCTCATGTGATAGAAGAAAATCATCAAAGAATATACAAAAAGAAATGGAGCAGTGTGATGTAAAGATTAACGCAAAGTCTGTTCAATGCAGATTGAAAGAATTTGGTCTAAATGCCGGAATTCCATGAAAAAAGCCATTCTTAATTTCAAACAAAGGTTGAAAAGATTAAATTGGGCTAAATCCCATGTTAATTGAAAAAGGGAACAATGGGATAGTGTTCTTTGGAGTGATCATATTAAAATCTCTGTTTGGTAGTGATAGCCTAAAATACATAAGATAAATAATTGGCAAAGGTATTAGTCCAAGAGCCGACAACACAAAAACCTAAATTATTGAGCACAAGAAAAAAAAAAAAAAAAAACCTTTATTTTATGAAAGAGTAATAATAGGGGAATCTAATGAGCCATGTCTACCAGAAGCGAAGTGGTGCATAAGCCAAATATTAACACAACTATTGGTTTGTTCATAGGTTTATCATTGTGTTTGCTGTACAATCACTTCATACCTTTGATTGCAAGCACAATGATAATCCTACGAGAAAGCTATTTGTTGTATTAATTTTGGCTTTTGCACCACTTCACTTCTGTTAGATATGGATTGTTAGATTCCCCTATTATTACTCTTTCATAAAATAAAGAGTTTTTTTTTTCTTGTGCTCAATAATTTAGGTTTTTGTTCTGTCGGCTCTGGGACTATATGCATTCTAGTTGCATTACACCTTTAGTGAAATACCCAGTTGGTATCATGATATATAGTTACATGACATCAAAAAATGATGTAGGCAGAATTTGCGTGATTTGAGCAGAGATAGCCATGGATAATAATGTGGTTTTTGCCAACAACAATTATAGGGGTTGCAAGCAGTTTATCGGTTTAAAACCCTGACTGTCTCCGTATGCTTCAGAGCTATTCTGGTTGGTTGTTTTCCTTATCATTTGCATATAATTATATGCAATACTGCAATTGCAGCTTATATTTATGCATCTGCAATACCAGGTTAATAAATATTTGTTTTGAATATCTTTAATTTATACATTTGATTTTATGTTCCCTACCCCACCCTTCTCAAATTATTCATCTAGGTTTGTTCTTACACTCAATCTTTCAATGAAACAAATAGAACATTTTATATCTTTGGGTTGGTCGTAAGTACCATGGTAATTTTTTGCAGGCTAAAAGACCGGTATCTTCACATAGAGTAGAATTCAGCATATTATTCACATCCATGCCTGTTTATTATTCTGACCCTGCACCACTTGTCCTGTAACCAGTGCCCTAGCTACTAGACAAGCATTGATGGCCTTTAACTGTGGGAAAGAAATAACAGATAGATATGAAATTTAGATAGATATGCAATAGATAGCTTTAGATAGATAGTTTTTTGCATAATGTCTGTGCCCATTTAAAAGTTCAGTCAGGCCCTCTCCTATACTTGACATATTTCATGATATAATTACAGACCAATCTAACAAACTTTAAGTTTTTATAGCCTTTTTTGATATGTTATGAAAATAAATATTTTGACATTTTATACGCCCATATTCCGACTTGTGTAAAGAATATCGAAGATTTATTTATGAGTCATTGCATCAAATAATTAGATAGTATCTGATGTAATTTACTAGCACAAAAAACTGGAAAAATGCTACGCATAATATTACATGGAAGCTGCATTTATAAATATAAAAGTGGTAATCAATATATGTGACACATTCAATTCCTTCAACATTAAGTTTAGATTTTTTTTTTTTTTTTTTTTTTTTTTTTTTTTTGTCTGGTTTGGGTTGATTGCTTGAAATAGGGTGATGCCACTATCACCAGAGAGCTTGTTGAATTGTTTCACTCATTCAAGCAAGTATATCTAAGCCTGAAATAGAAGTTGTCTAATTTTGACACATTTTGAACAAACACTTCTGTCTAGCTAGAGTTTGGATAATGAGTTTGCCTAACAATAGTTTGAGCTTTGTATGCACCAATGCCACAATGCTAGTCTATACAGTTCCCAGATTTCTAATGCATTTACTTTATGAAAGAGTTATTAATTTGCATTTTGTTAATTAATCAAGCACCTAAGGTAAAAGAAGAAAAAAGTCTAGATCAGTTTCAACTAATGTCACTCCCTGGCAACCTTGATAATCTTTATTTGCCCATCAATTTTTCCAAGTTTTTTCCGTTTAGATTAGCTAAAAGCAATAATATTGGCTAAACCAGCGGTTTCCAAACTTTATTGGTACACGACCCACCTTTAAGTAAAAAAAGTTTTTGCGACCCACTTAATATAAGGCTGTATATCAGTATGAAAGTTGTTGTATGACCTGTATAAGCTATTGGCTAGCATGTCTTACGAAAAAGATAAATTTTCGTACAAAAGATACGTTAGCAGCGAAAAAACAATTTGTAATTCCAATGTGTGTAAGTGGAATAAACTGCAAAGTTAATTAAAAATACATTTAGTTTCTATCAAAAGTAAACTTTATAATCAATGCGTTTTCTGGCACTGATTTTTATCGATGAAAGCATCTATATTAGGGATGCACCGAATATTCGGTATCTATTCGGTATTCGGCCTATTCGGCCATGTTACCGAATATTCGGTTAGGCCGAATATTAAACTATTCGGTTGAGCCGAATATGAAATTATTCGGCCTGCCGAATATTCGGTATGGCCGAATATCAAAGTATTCGGCCATAGTATTCGGTCATTCAATACTTAATAAAAACTTTTCACTATTTCTACTTTTAACTGTCAATTTTTTAATTTATATTTAAAACAATTAGAAACAAAATCATTTTAAAATAAAATAGAATGTTTTTACATTATTTATTTGCTGTTTGTAAAGTATAACTTAAGAAAATTAAACATGAGAAGGATTAAAATGGTGATTTATTAGGATTCTCCTTAGGAATAAATTATGTGCAGATACAAGTTTTTAAATTTTGTTTAGTAAATAATCTGTTTCTTGCTTTCCTCCAAATAAAAGTCCTTTAAAAGAAAAAAAAACTTTTGAGATTAGTAATAGCTATCAAGGCAGACAATTTCTGAATCATAATCAACTTATTCAGTTATAAGTACATTGTATTTCATCTCACTCTAGGTCAAAACTTGTGTGTTCGTTTATTATATTAACAATAAATAAAATAACATATTTTCAATTCACATGCTTTGATTTCTGTAAAATATGATATGATGGGAAGGGTGGAAAATACCACCATTCATAAGAAAAGAACTATGAGCCAAACATGCCTTTATTTAAAATTAAGGTGAATGTATTTGTACTTTATATTGAAAAAAATTTGCTTTGAGTTATTTAAAAAGGACAATTATCAGACTGTAAAATTTTTCTTCGGCCATTTTTTCATTATTTGATTTTAAAATGTTTGTTTTGATTCGTAGAAAATTTTATTAATTAAAGTTTCATAATTGTGCTTCTTAAATAACTCAAGGCAGATTTTTTTTCACTACTAATGTTCTTATAAAAAGCTCTTGTTTATCAAAATGTAAGTTTCTTTTATTAAATATTATGTAAAACAGTTTTAAAAAGTAACATTTTAATACCTTTAAATTTTAAAATATAAAAAGAATTTGGAAAGCCGAATATTCGGTATTCGGCCGAATAGTTAACTATTCGGCTGGCCGAATATTCGGTATTCGGCACAACAATTACTATTCGGCTAGCCGAATATTCGGTATTCGGTTCACCTGTCGGCCGAATATTCGGCATTCGGTATTCGGCCAAAATCACTATTCGGTGCATCCCTAATCTATATCAGGGTTAAAACTAATTAATTTCAACCTTAATTCGCCTTCAACACACAGTTTTTTCTATACTTTTTCAAAAACAGCCAAGTACAAAAAACATGTTTATAGGAATATGTTATGTTGAACCCCATTAAGGAATTCAGTGCTTATTTAGATGTTTCTGGATATTCTACTCGTTTTTTTCTTCATATGGAAATTAGGATTTTGCTTGAAATATTATTTGCCATTGAAATTGTTATATATTTTTTAACAGGTGAAATACAAAATGTATTTTTGTGGCAAATTTTGACTGTTTCCGTGACCCACTAAAATAGCTTCCGCAACCCATAGTTTGGGAGCTGCTGGGCTAAACAATTGGTGATTTTGGTTAGTTAATGAAAAATTAGTGGACATGTTGTTTAAACTAATCTCATGGGCAGAGCCCGATCAAGCTGAAGTTGGACCCAGGGCCTGTTAAAAAATTGGGCCCCCTCTACCTAACCATTTCCGGTGATACTTTCAGAAAAAAAAGTTTATTTGACGAGTTGACAAAGTTGTTTGGGTGAAAAGTGCCTAGTTTCTAAAAATGTTATTGAGTCATTCAGAATATTTAAATTTTACGTTTCATATTTTATAAAACAATATTTTTGAAAAGTATTTGATTTAAGAAAAAAAATCAGCCACATAATTTATGGGCCCCTGAAATTGGTGGGCCCAGGGCCGAGGCCCCAGAGGCCCGTGCATTAATCAGGCCCTGCTCATGGGCAAACATGTAAACTAGAATGCTTCTGTATGAGAGCACAATCAAAGTATTTTAAGGTATATGTAGTGATATTGTGATTCTATGAAACAATTTTGGATAAAAAGTAACCATGCAAGCATCTTGTAGAGTCTGTGACTATCATCAAGCTGGTATTTCTTAATTTATTTCATTTAACCCTTTCCGGCACACTACTCTTTAAAGTTGGAATTTAAAGAAAAGAAAAATTAGGCTATCTATTTAGGCCTAGAGGAGTATACAGGTATAATTTTGTAAAGATTGCATTAACCATTTTAATTATACAGCTGTTGCCGAAGTGGTAACTCCTCATAAGTACACCATTGAGAAGCGCAGTGAGAAGAGCTTTGCAGTGAAGCATGTATTAGAGTAAAATATTTTACCTATTATTTAAAAACAGTAAAATTTGATCTCTGTGGTGCTGCGATCTAGAACTCATAAGAAAGATTTAAAGTGGCCATTAGAGTAGTTTTTGAAATATAAACGGAGTTTTTATGTCTCTAAACAGGGGGAACTTTAGATGTTCCGACCCGGCAACACTGCGCAAGAAAGGGTTAAAGTGTGTGTATATGAGAGTGACAATATATGGTCAGACAGACATTTTTGTAAAAGTTATGGCAAACGTACATTTCACAACTTTGCAATAATTGCTTAGATACGTTATAAAATATTAGATGCTTAACAACTTGTTTTTGTCCAAAATCCTCTCAACACATGAAATTGTACATGCTGTATGCCTTGATTTTCAAGTAAGAAGTTAATTGACATAATGGCTGGAAAAATAGTGACCAGGAAACTATTTGCCTTTATACTTTCTATTGTTGTCTATGCATTCACGAAGAGACTCTCCTGGACTCACTAACGCCATCTTCCCTCTTTCATCAGTTGCCGACCATGTATGTCGCTTGTGGAATACTTTCTATAGTAGTTCTTCTTTAGGAATCCTCAACAACAGCTCATGAATCAGACAACTTTTATAGCTGTTCAATTAATGTGGGTCTTAGTTGAACTGAGAGCAGGGAACCAAATGAAGGTACCAGTTGGTTCTTAGACTGTGTGGGGATACTAGTCCAAGAGCCAATCGCACAAAATCCTATGTCATCGAACACAAGAAAAAATCCTTTATTTTATGGAAGAATAGTAATAGAGGAATCTAACAATCCATGTCTGCCGGAAGTGAAATGGTGCATAATCTAAAAATTGATACTATTAGTGGTTGAATTATAGGTTTAGCATTGTGTTTATACTGCAATTGAAAGTATGAAAACATGTAAAACTGGGTGCTGGAAAACATAATGCTAAGTCCGAAGCCTACGAGTCGACCACTAGTGGTCTGTTCATTTTTGGCTTAAGCACCACTTCATTTCTGGCAGACATGACCATTAGATTCCTTCTCTTCAATAAAATAAAGTTTTTTTTTCTTATGCTTGATAACATAGGGCTTTGTGCTGACAAATCTTAGATGGACTTCAGTCCAATGGTATCGGGTTGTGCGACTGTGCTAGGCAATGCACTTCCTCGACCAGAGTGTTCACAAAAGGTGGACTTCAAATCGCACAGAACTCATGCCGAAGGGCCCAGTACCAAGGGATAGTTTACCATCTTATGCTCTCTATTGGTGGCTAACCCTCCAGATGGTTAGGGACCAGGAACCTGGGAGAGTTCGTAGCACACGAATGCGAGGGGGGAGGACATATGCAGACTACCACAACCTCTACAAAAGACTCATAAGTCTGGCAGCCACGGGTAACGAATGTTGTGCATGGATGTCGCGCCTTTTTTACCGAAATACGCTCAGCGGACCATCGAACTCGGCACTCCCAGCACTTCGGTTTTTGGGGCAAACTGGATAGAGACGTTCATAAGTCAATAACACAATTCCGACCTCGGATCGGATGGTGATTCTAGAGAACGACTAATTTATATGTAGGGCCTGATTACTGCAACTAGGCCATGGCTTTGGACTAACTGCTTAAAAGGGCCCAAATTTAATAATTATTTTTTAATATAGCAGTTCACACAAAGATTTTTTTCAAAAACCAAAAATGATTTTGGTTAATTTAGCAACCCTATGATAATCTGATGACAAACTTTCAAATATTCTTGGGATGGGGGAAGTCCTCCTACAACTTGGTGCGAGGGGGCCCCGAAAAGATGCTGGCCCTTGGGCCCCCTGCAACGTTAATCGGGCTTTGCTTATGTGGTAGGACTGCATCCAACCTTTTGACCAAAAGGAAATCTGAGACGTGATAGCGTGTTCTGATGAACAAGACTCAGAAATTCTGTAGTCTCGGCAGAATACGCAGAACATCATATAGGAGCTATAGGGACTAACATTGGGAGAGGTTTTGGACAGAACCTCATGCCCTCCCTTCATCTGGTGGACCATCCCGTTGAATCTTTTGTAGCTGGAGCAGTTGTTAGCCGACCCTTAGATAAGCAGTGAATAGAGGTGTCTCCATCTGACCAGACTGCGACCACAAAGGGTGGCCACTATAATAGTGGTTGCCCAACACTGTGCTGTTCTTCTGAAAGGGGGTCGACCAGCAAGTCCGCCTTCGGGATCCTCCACAGCAGGAAACTGTACCGAAGTATCTCCAACCTAGTCCTGTGTGTATGTGTTCAACTGGGATTTACTGTGCTCTGTGGTGAAAACTATGCCGTGTCTCTAACAAAATTTCATGCATTTACGAGCCAGGAATTTCTAAGGCTCTCTTATAAGGTGGTTCGCAGCGCCTGAACCTATTTGGTGGTGGTCGTCATTGCACGGTGTAGGGGTACTTGTCTCGTTAACAAGCCGATCGTGAAGTAAGATTATAGGACTGGAGTTTTGCCAAGCTCTTGCTCTTGGAGGCAAGTGGTGCGGGTATGGCAAGGTTCCAGACCCTCCAATCCTATAGCGAGGCGATGTCTTAACTGTCTGAGAAGAGTTTTTCAAGATTTCCCGGGTCACTAATGACAACTCACGACTTGAGTTTTTGCCAAGCTCGCGCTGTTTCTTCGTCGAAAGATAAAATCGAGCACTGCGGACTTGCCGGGGATCCGGTGAATTACCCAAAATGAGGCGGTGTTTTGGGTGTCAGTGAAAGAATTTCCTTAATTCTTCTGGGTACCCAGTGGCATTTTGTCTGACCATCAGGACGTCTTTGTGTAATGCCTTCGGTGGAAAGGGATCGGACATTTCAACTTGCTAGACTAGGTGTTGTCTGCGCCATTAAGGAGAGAGTTTCCGTATCCTGTGATAGCCAGCGGCACCTTCCTTCTCCTATCTTCGTTTTCTACCACATGTTTTTGCTCATAATAGCAATTGACCACTCGTACTGGGCGGAGTTCACAATGTTTCCCGCAAGCGTTGTGGTATTGGATTGGCTTTTGGTGAACGCTTGTGAGATAAATCGAGAAGCTAATTAGCTATAATCCATCGTGACGTTCTGTGATGTCAGTAAATGCTTGTGGTCCATTGTTCTTGGAAGGCTTTGGTAAAGCAATACCCCTTCAGAAATCGTTGGTATCCACAGTTATTCGACCCACAGTGACGTCAGCTGCCTTTTCCTTATGGCCTTTGGATCGCCTGGATCGGGTGCAAAAGGGCTTAGGATATGAGTATGGTTTACTAGTCCAAGAGCCAACCGCATTCCGCACAAAACCCTAAGTCATCGAGCACAAGAAAAGCTTTCATTGTATGGAAGATTAATAATAGAGGAATCTAATGGTCTATGTCTGCCGGAAGCGAAATGGTGCATAAGCCAAAAATTAATAAGGAAAGGGCAGCTCATGTCACTGTGGTCAAATTACTGTTGATCAGTGAGAAAAACTTGTCCGTTCTTTAACGACTGATACTATACGGATGAGCTCCGGGAATTTGATTGGTCTAAGTTTGCCAATGTGTAAGTATGATATGATTGGGCTACGTCGTCAAGATGATTCCTACAATGATCGCTATGGCATAAATGCCGCGGTAGATTGATTGACAGAAGTGTTTGTTTGTAAACATGCCCTTTCCTTATACCACTAGTGGTCGACTCGTAGGATTAGCATTGTGTTTTCTTGCACCCAGTTTTCCTACTTTTGATTGTCGGCAAATACAATGTTAAATCTACGAGTCAATCACTAGTGGTTGAAATTTTTGGCTAATGCACCGCTTCGCTTACGGCAGACATGGATCATTAGATTCCTCTATTACTAATGTTCCATAAAATAAAGGATTTTTTCTTGTGCTCGATGACTTAGGGTTTTGTGCGCGTGCGGCCGGCTCTTGGACTATACAGTCTTAACTCCCAGGGTTGGCTAGAGGTACCTTCTCTCTCTAGCCAACCCTACGTTCCCCGGCCGGAGGGCGGTGGGGACGGAGTGGGGCTTTCGTTTGCGCCAACTCCCTAGCGAGGCTGTGTCTATGCAGTCTAAATAGAGCTTGCTGGTTCTGTTTGGGGTCTCTACCAGAACCTAATCCGTGACACCGAACCCCCTCGAAGCCTTGGTTCCTTGGGAGAATCTTGGACGCCAAAGCCTATAACGGGCGGTGTCTGTGCCGCCGCGAGGGGATTACTCGGTCCCTTGAGGTTTCAGTCACGAGCATCTATAATAAAAACTTTGTCAACTGGACCTCCGCCGCCTGTCATCTAAATTCGACTCTGGACAACTTCAATTCCTATTCTACCTTCGACTCCTTTTCGGACTCTTGTAGAGCGGCACTCTCCAGGTGCTCCGTTTTCCCTCGCCGTGTGCCTCGCCACAATGCTCCTTGGTGAGATTCCACATGCCGTAAACTACTTGGACTCAAACGTCGTTACCTCCGCCTCGCAAGATCTTGCTGCTCCAAGGAGATGTGGTTGCTCTATAAACAGACGGCCAGCAAGCTCCGGCGCTACTGGGACAGGACTTGTCGCTCTCAGGGTTCGAATGGCCAAATCTTTAAACTGCTCAAAAATCTGGCTCGTAAAGATACTCCACCTAGCGACAACATTTTGTGGAACGGGGGCCCTGTCGCTTCCTGGCGCGCCCAAGCGGACCTTTTCCTTGAGGCTTTCAGCCAAGATGATCCTTTGGTTCCCATTCCTTATGATCTTAGATCTCCTTATGATAGCACTGGGGACGCCTGCCTTGATGCTCCTTTTACTCTCAATGAACTCAGTCTCGCCATCCAAAGGACTCGTCCTACAACCCCGGGGCGTGATGGGATATCCGTCAAATTAATCCGAGGCCTCTCCGAGTCGAATCTAGAGAAACTTCTCACCCTTTATAACGAGCTTTTGGACTCGGGTACCGTACCATCTGAGTAGAAGGAAGCCACCATCGTCCCAATCTGCAAGCCTGGCAAGTCTTCTCGCCTTGCCGTGTGCTCGAAGGTCTTTGAACGTCTCCTTCTCCACCGCCTTATCTTTTGGGCTGGGAACAACGAGATCTTTCAGGAACTTTCACTACGGATTTATGCCTTTCAAGGACTCTACGGCCGCTTTGTGTAAGTTCTTTGATGATATATCAAGAGCTCGCAACTCCCGTCTGACTGCGCTTGCGGTATGTCTTGACATCAGCTCGGCTTACGATTCAGTCTGGATAGACGGCCTGATCTATAAACTTGCCCATCTTGGTATCCGGGGCAAAGTTGGCCGCTGGATCGCAAATTTTCTGACGGATCGCTCTATCCACGTGCGGTGGAAGTCTCAGTTTTCCAACCGTGGTCTATGTAGGAGAGGCGTACCGCAGGGTAGCGTTTTCTCCCCGTTTATTTTTATGATTTTCCTTTTCGACATCTTCGAGATCCTGGAGTGTTTGAGTCTATCTCCTGATCTGTGCAGACGACATTTTCATATATGCCTTGGGGGAAGACCTTCTGCGCACCTTGGCCAAACTCCAGAACTGCATTGATCGGCTAGTCCAGTGGTGTTCTGCTCATCACCTCTCCATCTCACCTGAAAAGAGTACCGCTATAGATTTCTCCCGCCGTCGGCCTCTTGAATCAAAAGCTAATATCAGGGGCCTTGAACTTGAGTGGAGTCCCGTTGTTAGAATCCTAGGGGTCTGGTTCGGCAGGTCCCTCCTATTCAATTATCATTTCTCTTACCTTCGTGCCAAGGCCTTCAAGAGGCTTAACTACTTGAAAGCCGTCGCTTCGCACACTCACGGCATTCATACGGTACACATGTTGCGTATTGTTGACTCTCTTGTCCGGAGTCTTCTCGAATATGCCTGCCCCCTTTTTCTCAAAGTCTGCCCCTCAACTTTGAACGCTCTTGAGGTCACCTACAACGCCGCTCTACGTGTGGCCACCGGCCTTCCGAGATATACTGCACTTCCTCTCCTTCGCCGCGAGGCGAATGCCTCCAGTATGGTCAGCCGTATCCGCTGCATTGCCAATAGGTTCCTAGCTCGTCAACTTTCTCTCCCACACCCCCCTTTTCTCGTCTGACCTTTCCCTGCTTCTGGACATCTTTCGGCTGCTGCTGTTGAGTTTTTAAGCACTTACAACCTTGATCCTAATGATATACTCAAGTTCTCGTGGCCATCCCATCCTTTTCTTCACTCAGAATGCCATATCCTTTTTAACGGTCTTCCCTTCCAAAATACTTCTCTCCCTTCGGAGGCCATCTACCAAGCTTGGAAGTCGTGGAGCGCCTCGATGTCAAACACTGTATTGCTCTCCTCTGACGCCTCCAAGGACTCCGCCAAAACAGCCGTTGCTGTTCACAATTCTTTCTCCGGATCCAGTATCGCCATGCTTGTACATCATCTCAACTCTATCTTCACGGCCGAGGCCTTCGCCATTTTCATCGCTCTAACCTCCTATGTGAAAGAGAATGGTCGCTACTTCCTGCTCACTGACAGCCGCTCTGTTCTCTCTGCTCTGGAAAACTATTCTCTCCGCTCTGCTCTCCTAGAGTAATCACACTCTTGCATAACACCATCTCTCAGCTCCTCTCTCTCCATAGCGTGTCTCTTTATCTTGTGTGGTGTCCTGGCCACAAGGGCATTCCTCCTAACGAGGTGGCTGACTCCCTGGCTCGCAATGGCCCGTACCTTACTCGCACCCTGAACTGGGTCGCTCCTGAAGACCTTGGGGCCCAAATCCGTCGGGACTGGATAACTGAAAAGACGTATGCCTGTCTGAACTGCGATTATTGCTCCGATTTCCCTCATCTTAGCGAGGACGATGCCTTTCGACAGTGGACCTGCCATCGTCGTGAGGACGTCTGGATTTCTCGGTGGCGTACCCGTACCTGGCCGACTAACTCCCGGCTCTTCAGTATGAATCTGGCGCCTTCCCCCACTGTGTTCTATATGTTGTGTCCCTGAGACTTCTGATCACGTCCTTCTCCAGCGTGCAAAATATAGCACGAACAGGATCACCTTACTTTCTACGCTTGGTTTACAGTCCCAATCTACATATTCTGAGATTATTACAGCCGCTCTCAAGTCTCGCTCCGGTCTCTCTTCTCTCGTCAAATTTTCTCTTGTGGTTGCTCGTGGGTAATCACGAACTTCTCATAACACACTGCATTTGAGATTTCGGATTCTCTTCCTGTCGAGTAGTCGAGACGAAGCATAAGTCTCAAGCCGCCTGCCAACCAACCAACCAACAGATGGCAGTAGCGTCTTTATTTACAAACAAACATTTGAAATTAATGTCACGTGGTACATTTGCCGTTGTAGCTTTGGATCGTTTTATTTAAATTTTATATTTTCTGGGAAAATTATATTGAATAAATTAGACTGAATTACATCTATTTATAAGAATTTGAAATATGTAAAAATATTTAATTATATTTATTAATTAGCAATTTAAATAAAAATTAAAAGATATGTTATTCAATTTAATTGCTTATACCATTCATATCTTTTTTAGGTTGAGTTATTATAGATTTTACTATACATTGAAGACAAATAAGAATTTGGCATTTCTGCTTCATATTCGCCCTGGTTTTTTCCAGTTTTTGTCACTGTCCTGGCAAAAATACCTTTCGCCGGCAAAAACGCCAACGCTGGTCAGAAATAAATTATTAAATGTTGAAGGCAGAAAATAACAGATTTTTAATAACTTGTGTGACTTAAAAGATTGTCTTTATTTAAACAGGAAGAGCTTGAAACCCTTCTTTTTCTATGCCCTTGAACATATTCCCTGTTTCTTGATTGGTATGATTGATTGCAAAAACGTAGGGTAGAGCTTTAAAAATAATTTATCTGATTTAGGTCGAATATTAAAGATTTTACTAACCAAAATCTAAATAAAAGCAGCTGTTTATCCAAATTTTAGTCTTATTGCATTACAGTACGTGCAGTTTAAAAATTAAATTTGATTATTTAGCTTTTCAGTTAAGTAAAAAGATTTTGTGTGTTATGGCCATTGCTGAAAATACTCTATTTGTAATGTTTTTGAATGTCCATTACTGGAAATTGACTAATTAAAAACTTGAATTATAAATGCTAAAACCTTAAAAATAATTGAAGTTTGTAAATGGATATTAAATATATAGAATTCAAAGTTTTTTACTGTACTATAAAAAAAAGAGGGATACGCAGTTTTTGCAAGAAAGCAAAAAAGATGTAAATTAGTTATGTAGAACCAATTTTTAGCTTACTCAGTAAAGTTTTCATTAAAAGACACTAAAATTATGAAAAAATATTTTCTCCTTCATGACTAGTTTGATTGAGATTGTCAGATTATTAAACTTCAGGAAAAAGTTAATTTGAAAAATAATAAAAGTTGAATTTTGAAAAAAAAAAAAAAAAGATTAACATTTCATTAGCAATTCTTTGTACTTGTTAAAATATTTTAAGAAATTTTTTAGTTTTGACTTTTATTTGGCAAAATATTCTCAAATTTTTTATGAATAATGATAAAGTTTTTATTTGTTTTATGATATAACTTTTGTATATTTTTTGACACTTTTTAAAATGTATTTCTTTTTTTTTTTTTAATTTATCAGTCAGAATGGAAGATATAGATGAACTGTTAAGGACAAACATATGCATTGTACTGAATTCAATTTCAGAGAAGACTGTAAATGATATCATCCAAGCTATTAAGTATGTTGGTCTTGAATCATTATCAGATTTATAGTTTGTAAAAGAAGAAGATTTAATGCTGGTCTTAAGGCCTGTTCCACGCCGAAAATTAATAAAAGCCTGGAGTGAACAAAGTAAGATGTTTAACCCATTATGAAATATGAAGTTCAGTTTATCTTTAAAAATTATCTGAGTGAACATATGTGTTGTGTTATAAAATTATCTGAGTGAACACAAACAAAAATAAATTTTGAAAAACATATATTTTCTGAGAGTTAGTCTACTAAATAATATGAAATAGAAGATATTTATAATTAAAGGGCAAAACTGGGAAATTTCATCACCGGCCAGTGGTACCATTTTTATAAGTGACCACTTTCTTTAAACTAGCGGCAACTTTTAAATTAAAAAAAACTAAACAGTAAACTTTTTAAAAATTTTCTTTTAGTAACAATCTAAAAGTGAATAGCACAAATAAATATGCTAATATAAACAGAATGTAGCCAGAAAAAATAATATAACATGATGGAATGCAAGAAATTTTTTATTCTTTTCTTGTAGAAAAGTGGCCATAAGGTGGCCGCTGACAGCGAATTTTTTAGTAGCCACTTTTTGTCATTCACTGGCCCTGTGGCCGATGGCTAGTGTTAATTTTGTCCTTTATTTATAATGCAATTTTCTGAGAAACACAAAATTTCTCAGACATAAACAATGAATTTTATAGTTACAAGGTTCATACTCATTAGGGGATTATGGGATTCCTGGGAAAATCAGGGGATAGATTTTTGGTTCTATAAATCAGGAGATTCTCCCAAACCTGAGAAAACTTGGCTAAATGACTGACCACTCTGGGAAATTGACAGCAATTACTGCTGTCTGCGTGCTTAATGATATGAGATCTGTTGGCATACATTCAGTCAGTAGACACACACTCTAATATTGTGAGATTTGGCAATAGTTGGAGAGAAACATAAAAATGAAGCACATTTATGAATTGATATTGGCACTTGTAGTCTTCATATTGTTGTTAATGCTTTTCAAAGAGGTACTAAAATCATAAGGGGGAAATTAAATTCTTGCAGCAAGTTACGAAGTTTCTGAGGACAGCTCCACAAAATATACAGACTTCATCCCTGTTTTACACTAATTAATGTTTTTCTTTTAAAGTTTGGTTCATATTACAGTGAAACCCCGATCTATCGTTCCCGCATCCATCGTTTTCCCGCATTGATCGTTCTATTTCTATGGTCCCTGCACAAAATATATCTAAATAATGCTAACGAAACCTGCATCCATCGTTCTTTTAAAAATCGTTTTCCCGCATTCATCATTGTAAATTTTTTCTTCTCACCGAAATGAAATCGAAAGTCATGCGAATCTATATGACATACAAACTGCAATTACTTCCTTTATCCTAAAATAACTCATTTATAGTGTTTGTGCTGACAATAGTGACAATAACGTAGATGAAGTGTGTATATAGCAGAGAATGCGATTATGTTTGTATGTAGGAGAAATATGTGATAATGCAAAAAATGAAAATAATGGCGAAGAAGGAGATAAGATTCTCGCTGATGAAGTTGAGCTATCAGAGCCAAATCTGTGCGGTGCTATTGCGACTTTTTAAACTGTATGAACTCATATATGCATAAGAAATTACAGGAAATGACCCCAAAAAATGTTGTATATCTTGATTTTTTTTACTTAAAAAATATGAACAAATAACCAAACAAAGTTATGGATTTTTTAAAATAAATGTCAATTTTCTTATAGCTTATTTATTTTAGCTATTTATTTTTTTTTTACAGTTTGGTAAGCAACAAATTAGTATTTATTAGTATACTGTATCCATTGCATGCGTTAGTAATGCATAAGCATTGTGTTTTTTCATGTTTTGAAGTTATTCCGCATTCATCGTTTTTTTCTCTGCACCCCTTGAAAAACGATGGATCGAGGTTCTACTGTATTTATATAGGAGATCTATAAACTTTAATTTTGAGATTACCTTGTTTTTATTTTATTTCGAGTAGGTTTGGGTGTCATGATATTGGTTTAAAATATGCCATTAATTGTCGACATAGAAAAATTGTATATCCTGAAAAATACATCACAGGATTTTTTTTCTTTGGAAATGACAAATGAGTATGAACCCTGAATTAAGAAGCACTCTGCATTTTCACATTGTAAATATTACCTTCTTTAGATCAAGGGTTTTGAAACTATAGTAAATATATCATTACTGGTATGGAAAACCAATTTCAGGGATGCAGCTGGATTTGAAAAATCCTGGGTCCCCGGGACTTCTAAAATTCTGGGTCCCTTTTTACCAAAAGTGAGTCCCCACTAATAAGTCATATTTTTAGATGCAAAAATTGAACTTTTTCATTTGCAAAAGAAAAATGAAATGCAATAATTATTGTTTTAATTATAAATAAATAATTAAAACCAATATTATTATTATTTTTAATCTATTAGGAGAAATTTTCTTTATTTGTTTAAAAATAAATGTGCAAGATACAAATTTAACTATAAAATATTGAACATTTGAATGTAAAAGGTAACAAGTATCACTATTGTTCGCATTTCTTTTAAAAAAAAGAACCAAGACTGATTTATTGAAAGACATTTTTTCTGAAAAAAAGAATACTTTTGTTGAGTAAAGTGATGAGAGTTTTTGTTTAATGAATGGGAGTTTTCCTGAGTCATATTTATTCAGAAAGACTTGGAGCAGTCAAAATCAGATTGTGAAGCAGGAAAATCTGTTTTTGGAGCAGCAAAAATAACAATTTTGAAGCAAGAAAATTGGTTTTTGGGACAAGAAAATAAACTCCTGGCATTAGCTTTTTTTTTTTTTTTTTTTTTTTCCCATGCTCCTTTGACTAAATTCAAGGTTTTTTTTATCTCTTTGAAATCTGCTTTCTTTTTTGGGGGACTTTTTTTGACGAAATTTGTGCTTTTTTGTGAATTATTTGATGAAATTTGCTGGTTTTTCATAAATCTTTTGACGAAATTTGCTGGTTTTTCACGATTTTTAGACAAAATTTGTTTTTTTTTTTGCAATTATTTGAGGAAATCTGTCATTTTTCGTGATTTAGTGAAGAAATTAGCTATTTATTGCAAATCTTTTGAATAAATATGTCGTTTTTTTTGCAATATTTTGATGAAATCTGTCGTTTTATCGCAATTTTTTGACGAAATCTATTGTTTTATCGTGATTTTTTGGCAAAATTAGTCGTATTTTTGCAACTTTTTGAGGAAATTTGTCATTTTTTCACAATTTGTGACAAAATTAGCCATTTTTTCGTGAATTTTTTGACAAAATTTGTCATTTTTTCGCGATTTTTTGACAAAATCTGTTGTTTTATTGAAATTTTGACAAAATTTGTCGCTCTTCCCGAATTTTTTGACAAAATTTGCCATTTTATTACGATTTTTTGACAAAATCATCATTTTTCACAAATTCTTTGACGAAATTTGTCGTTTTTCACGAACTCTTTGTCGCAATTTGCCGAAAAATAGTCTTAATTTCACAATTTTTTTAAACGAAATTCTTCACTTTTTTTCAATTTTAAAACAAAATTACACATCCCACAGGACACATAAGAGCTATTTTCTGCATATTTTATGTGCTATAGCACATTGGTGACATCCCTGATATTGAAGAATTTTTTCTTGTACACAAATGTCAGATACTCGTTCAAGAAATGGAATAAAAAATGAAGCATGGGAAATCAGAAATCAGTTTCTCATTGGAGATACTCAGCAATTCACTTTCACAAAAAAGAAAAAAAAATCTTATTCAGCTTCTTTGAATTGTATTACTAAAAGAGATGAGCTACAGAATTAACGAAGAAAAGCTAAAAAAGAATATCCTCTGATCAGGGCAGTTGTGTAGTTGAAAAAAACAAAAAAAAAACAGAGGATATATGCTTTAAGTAGAGGGTATACGCTCAAAACAGAGAGTATACCCTAAAGTGTATTTACTACAGGGGTCATTCCATGTCAAATCAACCAAAAAAATTCAATATTCAACCTGACCATTTCCGATTTCAATGAAATTGCTAGGGATCATTCTCTATGATGATATAAAGTAGAGCATATTTTTATTTTTTGTTTATCGCTTTAAATTTTTATAAAATTAATTATTTAAATTTTGAAAAATCATCATTTTTTGACTTGCATAAATATTTTCAATTTTGAATTTCTCAAGTTCTATCAAACAGAAAATTTTATGACCACTCATTTCAAAGAGGAGTTTATAAGGTTTAATTTGATATGCAAGTCGACTATATATAATTAAAATAAGTGAAATTTAAAATTTTTTAAAATTTAAATTTTAAAAATTTTTTAGATAGTCATTTTTAAAAATTTTGAAAATATTGTATGTTTGTTGTAATATTCTAAGCTTTAAATTCTGAAATTTTAGAGTGGGATCTCAATGGGATCAGGAGTTATGAAATAAAAGCTGAAAATTACCATACAAATCATAAATAAATAACAAAATAAACAGAATTAAATTGCTATTTTTATGGTAATTTTTGCTTTTACTTAATAACTCCTGATCCCATTGAGATCCCACTCTAAAAATTTCAGAATTTAAAGCTTATAATATTACAACAAACATACAATTTTTTCAAAATTTTTAAAAATAACTAACTAAAAATTTTTTTAATTTAAAATTTAAAGAAATTTAAAATTTTATTTATTTTAACTATACATAGTCGACTTGCATATCAAATTAAACCTTATAAACTCCTCTTTGAAATGAGTGGTCATAAAATTTTTTATGTTTGATAGAACTTGAGAAATTCAAAATTGAAAATATTTATGCAAGTCAAAAAATGATGATTTTTCAAAATCTAAATAATTAATTGTATAAAAACTTAAAGCGATAAACAAAAAATAAAAATATGCTCTAATTTATATCATCATAGAAAACGATCCCTAGCAGTTTCATTGAAATCGGAAAGGGTCAGGTTGAGTCACTGGTTGATTTGGCATGGAATGACCCATAGCTTTCTTGAAAAACAGAGGGTATACAGTGTTCTTTAAAAAAATCCAGAGAATATATGGCATATACCCTCCACTACATCCATGGATTAGGGATATAGTAGAGGGTACACAGTATAGCATAAAATTAGCACTGACCAACTGTCGAGTAACATTTAAAACAAAACGATTAATTTTATTGTCTTCATCGCCACACTTAATGGGTCCCCACTCGTCAAATGCGATGGTTGAAAAATGATCAATATTGAGAATCTGATTCTTTAAAGCTCTTCTTAACTCCAAAGTAGGTAATTTCTGACATATCCATGAAGTTATTTTTAATCTGAGATTCAAGCTATTTGGAAACGCACTTATTCAGAAGATAGCAATTTCCATTTTTCAATAAAAGCAAAGAATCTTTCAGGAAATCTCTGTAAAATGTAGGGTTTTAAACTGAATTTCAAGCCACGACAGCCAATTGCTCCTTCATGACGTCATTTTTGTAACTGTCAAATCCTAAAATTTGGCTTAAAAAATGCTCAATTTCTAAATGATTTTTTGCTTTTATAAGAAAAATGATAAAATCTTTAAATGTGTCAATTTTATATTTTTATGAATGTTAGTGCAGTTTTTTTTTTTGTATTTACGAATGAAAATGACTTCCCAAAAGTATCAGAAAAATAGCCATTTTGGATAAGGAAACAGCTTTCAATATAAAAATTGCTTATTAAGATATGTCCCACCTCCACCCACAAAAAAGGAACCATGACCCTCCCCCCAAAATAAAACCAATAAATCATGCCCCCCCCCCCTTTAAATAGACAGCTGGATTCACCTTTGCCATACAAATGAAGGTAGAACAGGCTTCAACAAAAATGTGAAAAAAATATTCATATTTACATGATGACAGAAATAAAAAGTCTAAATAAATTTTTATTACTATTAGTAACTTTCCTAAACAACATATTGTTGACACAATTTCTGGCATTAAAGTGAAATCATATAAGTTCAATATATAAAGAAATTTAATGACTTAATTAGAACAATCTAAATTACAGACAGATAGACAGACGCATTTTCATAATATGTAAAAAAGAAAATGCGTTTTTCGATCTGTCTGTGATTCTATACAAATTCAGTTTGGAAAGCCAGAATTGTGAAACATTTCATAGATGTGCTTTAAAACACAGCTGAGGCAACTAAAGTTATCTGGAACTGAAATAGTTTTTAATATATAAAAAAAGTATTATTTTAACCGCAATTTCCAATCAAATTTAAACATTTTTCGTAATCACATTTGCCAACAATTAAAAATCCTCAGTAAAATTTTTGCCAAAACAATTACTTTTCTATTGCAAGATTTCCATGTGAAAAATAAAAATAAAATGAATAATTTGACGATTTTTTTTTTTTTTTTTTTTTAAGTGAATGTTACATTATAACTTTTCTATTGCAAACTTTCCACATGAAAAAAATAAAATGAATAGTTTGAAAAAAAAAAAAAAATAAATAAATAAATAAAATAAAGTGAATATTACATCATATTGGAAATGTAATAGACATCAGCTGATGAATATATAATGTCATATCAGTTTGAAAAATGTTTTGAAACCTGATAAAAACCCAATCTTTGAAATATTGGCATATTTTGAGGTTGTTTGAATTTGTTTTCACCATTTTTAAATCTATTCTATATAGTATATACACTTATGTATACATATATATTAAAATTTCCACAAATGTTTGCATCCCTGGATCTTATTCTTAGTAAAGAACTGAAATAAAGATTTCAGAATTTTTTTATTTGTTATTTTATTTTTATCATAAAAAAATATTTAAATAACAAAATACTCAGAAACAACTTTTCATCAAAAGGTTTTAATTTTGATTTCAATCCAGATCACAAATTATGTTTACTTAGTAAGCAGGTAATTTGTTGTCCAGGTTAAATGAAAAAAAAAAATAAATAAATAAATAATGATAAGGTGAAAATTATGTAAATTAATATGCACAGTCTTCTGTTATATAAATTTATGTATTTTTATATTGGATTTTCATTTGATTCATGTGTGTCATTTTGATTTTTTTTTTTTTTTTTATTTTATTTGTTTTATACTCTATGTTTAATTTTGAAATTGATTTTTCAAAACAAACATTCTTAAAATTCCAGCAATGCCGAGTATTTTAGCTAGTTGATAATAAAGGTTGATAACTGTCATGATAAGCAAACAAGTATTTTGTAACTTTTATTTCCCTTTTTGGAAAATTTTTAATTGTATAAAGTTTTCTTTACAGTAATATGTCCTTCTTCTGCTTCTGATTTACCTTCTCTTCATTTTGCTCCTCCTGTTCCTGATTCTCCTCCTACTCCTCCTAAATCAAAAAGGATCTTTAAAAAATCATCACTTAAATGCAAATGGACCTTTACAAAACGTTTTACACTGTTACAAACATACATAAAGTATATGAAAGAACTTTCTTCTCCAAGTGTAGATGAACAGGGCGTGTGGAGAAAAATTGCCAAAGAAGTTAGAGAGAAATGCTCAATAAGTTGTGATGCTGCACAGTGTCGTTCTAAGGTTGATGGGTTGAGGAGCACTTATGAAAGATTAAAAAACAAAAAAGTAGTAAATCCACATGCTATCACGCTTGTAAATGAAGCAAGAAAGGCTTTTATGGATGTAGAAAAGTCAGGTAAGCACAAAATGTTAAAGTAATGGATTCTGTGTGTTCAAAGTTGTTTTTAAGAGACTGCTTTCCCCAAGGATAGAAACATGCAAAATTTAGGTTCCATTTTGGGCCCCTTCACAAAAATCCATTTACCATGAAACACTGTTAATCCCCCCCCCCCCAAACATGTAGAAAAATTGAAAAACATTCAGAAGGGGGGCACTTACACAAGATTTTCCTGCGATGTTTTCATAAAATTTGTGTTTTTTTTTTTGGGGGGGGGGATATTTGTGAGGGTTTTTCACGATATTTGATGAAATTTGTGGGTTTTTTTAGTGATACTTGACAAAATGTATTTTTTGGACATATTTTCTGTTTTATAGCAATTTTTGAAGTAATTTGGTTTTTTTCAGCGAGGGGTGGGGGGTGCTTTTTCATGATTTTTTGAACTTTTATAATGTTAGGGGAGTACGTTTGATAGGGAAGGGCAGATTAACGACATTTTACGGTAATAAACCAAGCCCCTTCACAAAATTTCTTTTCATAAAAACATCCTCTTCACTATTCATTGCTAGGATTTAAAATGTGTGAATTGCAAAGAAAGCAAGTTCACCAAAAAGTTGAACTTTAGCAAAAGAGCTTAAATAGAAGTTATTATTAATAAATGCTTGGTTCAAATTTCAGTTACTGAATTTCGTATTTTGTCACAAAAATAAAATAAATTTAACAAAAGTATAATAAATTTCACAAAAATAACTTTTACTTTTCACAAAATAGGCCCCAAGAAAAATCAATGCATCAACCCCTGTTCACTGAAACTTTCCTATATCCTACAGTCCCATGTTAACCACAGACATGGCAAACATGTTGTAAAGCATGATTTGTCATTACCGAATATAATTAATCATAATTATTAAAATTGGATGTGTAGCCACCTGTATAACCTGGAAAAGTTAGAAGAAATTTACTACTCAGGAAAACTCTACTTGGGAAAAAGTCGGGGAAATTTTAAATTTCTGAGCAAAAATTAAAAAAATTTGCAATTAAAAAAAAAAATTCCTTTGAAAATTAAGAATTTGAAATTGCAGCACCAGGAAACTCAAACTCTTTATAAGTACTGTAAAGAGTATTTCAATCAATTCCAATTTCATTGAAACTTTGTACTGAATGTTCAAGGTCCTATGGCAAAAATGCTGTGTCACGGTGACAATATAATTAATATGTGTATAGATATAGGCAGTGTATTTATATGCGTATAGATAAAGAACGTTAACATATGTGTACAATGCCAAGACTCTCTACCCCACGCACCTCACTAAATTGAACAACAACAAAGTTTTCACAAAATGTTTTCAAGAACAGCAACAGCAAAAAATGTGTTGATGTGCACTTGTCAAACAGTCCATGAATAAAATCGCTAATTTTGGTCAATCACTCTAGCATGAAATTATGACTTTTGTCAGACAGTTGTGGGAAACTTGTGAATTTCATCATTTGATATGGAAAAACACTTTGCGAATTGCTCAATGAATAAAATCCCAAATTTTGGTAATTGCTCTAGAAACAAAACGCAAATTTCATTAATTAGTCATGGAAAAAACTGTTAATTTCTTAATGACTGTGCTTTAAAATTTTCACATAGGTTAAAATGTTATTTTGTGATTAGAGAATTTGAGTAAAATAACTTTTCAAGGATGTGCAACAGGTTTGGTCATACAGATCTCCATTCTTGAAAGAAAAAATATTCATCACAAACTGTCTAAATATGTTTAGTATTTGTTTGGTTATTTATTTCATGTACATCTTTATATATAAAAATCTTCTGTGCGTGTGTATGTAATTGAACTCCTCCTAAACGACTGGACCGATTTTGATGAAATTTTGTGTGTGCATTCCAGTAGATTCGAGAATGGTTTAGATTCACATTTCGTCGAAATTGATTCAGTACTTTTTTAGTAATTAGGCAAAAACTAATAATTAGTGATTTTTCGCTAATTAAAAGTGCTATATATATTAAAGAAAGTCAGGATTTCGTATTAATCATAGCACAAAAAAAATCTACCGAACCAAAAATCTTGAAAATTTCGGTAAAAATACTTCTTATAACATCGAGTGCCGCTAAGAAAGGATTTTCGAAAATTCCACCCCTAAGAGGAGTAGAAAAAAGAGCGAACTTTTAAAAAATTCCTTAAAAATCGGCTTTTGTATTTATTTTTCAACTGATAACATATTTTAGTGCATTTTTTCATTCTGAATCGAATGGTACTAAGCAAATTCGTTTAAATCCAGTAGTTCGTGAGATAATTCACATTTTCCTAATTTGGCGATGTCTTTGGCGCAAAAACCTGAAATTTTCAATGCTCATCTTTATATATAAAAATCTTCTGTGCGTGTGTATGTAATTGAACTCCTCCTAAACGGCTGGACTAATTTTAATGGAATTTTGTGTGTGTGTTCCAGTGGATTTGAGAATGGTTTAGATTCACATTTCATCGAAATTGATTCAGTACTTTTTTAGTAACTAGGCAAAAACTAATAGTTAGTGATTTTTCGCTAATTAAAAGTGTTGAATAAGTTCGATGAATAGAGTGCGGACGGAATGCCCGAGCGGTCTAAGGCGCTAGATATAAGCTCTGCTTCTCGAAGAAAGAGATCGCGTGTTCGAACCCCGCTCCTGTCAAACGTGTATGCTTTACAGTAATATAGCCTGTATTATAATTTTGATTAACTGACTTCAGAAAATCGTGAACTTTTAACAAAAAAGAAAAAAATAAACTTTTCTGTCAAAAATTGAGCCGACTTCAAAAAATACTGAAGAGTGAAAAATAATTTCCTTACATAATTGTAAAGAAATGAAGAAATTGAAGAAATTAAATTAAGAGCGCAGTGTTTATCGTGCGTATTACTATATTTAAGTACATTTATTTGATTTTCTGGTGTCGGTGCTAGGAAGGACAACATCTGTCGGTGACAGGACAACGTCTGTCGGGTCCGCTAGTATATATATATATATATTTTAATGATTTGTATATATAAAATGTAAAATGTTTTATTAATAAATTTTAAGACAAGAGGTGCAGGCCATCAAAAACAAAACATATAGTTTGTATTATGAGCTTTTACTTAATCTAATAATTGCTAATTGTTAGTGGTTGGCATATAACAATCTTAGATGGATACATAAAGAAAATATGCATTTTAAAGAAGTTTGTATTATTGATAATTCTGATAAATGTTTACTTTAGCTCTCTGACAGTCTTGCAAAAGTGCAAAATTGTAATGTTAATTTCTTAGTACTTTGTTTTAAATGTTAATAAAAGATAACTCTTTCAATATTATGTAAAAAAAAAAAAAAAAAAAAAAACTTAAATAGGATTATGAATGTAATCTTTCAGAGTAATGATCATTGTTTAACATATTAAAAATACATTAAATCAGTAGAATCATATTACTTTATATAATGCTTATATATTGCAGTGAAACCTGGATCTCAGTAAACATATTAACACAGACTTGTCAATGAGAGTGTTAATGATTATTTATAATGTAATTATATATATATATATATATATATTTAAAAAGTAAAAGTAATTTTACTATTAGATTGCAAGTTTTACTGTTTAATCCAGTCTATTTTTTTTTTAATGTCCTTGTTCACATCATACTCTTTTCAGTCCTAAGTACTCAAATGAGAACTTATAAATAGCTAGTTATAAAAACTAAACTTTTTACATTTTGACTTCTTTTTTAAGTAGTTCAATTTTTTATTGTAAATTGAAACCAATGATTAGTAACATATTTCTTGATTTCTGCATAAAATAAATGTTATATTCATCTGAGTGTTTGTAAAATACTTTCCAAGACAGTGTTGCCAAGAAACTAGGTTATTTTCATAATTCTTTAACTTACGGAGGAGATTTGCATAAAAAATCAGTTTTTCTTTTGTTACATTTTTCTATTTTCAAATATCTGTTGCTTATTAATTTCCAAGGAAATTATGATTGATCCGTCAAGAATATAGATTTACATACTTGTGGGATATTTTTTTTCTAGAAGTCTTTTCAAGGAGAACTGGCTGGTATTTACGCTATATCTGAAGAAATCCACCAAAGCTCTGGACAGTCAGCTTGATTTATTTTTTTAGATTTGAATCTGAGGTCACCACTTTGGTGATCTGACAGTTTTATCAGTGTACATAAACAGTTTTGTTAAAAAATTTTGACTTAGCGTTACATAATTTTTTTTTTCATCCCTCGATGTAATTCTTAAAATATAGATTTATCTTTTCAGCTGGTAGAAAGAGAAAACCTTTGATAATTTTACATTCACTGATCTGTGACTGCCGAAACTGAAGACATTTTTCTTCTCAGAAAAACATTCTTTTAAAAATTAAGAGTTCAAAAAAAAAAAAAAAAAAAAAAAAAAAAAACAGACTTTACTTTAGTAGAATTGCAGTGAAAAGTTTGAAAAAATTGCTTAATTCATGCCATGAGTAAAAAAAATATTTCAATGATTTATCACTTTCAGTTTGTGATAAAAAATATTTTGCATTAAATATGTTTGTATTATAGAACAAGATGTTATAAAATTTAGAATGTTTTTTGACAATACATAGAATGACACTGATTAAATTATAATGTAGTTTTATTATTCCTCATGATGGCAGCACTTTTCACATTAAGTAAAGTTAATCTTTTGAAAATTTTACTGAAATATCTTCATTTTTGTTAAAGTTATGTAAGAAAATCTGACTTAGCTTGGAGTGAGGCATGCTATATTTTTCATCAGACTTAGCATCTTGTGATCCTGGCTTTCTTGCAGCTAAGAAAAGAGAATGGTCATTGTACTTCCATTCTTTATATTTGTCACATGATCAAGATATTTAATTTCCTTTAATTGTCATACTGACAAATAATAAAGGTATACAGAAAAGCAATAGTGATTGATGGCAGTGGCGCCGACTTCCGGGTCTGCCGCGCAGACCCTGAAAAAAATCTGCAGACCTTGCAATATCTCGGCAGACCCTGCAAAATGCAACCATGAGACTCGTGATTTTCCGTATTTTTTCACTTTTCAATTTTTTGCTGAAAGTGATTTGACGGGGGTGATTTGTTCCGGAATTTTAAAAAATCGGTTATCAATCAGAAAATTTGTAGATAAGATCGCGAAAAAAACTAAAATTTTGTCAAAAGATCGCGTAATAAACGGGAACCAAAGAATAATGGGCGCGAGGGGGGGGGGTTCAATTTCGTCGAAAGATTGTGGAAAAAAGCCAATTTCATCAACGAATCGTGAATAAACGTCAATTTTGTGAAACGATAGTAGAAAAAACATGAAAATCTTTAAAAGATCGCGGAAATTTTCGTCATTAAATAGCATGAAAAACACGCATTCTGTTAAAGAATCACAGAAAACATGCAAATTTCGTTCTAAGATAGTGGAGAGAAATGCAAATTCTGTCAAAGAATCGAAAGAAATACATGAATTTTCGCAAAAGATCGTAGAAAAATAAGAATTTCTCAAATAATAGCGACAAAAAATAGATTCTTTCAAAGAATCGCAGAAAAAATGCAAATTCTGTTGAAAAATTGCGAATTTTGACAAAAGACGCGAATTTCGTCAAACAATAGTGAAGAAAAAGAAAATTTTGTCAAAGAATCGTAGGGAAAAACGCGAATTTCGGTAAAAGATTGAGATGAAAAATACAAATTTTAACAAGAGATCGCGAAAAAAATGCAAATTCCGTCAAAAAATCACGGAAAAAATGCGAAATTTGACAAAAAATTTTTTAAAAATCGCGAATTTTGTCAAAAAATTGCAGGCAAAACGCAAAGAATAGCGGAAAAACTCGAATTTTATTCAAAAACAGCAGACAAAAAACAATTTTTCTGTCAAAGAATCGTGGACAAAATTGGAATTTAGCTAAAAGACTGGCGGAAGATACAAATTTCGGGAAAATATCGCGAAAAAAGCAAATTTCAGCAAAAGGTCGTGGAAAAATTCGAATTTTGGCAAAAGATATGGACAAAGACTCGAATTTCATCAAAAATAGGAAAACGCAAAGAATCGCGTTAAAAAGTCAAATTTCGTTCAAAGATAGCAGGGAAAAAACAAAATCATACCTGCCAACATGTCAATTAGTCTGTCTTTAAAATTGTCTTTAAAAATTTCACGGTGTATTCTTACATGCTTAAAAATGCATAACATATGCATATACAATGCAAAAAGTAATATTTTTTTAGCAATATTTTCTATGCTACTTTTATATTTATTTTTCTACTTAACATTTTGAAAAATAAAAACATGTGGTTACACAAGAAAATGTTTTTCCAATTACATACTTTGGGAACGTGTTTCCAAAAAACTGTCCTGCATGATGATCTGTGAAAGATAATGGCAGATTAAATTCACAGCAAATTTCCTGAAAGGTTACAGCAGTTGAGGGAGTGGGAGGGAGAGTATATCTATACCAGCATTAATTATGCTTTATTACTGGTTATCTTTGATGAAATGCACATTTTTCAGCGATCTTTTGACAAAATGTGTATTTTCCCCGTGCTTCTTTGACAAAATTCACTGTTTTCCGTGACCCTTTCACGAAATTTGCGCAATCTTTTCACGAAATCGGCGTTTTATCAGAGATCTTCAGACGAAATCGGCGGTTTTTCTGCGATTTTTTGGCGAAATCGGCGTTTTCCCGTAATTTTTTGATGAAGTTGGCGTTTTCTTCCACGATCTTTTGACAAAAGTTGCATTTTTACGCGACATTTTCTTGAAAACAGCGTTTTATCTCCGCGATCTTTTGACGAAATCTGCATTTTTTCCATGATCTTTTAATGAAATCGGCCTTTTTTCAATGATTTTTTGACAAAATATTTTAAAGCGATCTTTTATCGAAAACCGTTTTTTCCCTCGATCTTTTGACGGAATCGGTGTTACATCCGCAATCTTTAGAGGAAATCGATATTTTTCTGCGGTCTTCAGACGAATTTAGCGTTTTATGTGCGATATTTTGATGAAATCGCCGTTTTTTCCGTGATCCGCACAGGAAATTCGTGTTTTTCAGCGATCTTTTGAAGAAGTACGTTGATAAAAACATTGACGAAATCGTCGTTTTTCCACGCAATATTGACGAAATGTGCGCTTTTTCGTCGATCTTTTCACAAAATTTGCATTTCTCTGCAATCGTTTTTGACAGGAAATATGAGTATATTTCCCTCCTATTCTTGTTCCTCCATTCAACCACTCATGTATTCATCCTATTTCAATCTCTAATATTTATCATTAAAGTTTAAAACCATTTCTAAAATAAATTCTATTTTATTTTTCCATTTATTAAATATCTAAGTTTAAATAAATTAAAGTTTCAGTTTAAACATTCTTTTTATTTATTTCAATGTTTAAACTTCAACTTAAAATAAAATAAATCTTTATTTCATTACTTACTTATTTATTACGTGCTGTCAACTTCATAACAACTAGCGGTATTCGAGCTCAGCGTATTCCCTCAACCTGCCTTGTCAACAAACGCCGATATTATTAAAGTTCAGACTGACAGATTACCGGGAGCATCGATAGATGGCGTAGCGTGTCTGCTACCTCCGACGCGTGCCTCTCCTTCACAGCAGCATACCATTGGTCCGTTTTCCCCGATCCTTCTAGAGATCGGATGTGACGTATGACCAGAAGGAGGAAGTTACGTGAGGGGGAGTTGCCCAGGACAGGAGTCCGAACTATTTATATTCCCGGCGGAACATTCGCTTTTCGACTTTGACGGCAGCTAGTGTTGACAGGTTGGAACTTTGTTTTTTTTTAATTGAAATGTCCCTTTAAGAGTGTTGATAAGAAAAACGTGAAGCGATGAATATCTTTAAGGAAAGTAGATTATATTTTAAACGTTTTTATTAAAAGTTAAACTGGTTTTTAATTGGAATTTAAGTCTTTTATTATGACCACTACTATTCTGCCGTGAACCTGGACTTAGTCTTGAAGCTTGTATTAGAAGATGGAATCTTCGGAGCGGGATGTTTGGCCGTGGAAATGAAGACCATGTGAGAACGTAAACATGAGAGGTCAGCCACCGGCAGTTAAGGTTCAGAAAGGCCCTTTTATATTTTTTTTCAAATTTTTTAAAATAGTTTTTCAAAATGTTTTTAATCTCTCTTCTTTAAAGCCTTTTTCAATCTAGTTTTAATCAGATGTCTTTTTGAATTAATCTGGCCAACTCAGCCAGTTATTAAGTGAATCTTTTTCTATGAATGTTGCTAGACGGTTCCAAAGGAACCGGGAAATATTTCTTTCCGTCTCCGTGTCACAATATCGATATGGGCAATAGTGGTCCGGGATCTAGGATATGGATGACCATGCCAGATGCCTGGAGTTGTTTATTGGCGGTGACACGTGAGATTCTTTTCAAATATTTTTCTATCTTTTCCTGAACCCGAAAGTCGGTAACCGCTGCGAGGTTCATTTGGAAATTAACTTTATAGATGGGAGATTCACTTAGCTTTTCTTTTTCTCCTTCCTCCAAACAGGTGTTGTGGCAGAACACTAGTTTAGGAATACACACTTAGTGAGAGGAAGTGTTGTATTAGGGAAATGCTAAAGTGGCAGTTTAGTGTTTCTAGGAGACCAGTAAATAAGAGTTGGCTTGACTAAGGTGTTTTTGATAAGTCTTTGGGAGAGAGATTTGACATGTAAAAATTTAAATAAAATAATTAAATTTCTTTTGGTCTTTAAAGTGGTGTCAGTGTGTTTTAAATATGTTTGGTCAACATGATGAATAGGGATGGATTGGATAAGGTATTTAAATAGTTTTTCAATTTAAATAGATATTATCTTTTGACAATTTAAATTATCATTTCATGTATTTAAAATAAATTAAACATTAAGTTGAATTTGATTTAAAGTTAATTAAGTTAAAAATACATTTATATACATTTTTATATAATTTGAAATAGCCTTTTCTTTTTGGTGCTCTAGTTCATTAAACATTGATATAGAGTAAACGATGGAGAACTTATGTCATGTTTAAGAAATAGATTTTAATTGTTATTTTTGTTTTACTTTTAATGTTGCTCAATAAAGTTGTTATGTTTTTAAACTTGCTTTGTTATTGTAGTTATACACCTTTTACATAAAATTCTTTTTCACAGTTGGAATAAATTTGGTAGGGCTTTCTAATTCAGCTTTCGCTCCACTAGCGTGGAAACTCTGAAAAACACTTTTTAACACGATAGTGACACCTATCTTTGGTGTTCACTATCAGTTTTTTTCCGCGCGCAGAACCGTGCAATCCATACAACCGTACACTTAGAAAAAAATCCGTACATTTTACGGCGAAATCATTCAAGTTGGCAACTATGCAAATTCAATTAAAGAATCATGGGAAAAACGCTAATTTCAGGTAAACACCGCGGGGAAAACGTTAATTTCGGCAAAAGATTGCGGGAAAAATGCTAATTGCAGCAAAAGATCGCAGGAAAATGTTCATTTTGCGGAAGATCGCGAAAAAAGTGCATATTTCGGCGAAAAATCGCAAGAAAAATGCAAATTTCGGCAAAAAAAAAAAAAAAAACTCGAGAAAAATACCTGATTATCTTGCCATATTTATTAACTGATGTTTTAAGTAAAGTATATGAACATGTGATTGGACAACTAGCAAAGATTGATGTGTAAAAAACATTCAATCAGAATTATGGACTTAATACAGAAACTTTTAGTTTAAAATTACTTATAGTATTTGCATAAATTATGGATTTCCTCCCCTCCCCCTTGAAATAAAGCATCATTTGAAGAGTATAATTTCTTTTTTTTCTTTCTTTTCTTTATTTATTTTTTTTGATAAAATTATCTTATTTAATATAGCACATGTTTAAACACACTCATTTTCCCAGTTCATGCGCTTTTCCTGTTTATCTTTTTGCAATCGCATGCCAAAAAATCTGTTTAAAATATCAATTAAAACCCTAGCCACCGTGCT
Source organism: Maratus speculifer (assembly GCA_964019185.1). Classification (NCBI taxonomy): domain Eukaryota; kingdom Metazoa; phylum Arthropoda; class Arachnida; order Araneae; family Salticidae; genus Maratus; species Maratus speculifer. The sequence continues at coordinate 76,075,272 of OZ025301.1, forward strand.
TTTTTTTATCATTATTCGCAAAAATCAAATCAGTTGACCGTCACATATATATATGTATTGTGATCATGGCCACAGGAAGGAATACTGACTTTTGAAAATTCCCGAGGATGGAAAACTGAGTGAGTCCCCCCCCCCCCCCCAAACAAACAACTGCCTTTTTGGCAGACCCAGCTTTGGGACCAAAGTTGGCTCCTATGATTGATGGTATGCAATGACCTATCTCTTTCAGTGGCTGCAGGTTTCCTATCTAAAGATTTTTTAAAATCTTGATTGATGCTATCAATTCTCTTATTTTGTAAAAATAATTTATGAACACTTTTATACATATTTATTTGAATACATAGTACAGGGTTACATAAACAAACATCTTAACTTTACAGGGTTATTAATAAAGAAAATAAAAGAAAAAATAACTTGGAAATGAAATATAATAGTTGAAACTTTCAATTCAACACATTTATAAATGTTCAATGCAAAATCCACTAGAAACATAAACAATATTGAGGCAATATGATAACTCATTCTACACTTTTTGACTCTTTCAATGGTTGATTATAAATGTATCTCAAATTCATCAACATAATTGATTGCACTGGAACAAATACCAGATCTTTAATGAAGCCCCACAAAAACAAATCATGCTGAGAAAAGTATATGGTAAATTATCATACTACCTCAATATTGTTTGTGTTTCTAGAAGGGCTCACATAGAGCATTTATAACTGTGTTAAATTTAAACTTTTAAAATATTCATTCAGGACTGTAGATAAAAGTGAATAATAGAAGGTAAGGGGTTCATATTTTCTCTCCCACTCACTGTAGCTCAGAAAGATAAATTAGTGTATATTCACACTATAGTTATTAAACTTCTGTAATAACTTCATTTTATCCTAAGAAAAGAATAGGATGATAAAAAGTTCAAGTATATAACTAGTGCAATATTAAACATCATGTTAACTTCATATATGCAAATAGGGTGAGCAAGTGTTGAAATACTTATTTTAGTTACAATTTAGTATTTCTGCAAAACTTTGAAAGGGCTTCAAAACTTAATTAGATGTTTGAAGAGAATTTTATTTTGATTTTTGGAACATTAATTCATTTAGCGATTTTGGAATCTTTTCTAGGGGAAGCTTTTTTTTTTTTTTTTGGGGGGGGGGGGAGGGAGTTAAGCCGACTGTAGCACCTCCTTATCTATGGCCCTGTATTCATTATAGATCTAATTATATCAGAAAAAGTTTATTTTAAATGCTCTCCATTAATTTATTTTTCATTTTCAGTTACACCTAATTCCCAAGTGGAGGATAATGTAAAAGCTGATAGATATGTAGCACCACATATGAGAGAAGACACAAACATGAGAGGTGAATCTATGGCCCTTTGTAAAGGCAAGATGATTTAATTGTAATATAAAATACATATTTATTTCATGTACAATAGAGCACCAGTTATTGTAACTCCAATTAATCAAGTCTCATTAAATATTTTTTGTTATTGTTGTTGATTTTGTCTTAAACATAAATTATTTTTCTATATCTTAAAAAAAAAAAGAAAGAAACAGTGAAAGTAAAATCAAAAATTTTTAATATATGCATATATATATTAGGGATGCACCGAATATTCGGTATCTATTTGGTATTTGGCCATGTTACCGAATATTCGGTTAGGCCGAATATCAAACTATTCGGTTGAGCCGAATATCAAAGTATTCGGCCGAATCCAATACTTAAAAAATCTTTAAAAAAAATTTCACTATTTCTACTTTTAACTGTCAATTTTTTAATCTATATTTAAAATAATAAGAAACAAAATCATTTTTAAATAAAATAGAATGTTTTTACATTATTTGCTGTTTGTAAAGTATAACTTAAGAAAATTAACCATGAGAAGGATTAAAATGGTGATTTATTAGGATTCTCCTTAAGAATAAATTATGTTCCGATACAAGTTTCTAAATTTTGTTTAGTAAATAATCTGTTTCTTGCTTTTTCCCCAAATAAAAGTCCTTTAAAAGAAAAAAAAAAAAACTTTTGAGATTAGTAATAGCTATCAAGGCAGACAATTTTTGTTCATGAAACCATAATCATAATCAACTTATTGAGTCATAAGTACATTGTATTTCATCTCACTCTAGGTCAAAACTTGTGTGTTCGTTTATTACATTAACAATAAATAACATATTTTCAACTCACATACTTTGATTTCTGTAAAATATGATATGATGGGAAGGGTGGAAAATACCACTATTCATAAGAAAAGAACTATGAGCCAAACATACCTTTATTCAGAACTAAGTTGAAAGTATTTTTACTTTATATTGAAAAAAATCTGCCTTGAGTTATTTAAAAAGGACAATTATCAGACTGTAAAATTTTTCTTCGTCCATTTTTTCATTATTTGATTTTAAAATGTTTGTTTTGAGTTGTAGAAAATTTTATTAAAGTTTCATAATTGCACTTCTTAAATAACTTAAGGCAGATTTTTTCAATACTAAATGCTCTTATAAAAAGCTCTTGTTTATCAAAATGTAAGTTTCTTTTATTAAATATTATGTAAAACTGTTTTAAAAAGTAACATTTTAATACCTTTAAATTTTGAAATATAAAAAGTATTTGGATAGCTGAATATTCGGTATTCGGCCGAATAGTTAACTATTCGGCCGGCTGAATATTCGGTATTCGGTCGAACAATTACTATTCGGCTAGCCGAATATTCGGTATTCGGTTCACCTGTCGGCCGAATATTCGGTATTCGGCCAAAATCCATATTCAGTGCATCCCTAATATATATATATATATTCCAAAATTTTTTTGAGGAATGCCAGAAGGTAGTAAAATGCAAATTTCCAAAAGTACTATTAAAAATCTCTACAATCTACAAAAAGCAAGAACTTCATTCAATAAAAAAATCTTTACTCCCAAATTAACCATGAATATATGAAATCCTACGCAATTGTTATTTCTTTTAACTTCTAACTTACAGTTGATAAACAGGAGAGGTCATTTTTATAAAGAGAAACCATTCAAAGCAACTCGCTTTTATAATCTGTAACTGGTTAACAGAAAGTGATAACTGGTTTTACAAATATTAAAATATGATGGTGATACTTAAAAGAAAAAAAAAATTGCAAATACCACTTTAATAACAATAAATATCAAAATAAAAGAAACACTTTTTTATTTTGTTGATAATCACAGGAATACTAACATTATAAAGAGCTAAAACTCCTGTCTGGAATCAGTTTTTCCATAACATTACAGTTAGTGTGTTTCCATTTGCCCAGTTATTTTAACATTTGTGAATCCATACTGTACCCAGTCTCACCTGATTCGTATAATTGATATTGATAATTGTATTTGTAAGTCAATTTCTTTCTTGTATATGCATTATCACATAATTTAACTACTAATAGAAGTGTTAAAAGAATACCTCTCCTCTAATGTTTCATGTGGAGAAATTAAAACTATTTTAATAAGTTTAAATAAATATCTGTTCAGAATTGTTTCTCTGTTTATAAGCAAAAATTTTACATCTTATATTTAGTCTTGTAACTATACCAGGTGATTCAAAATAAAGATTATAAAGGTTAAACTGCCATTGAAAAGTGAATTTTGAAAGGTTCTTATATGCATATTAAAGTATACTGAAACATGTTAAAAGTATAAAGTATGTTAAAATTTAATTTTTTAAAGGTTTCCTGGTTTCAGTAATTTATATTTATAAAAATATCAACTATATTTTGAAAAGTAAAGTGTAAAAATGTCATTGTTCTATAAGCAAAGCTCCCCAAAATATGATTAAAAAAAAATTAGACATTAAAAATGGACAGCTGATTTTTTAGTGCTAGAAAGCTCCAAAATTTTATAAAATTCAAAATATCACATATTAGTTAATTCTTGTCACAGAAGAAAAGAATTCATTCTTTTATTTGCTAAAATATGGTTAAAATTTTCTAAATATAATCCACCAAACTTAAAAAATACATGATGTATGAATTGGAAAACACACATTTCATGTTTTAATGGATTCAGCTTTTAGTAAAAAAAAAAAAAAATATATATATATCACACTTAAAAGTTATACTTGATTTGTAAACAATTTGCAACTAGAAGTAAGTTTTTATCATCACTGATCTATGACATCATTGTCATAATCTCTATTTTTAATCATCTAATACATTTGTAGCAATATAAGCATGTTACATTTGATACTAGAGAAAATAAAGTAAAATGAGATAAATGTTTTTGATATAATAAGTAGGGCTGGCAATGGATGCCAATGGCCACATATTTGAACAAATTTTAGGGCAAATACTGAATATTTGGCAGGCAAATACAAGCTTTTTCCAATAAAGAAAACATCTTTTGATTATATATATGTGTGTACATAAATATAAAATAAGAAATTATTAATCGTTACTACTCTTAAATATATTTTTTAATTTGAAAAATTTATTTTAGCACAAAAAGTTTTGAAATTGTGTTTTATCTTTTTATTCTAAGATATATCAAATTGTTTTTCAGTAAGTCAGGATTGTAAGTTATTTTCCATTAAAAATATAAAGAATTTACTTCACTTTTATTTTACTACCAAATGATATTTATATCCTTTCTTTAATTCAAAATCAATAGTATTCTTACACTCTTTTTTTCATGGCGAGATATTTTTTAAAATAACCTTTAATCAAGTAAATTTTATTGTAGAGAGTTTGCATTCCTAATGATAAACAAATTTGTGGGAATTAGTCTATTCTGAAATCAATCTTCAAGCCTTAAATTACAAATTATGTTAAAGCAAGGTATGGTTAAATTAGAATATGTGTGTTAGCAAAATCTTTCATATTTGAAGCAGCACATACAATATTCCACTTATTCGGAAAAGGGGACAAATATTCATTTCATCCCTAATAGTAAGTATTAATTAATTATGTGTAAAACTTCTTGTTGATTTTACATTACAAATAAGTTATTTTGAATTCATATCCTAAATTAGCAAGAATATTTATTTATTAATTTGAAAATAAAACTGACTTACTGTATTTGTTTTAGATGAAATTTCTTATAGTCCAAGAGCTGACAGCACAAAAATCTAAGATATCGAGCAACCCTTTATTTTATGGAAGGGTAGTGATAGGAGAATCTAATGATCCATGTCTGCCGGAATTGAAGTGGTGCATAAGCTGAAAATTAATACCACTATGGTTGACTCGTAGGTTTAGCATTAGATTTGTCATAACAGTTATTTCATACCTTTGATTGTATGGCAATCATAATGTTAAACCTATGAGTCAATCACTAGTATTAATTTTTGTCTTATGCATCACTTACTTCTGACAGACATGGATCATTAGATTCCCTTATGACTACTCTTCCATAAAATAAAGGATTTTTCTTGTGCTTGATATCTTAGGTTTTTGTGCTGTCGGCTCTTGGACTATTATGAGCTTTTATGCTTTACTAAGATATTGAAATATTTTTCTATTGTATAAAAATAGATTAAATCATTGTCTATAGATTAAGGATGTGAATTTCTGGGCCATAGAGTCCCATGTACCTATATTTCCAAATAAAATTCTTGAATCACCACACAATTTTGTGAATAAATAATACAAAGATTACTATTCAAATTAAAAATACTTTCATACAAATTACATTCTGAAATTGATTTATGGAAATATCAAATTTCTAATCTCCAATTAAAAGAAAAAAAATGTCGTCTTTACTGGCAGGGCCTGACTTGCAAGTTTTTGTGCCCAATGCACTTTTATTTTTTGTGTGCCTCATTAGATATGATGATTTACTGATACTCGATTTTTTTTTTTTTTTTACATATTATGGAAATCAAATTCCAGATAAAAATATATAAAGTAAAACATAGCTTAACCAAGATATACAGCACTAATACACTGTATTACACTATTCACAAAGTTTCAACTAAAAAAAATTAAGTTTTTCGAAAAATTGAAAAGAGGTTCCAAGTATATAAAAAGTATTTTTCCTATTATTTAGTAAAATGTGTTTTTAAATGTATATTTAGATATATTTTTGTCATTAATATCTGAAACACCATATTTTTTTATTTTTGATGAAATTTAGAAAAATGTTGTGCTTCTCAGAAATTTTGTGCCCAGGTCATGAGCTCCATGTGCCTATGCGATAGTCAGTGATTGTTTACTGGTCTTATTCATTAGTAGATACTTTAAATTTGTAACTAACTAAACCAGTACAAAATTCAAATGTGTAATGTATCTCTTCGATTTCAAAATCCATAGTTTTGCATGCATGGTTATTAAAATAAGCCAAGTGTTATTTGTGTGCATATTTATAGTAGAAGAAATTATACTATTTCTGGTAATTTAAATATTACTAATTAAGTTGCATTTTGAAGAAGACTCATTCTTGTATTGCATCAGATGAACATAAAAACTTGAATTAATAAGAAAATCTTCATTCCAACCCATTTGTAGCTACCTCTTTCTGAAAATCAGATACATCATAGTCTACCTGGGAACTCTGTTTATCATCTATCGTACAAAGAATTTCAAAACTCACTTCAGAATTTTTAAGATCTATTTTCTACAAACAACAATTGCTCCTTTTTTGAAGTATTAGTGTAACTTGGATCACCATAAAAATTAAAATATTGTTAAGTAGCATTAGGTTAAAAATTATTGATTTAGTATTTCTGATACTAAATTCTGATATTTCTAAGGAGAAGGTTAAATTAGCAGTACTTGCTTATCTAGTTGGCAGTTATATTTCTTCATTACTGTCATTTAATTCATTATAGTAGTTAATGGTACCTGCATTTTTCCTAATTGCTTTGAAAAGTTGTATCTAACACTAGCATAACAAATAATTCATATTTTTTTTTTCTCTTTGCAAAATTTAAATAAAGCAATAAAAAAATATATTGTTTATGAGCATCTACATCTTAGTTATCACTCTGTCAAATCTAAAGTTTGTCATTCTTGTACCCTTTTGAGATTCATAAGATATGAATTTAATGAGTTAAGTTTAATAACATATTAAATGATATGTAATTAAACTTAATTGTTTATACCATTATTAACTTTATTAGATTATAAATTTTATTGCACATTGAAAACAAATAAGAATTTGCCATTTTTGCTGTTTTTTCATTTTTGCCCTAGTTTTTTTTTCCCAGTTTTTACTACTGTATGCCAATGCTGGACCTAGAAATCTTTTAAGGGTCAATTCAGGCAAAAAGAGGGTCTTATTTAGGTACTCTTTAGCTAATTCCATTTAATAAGCAGAGATTTTTAAATAAACAGTATATCCATATATGCAGAAATAGGGTTCAATAGATAACATTGACACATTTATGGTAAAATATTTTATTTTATTGAAAAAACATCTTTTTTTAGAATGACATCTTCACAATTGAAATTATTTCTTTACAAATCAAAATTTCATTAAAAAAATCATTCTAAAATATTTGAATTTTATAAATGCTAATATAGTTTCTCTTTTTAATGTGACGTTATTTTTACTTTGGAAACATATTTTGATTGGCAGATTGTGATCAAGCAAATTGTTATTTAGATCGATGTTAAATGACTTTGAACTGAACATAACTATGCCAAATGTTAAGAAATTTTTGCCTTCATTTATAAGATTAATGTTTATTATTTCATGTTATTTTAACTAAAGATTTCTAGTTTTTAATTTCCAGTCTCTTTCAGGTGAATTTACCACTATAAATCTTTTAAGGGTCAATTCAGGCAAAAAGAGGGTCTTATTTAGGTACTCTTTAGCTAATTCCATTTAATAAGCAGAGATTTTTAAATAAACAGTATATCCATATATGCAGAAATAGGGTTCAATAGATAACATTGACACATTTATGGTAAAATATTTTATTTTATTGAAAAAACATCTTTTTTTTTTTTTTTTTTTTTTTTTTTTTTTAAGAATGACATCTTTACAATTGAAATTATTTCTTTACAAATCAAAATTTCATTAAAAAAATCATTCTAAAATATTTGAATTTTATAAATGCTAATATAGTTTCTCTTTTTAATGTGACGTTATTTTTACTTTGGAAACATATTTTGATTGGCAGATTGTGATCAAGCAAATTGTTATTTAGATAGATGTTAAATGACTTTGAACTGAACATAACCATGCCAAATTTTAAGAAATTTTTGCCTTCATTTATAAGATTAATGTTTATTATTTCATGTTATTTTAACTAAAGATTTCTAGTTTTTAATTTCCAGTCTCTTTCAGGTGAATTTACCACTATAAGAGTGAAAAATCTTTCAGAAAATGTTAGAGATTCAGATTTACGAAAATTATTCAAACCTTTTGGAACTATTGCTCGTATCTATATAACAAAAGATAAATTAACTGGTTTACCTAAAGTAAGGTTTTTTTCTTCATATTCAATGTTTTTTTTTTATAATATTCTTAAATACAAATAAAAAATTATATTTATCTATTGCTATTTTCATGTATATTGTTAAAATAACAAAGCATGTATCCACTGATATGAAATTTTTTTTGTTACATGAATCAAGTATAATATAAATCTGTGTGAAATATGAAAACAAAACATCTGATATCTTAATCATCTTATAAGTTCTTTATACAATAATGATAAAATGATCCAAATCTCCATTTTAAATTTCATTTATGTTAGAAATTTATTAATTCCTTTTTCAAATCAGTTTTACAAGGAAGGCTAAATCTCCCTAGCTTTCCAGTGATATGTCCTTGCTTATATGTCAATATATTGTGTGTTTTGAGACATTGATGCCAAGATTATTTTTATCCTGACAAGGTGGGCACCATAAAATATAACACCAGAATGTACTTGGGATGTCAACGTATCCCAAACATATTCAATGACATAAATAAGAAAAAAAAATATCCTTAGAATTCTGATAATTAATGAAATTCCTAATGATTACTCTTTATCATGAAAAATGTTAACTTAAATGTTAAATTTTTGTTAATTTAAAATAATAATTAAAAGTTCTCACTTTTATTTTCCTTATTCAAAAATCTTAATTTTATTCATTTAGCATTTAATGATTTTATGAATTCTCATAAAATTTAGGGGGTACATGTATCAGAATGTTTAGATTTTTTGAATATCTGCACACCCAAAATCATCCTATAAAAGTAAAAAAGAGTGGATTCGCTGTTTTCATTCTCTATGTATGGAAGTTATCCTTGGATACAGGTACAATGGATGGACCTGACCACTCCAGTTTATGAGGAGAGACAGCTGATGAATATTTTCAGGCATGGTGTGTCAAAACACCCAGCCAGTTTAATTTGTCTTGTGGACATATTTTATTTTGACACTAATCTTTCAACGTTTCGATCACTCTGAACATCCATTATATATATCGACAAAAGTTGTTATTTATATTTTTGGCCTTGTAATGAAAAAAACAATATTTATGATCGACATTGGATTTATTGTTTTTCAAAATATTCTCCATCAAGATCAATACACTTTTGCATGCGTTTTAAATGCATCAACTATTTCTTCGAATATCGAAAGTCATTGTCCACATAATCTACTTTTGATGCATGGAAAAAAAAAAAAAAAAAAAAAAAAAAAAATCAGTGGAAGCCACAGATGACCCACCAATTCAATGTTTTGATCTTTTAGAAATTCCTTTGTTTGAGCTGATGTGAGACAGCTTGCATTGTCATGATGAAGAATTATTTGCCTGCTGTTCTGCTTTTTTTTTTTCAAATTTCTCTGAACACTTCTGGCAAAAAAAATGGTTATGTACCATTAGAGATGTAAGTTTTCCGGAAAAATATAAGTGGCGGAAAAAAACTGGTTTTTTACCGGTTTTTTTTCGGAAAAAAACGGAAAAATTGATTTTTCATGACTATTTCTCCCAAACAAATTATGTTTTCTTAGAGAATATTAAATAATAAACATTTTTTCCCATTTATTTGTATTAAATGAAAATTATTTTCACTTTATATTACAAAATAAAAAGAAAGTAGCAAATCCTGCTTTTAAATTTTAGTTGTTTTTTTTTTTTTCCACAGCCTAAGAATTTTTAAAACACTATTGTTTGTTATATCATATCTCTGTTGAAATGATTTTTCAGTTACATGTTTAACTACCAATTGACCTAATGTAAGAACCTGAGCCAATATGTCTGCAGTTTGGAATGAAATAAATTATGCATTCCATTTACGTAAGTGTAGTTTTTAAGTAAATGATATTAGTTTTAAAAAATTGTTGCAGTTTTGTTATTATTATCAGTATTAAAAAAAATTCCATTGTTTGTTTAAAAATATGTATATTTTTACATTATTACACTTTTTTCTTACAATTGTAATTTTATTTCCTTTAAAAAATATGTTTAGTTTTGGTATAGTTTTCCAATCTCAACTCAAAGTTTTGATTTAGTTTTATGATCTAAACTTAAACAAAACCAAGTTTTTGTTTGGCTTACTCAGGTCTGCAACTAAAAAATAGCATAGAATTTATTGATTGGTAGATTTTTACTCACTGAAACCAGAAAAATATTTTTTTAAAGTTTAATTAAATGTAATTTTTTTCTTTTTATCCTGAAATCTGGTATTCTATTCTTGAGTAAGAAACCATATTCAATAATGTTTCCATATGGTAATTCCATATTTCTAAGAATGGAACTCAAAAGTTATGAAAACAGAACACTACAAATAGAAAATGCTCGTGAGGAATTAACAAAATCAGTTACATACAGAGATAAAATTCTAGTTTGCTTTAAAAAAACTACAAAAATTCAAAGTTTAATCAAAAGGGAATGTATAATTTGGAACATAGTTACTTGTAATAAAATATGGGGTTTTTTTTCATCGCAGTTGTACTTTTCTAATGCAAACTGCCCATGTTTTTGCGACATTACTGTACATTATTGAGGTAAAATGGAGGTCAATTTTAGATTCAATACCTTGAAAAAATATTCAATTAATCAGCTATAACGAAATCTTGAAAAATGCAGCATAGTAGTGCCACTTATAGGGCAATTTACACCAAAAACTAAACAATCTTAATATATATCAGGAACTGTCTGAATCTGTAGTTTGATAAAAAATCGTCCTTTAGTCGTTGAGATAGAACTATTGCGATAATCATGAATAATGCAGCATAGCAGCGTCATCTGTTGAGCGATTTACACCAAAAAGTAATGTGCTCAAAGTTATATCAAAGATTAACTTTATCTGAAGTTTTATGAAAATACATACATTAATTCTTGAGATAGAACTATTGTGGAAATTATGAATAATGCAGCATAGCAGCGCCATCAGTTGGGCGATATACACTAATAACTAAACATCTTGAGTTTATATCAAGGTGTAACTCAATCTAAAGTTTTGTGAAATTATGTGCATTAGTTCTTGAGATCGAATGCCCATAAAATTTTTGTCCCATACAAACTCACAGTGTGACAGATATTTTCCAAAAACTATCAAATCGTGTTCAGGACCTTCTAAAATATTTAACTACACCAAAAACTGGAAGTCAAAATTTTCATGAATTCAATACTTACTTCTTGAAAAGTTAGAAAAAAAAATAATAAATGCATGCTTCAAATTTTATGTTAATTTTTTAATTTTACCATTTCTATTAATCGGCATATTATTGAAATAATTTTGCACATAAATTAATTTTTAAAAAAGAAGTTGCATTTAATTATACATCTAGATTTTTTTCATGTACTCCTGTTTTTGTGAAATTGTGAATTTTTTGTATATATACTCAAAATATATTCAGAATTTGTGAATAAGAAATTATTACTATTTTTAGAGTCCTATTTAGACATTTTTAATAAGGTTATATTTAAGCATATATACAACTTGATAAGATTCAGTTGCTATATGGCATGAGACTTTTTTTTCTTCAATCACTGCATTTGCGAAAGATTCAATTTGTAGATTAAACTTTTTTCTGAAATGTCTATTTTCAAGAGAAATTTTGCGAAGGGTCTTGTGTTTCAAATAAGAAAAAAATGTGAAGGATCTTTTCAAGTCTTCTCAAACAGATTTCTGCTCAGAGATCAGATTACCCACATTAAAGTTTTCATGTGGGACACTCAACATAAAAATAAATAAAATAAAAAGTATGAAATGTAGCTATTAGAAAATTTTCACTACATTATTTCATAAATGAAATTTCAATTTTTCCAGTTCGGAAAAATTGAAAAATAAGCCTTCGGATTTTTTCCTTTTTTTCCAATTTTTCTGTTTTTTTTTCGAGCATTCCCATTTCTATGTACCATTCAGAATTGACTGCCCTATATTGCTCTAATGCCGTTGTTGCCACGTGATTGGTAATACTGAAGAAACAGGCAACCATTTGCTTTTGATGTGCTTTTTCTTCAAACAACTTTTGTTGAATTTGGCTCAACATGGAAAACCCATACAGATGATTGCTGTTTTGTTTCTAGTTCATATGCATAGATCCATGATTCGTCACCTGTATAGATGTTATATACAGCCTTTGATGAACCTTGAACATATTTTTTCAACATTTCCTTGCATTAATCAACATGAACCTTCTTTTGAGCATTTATCAGATTATGTAGGATCCAACCTGAACAAATTTTCTTTTACTCCCAAATGTTCATGTAACATCTTACTGAAGTTTGTCATACTAATGTCCAAAGATTCCTCAGTCTCACAATATGTCACATGATAATGTTGCTTTATCAGTTTACAGCATCGATATTTTCTGGTACAACAATTGATTTTGAACAACCTTAATGGAATGTGTCCTGAATCTATTATTGAGCATGATTCAATTCTTTATACCATTTTTTTACAGTGCTGTAGTATGGTGCTTTATCGCTATATAAAAAATTAAAATCATGAAAGCACTCGTCTTGATAATCCATGCCGAAAGTTATGAAAAAAATTGCACAGAAATGTTCATGAGTCAATGCCTTTTCTTGCATAAGAATTTTTCATTTTACTATAAATAATACTAATCAAGCTAAAAGGACATATCGTTCTGAATGATTTATGGTTAAAAATATCAAACTTTCAACTGAAATTGTCTATGATTGCCTAGTAATACTTCCTGTTGTCAAGGCTAGAAATATAAATAGTAATTCTCTGTTATATCTGTTATGTTTCATCCTCATATTTGTATCTTAGTTTATAGTGGTAATTATTATTTCTAGCAAGTACTCTTTTATCTTCCTTGCTATGAATGATTTTATTTGCTATAAACTTGAATAACAGACATTTTTAAAAATTAATATCAAGTTATATATCTTTAAAATTTCTCCATTTTCGAATTTATAGCTTTCTGTGTCTTAAATATCCAACAGAAATTGAATATTTGCTATTACATATATTGCTCAGGAAAAATGGTTGGTTGGTTGAAACCAATCCAGCATTTGTTAACATTTATATAATGTGCCTAAACTTCCAAAACAATAATATATAAATAATGCTAATAAAGTCATTATAGTATCACTATTATGTTTCTGTTTAATCACCTTTCTTTACTTATGTAAAATTTTGAAATTCTCAAAAGGAAGTTTTCTGTTCTTTGAAATCTAACGATGACATTATTATCTCCAAAGCTGACAAGGGGGGCCAAATAGTAATTCAAGACAAAGCTGTTTATTTAGAAAAAGTACACAATCTCTTACAGTCTGGTCCTTATGTTAAATTAAATCGTGATCCGTCTGAAAATGATTTAATAAATACTAGAAAACTTATCAAATCCTCTCCTTGCATTGATGACAGTATAAAAATGTCATTAACTCCTTCCATTGCTAACTGTAGTCGTTTTTATGCTTTACCTAAAGTACATAAAATTGGCGTCCCTCTCCGTCCGATTGTTTCCAATATCGGTTCTGCCTCCTACCCGCTTGCCAAATATCTGGTTAAGCGTTTTTCTTTTCTCTCAATATCCAATGTTTACACTGTTAAAAATTCAAGCTCTTTTGTTAATCTCATTAAGGACTTTACTCCCTCCCCCTCTTTGAGAATGGTTTCATTTGATGTCACATCTCTGTTTACACATGTTCCTGTTCTTGGTGCAATTCAATGCCTTACTCTCAGATTAAAAGAATTCCACTACACTGATCACGAAATTAATCATATTGTTGATTTATTCAACATTTGTTTAAAACAAAATACTTTTAAATTTTCCAACCAATTCTATTCCATGTCTGATGGCTTAGCTATGGGTAACCCCCTTAGCCCTTTCCTAGCTGATCTTTATATGCATTACTTTGAAGTTAAAATGTTTAATCTCATCAGTTTCCCATTTTATTGTAGATACGTCGATGATTCTTTTGCTCTCATCGACCCCTCTGTTTCTCCTGTTGATAATATTTTGACTATTTTAAATCAAATAGATCCAGTCATTCAATTCACTTATGAAGTCGAAAACGATAACAAATTGCCATTTCTTGACGTTTTAGTCACTCGTCAATTAACCTCTTTTGACACCCGTGTTTACCGTAAACCCTTTGCTGTCACACTGCCCCCCCCATTTTAATTCATGTCACCCCCCTTCTCAGAAAGCTTCTGCTTTTCTGTATTTAATTAATAGAGCTCATTTAATTTGTTCAGATAACAGTTCTCTTACTGATGAGTTAAACTACATAAGATCTGTGGCTATAGATCGTGGCTTCAATTTATCTTATATCAATAAATTAATTTCTCAAAGTTTTAATAAACATCCCAATGATCCAGATTCTTCTGTTACACCTGTTTCTTATTCTAGTTTAGTTATTTTACCGTTTCATCAAAGCATTAGCTTTAAAGTTGCAAATATTTTGAAACATTATGATTTGAAAGTAGTATTTAAACCAGTCAATAAATTAACCTTTTCTCAATTAAAAGATCAAATTTCTCCTCTGGATCATTGGGGCATTTACAATATACAATGTCAGTGTGGTTTGTCCTATATTGGACAAACTAAACGTAAACTCAGAAAAAGAATCGCTGAACATATAGGTTATGTAAAAAGAAAAGAGTTAAAGAATTCCTCTATTGCCTCTCATTGTTGGGAGGAGGGCCATAATTTTAATTTTACCTCTGCTACTATTATTCAAAAATGCACTACTCCGCTAGACTTAGATTTTTTCGAAGCACTCTATATACATAAAACAAAAAACTCCTTGGTTAATGATCTTTCAAGTGTACCGTACATCTCAACTTTCTGGTTAGATTTATTTTGTCATGACACTTCATTTCCGGTTTAATCTTATTGGTTGCTGAGGCTTGTGGGTATTTTGGTATTGTGTTTGCGATCATTTGGGTCTCTGACTTGCTGTCAGTTGGGGGGGTTTTCTGTTTTTAACATTTTTAATTTTATACACTGAGGAAGCGAGCCCTGATGCTCGCGAAACGTATACGTATGTGCTGTGTGTTTGTGTATTGTGTGTTAAACGTTGATTGTAATTATTGTAAAATTTTGTGTTTTTAAATTTTGAGACAATGAATTTTTAAGAATAATACTATTTGCAAACTCTCCAAATGTTTTATTAAATTTATCATTAAACAAAATTCATTTTAATTTCTTTTCCCAGTCATGAAAATCAGCTTTGATTGCCGATGATCAAAACTTATTTTGACTAGGATGTCTAAAACTTATTTCTCCACCATTAAAACCAACACAATCATGAAAAAATGCTGTTCCTAAAGCCAAAATTGCATTTATTCATAAAAACTGAAACATTTAAACTTACAATGTAATAAGTTCTGTAATTCTAAGAACATTTATTGATGATACCATGCACTTAGCATTGAACATAAAGCTAGTGTAAAATTTAACTGCAAATAAAAATGACGGTGGTGTATTGTTGTCGGCCGATTATCTACGCTATGGGATATAGGCCCTATGGGGTGGGTTGCCCTGCGTGGGGGTCTTTCTAAGGGAACCTAACCCGTATTTACGCAAGGTTCGAAGAAAACCACGGAAAACTTCGAACGGTTAGGCCGACGGTCGCGATTGGGTTCGAACCCAGCACCTACCGTCTACCAGTTTGAGGTCAGAACCTCTCGGCCACTGGTGGGGCCCCAAATAAAAATGAAAAGCCTAAATATGTACAGCTTTCTAATTATGCCTTTATTACATGCAAAAATTAAATTTTGGTTTTCTGTAAATCTTAAAATTTTATATTTTATTTAAAATGGGAATTGCAAAAAATGAGCAAAAATTTGTGTGCCTACAAAATATAAACACTTGCATAAGATAGAAAAATTCTGTGAAACAGCAAGATTTGTTTTTGAGAAGTAGAGGGGGGGGGGGTCATACTTGATACCTGTGAGATGAATCTCACAGTGTTTAGTTTATCGTATCTTTTTTTATTCTTTTCTTCATTTAAGCAGCGAGTTTTCCTTAAATTTAATTCTGTATTTTTAGTTTACGATCGCGCGCTACTTGTCCTCTCGCATCTGCGCCGCGATGCATTATGATGACGTCACTGTGGGCGCTGACACTCCTTCACCACACCCATATTGCGCCGACTTCGTCACGTAAGGGCGTTCTGCTAAGCGCGTAGAACGAATTAAATAATTCTTTTCAAATGCCTTTTTTTCAATTTGCTCTTTAAGATAATGACGAAATATTAATTCTCTAATCAATTTAAACTTTGTTTCTTTTTACTTTTGGATTCCCCGTAGAATGCATTTAAATAGTAAACGCGGTTAATTTTTAAATCAGAATTAAGTTTGATGATATCGTAAGGGGATGTAAATTGAAACGTTAGCCCGCTGGCTTTGCCGGCCGCGCGCCGTGTGCGAACGGCGAATCGCAAGAAGAATTCATATTATAATTCCGCCGGATATGGAATCTTTACAAGTTTTTCCCGTGTTCATTCTAAATTAATTATGCCTTGCTGCCTTTCCATGAATGTGATATTACAGTTTGATGAATTCATGCAACATTCTTATAATACATGGTCTTCAAAGGTTCTGGTGACCAAAGTAAATTTCTATGTTGTCATCCTAACAAAAGAATAAAATAAAGAAGATGTTATTCTCTTCAACAAGTTTGTATCTTCTTTGTACATGGTCTTCTGTCTTCATGTCCACAGTCATCGTATTTTCAAGTAAGATTATTCCAGTTTATTTTATTTTCTTACATTAAATTAAAGTTCCACTATCGATCACGCTAACGAACTTTATTAATGACACAACGCACACCCAACGAACTTTTTACAACACCACAATTGGTGCCGATGACTCTAAAGAACAATTAAGTTATTGCTTTTCAATGCATAAAAATAGAATTAAAAATTGCCGTAAATTCAATATTTTTGCCCTAAAGTCAATATTTTTTTTCGTTCTTTGAAATCTCAGAAGCGTTCCTGACTGAATCCTCTTGATGGAATTTTGAAAGTATTAAAAGAGATGAGAAATGCCAATATTAATAATCAAACAAAAGTAAATTACAAGTGCTTTACAAATTATTATTTTTAATATAAAATTTCAAGAGGTTTTATATTCTGCTAGTCAAGTGAAATAATTTTTTTTGTTGTTCTATCTACAAAAGATCGATGTACTTATGATTCTAAAGACTTCACAATTTTTTTTTTTTTTTCATCTTGCTGTTTCCAAATGCCAAATATTAAAAAAAAAAAATCAAGAAATTTATTATTCAGATTGCAGTACTATATTTAGAAAGTAATGAAGTTTTGAAGTTCTAAAAAAATAATTTCATACTTTTAAGAACATATTTATTTAATAAGAGGTTATATTTTTAGTTATATATTGGGTTTTAAAGTCTAATTATGGCACTCACATATAAAGATGAATTTTTTTCCCCCTTGAAATCTGCGATAAATATTGTTTATATATTATTTCTTCTAAAAATTTTTCTTATGCATTTGATATGCAAAGAGGCTGAGATTCTTCATAAATATTCGTAGTTGCTATATCCTACATAATTTTCTTTGAAGACTTCTGTCCTTCTACCATATCAAGTTGTGTTTATTTTTTTACTTTAAGAAGAAATAAGGAATAAACTTAAATTCAATGTTTCATCCTAATTACTAAAGAATTTTTACTCTGCATATCTCATTTAAAGATGTCAATTAAGAAAACTTACTTCTTTTCATTCATTTGTTTACCTGATGAAGTGGTCCTCAAGTATGTAGTTTAATCCATTTTTTCGAGCCTCTTTAATGGTATACAGGTGTTGTGAAGAAAGTGCTAAAATTATTTTCATACATACCAATTAAAATTCTTTTGTTCCTGTTTAAACAATTTAATTTAAAGATTTGTGCTCATTTTTCCACTTTGATGTCTGATGAAGAAGTTTTAGTAATGATGCAGTAAATTATCCATATATTGCTGAGCTTCTCCTGTATTTCTCGAAGTTGGTTTGTGAAGCAAGATTATTATTATTATTTTTGTTTATAATCAATAGCTTTTGCAGAATGACTGATTGTGAAGATTTATGGAACTTTACTGTTCTGTAGTAGAGAAAATGCAAAAGATCAAGAAGATTTTGCTCAATATCTAGTACTAAAATTTTTTTTTTGTGTGCCAGTTACTGATATAGTGCCTTTTCTTTATGTCACCCAATTTCTACAAAGTTGAATATGCCTCAAATTTTTTTTTCTCTCTCAAATTTCTGCAAAATTTTTTTTATTAATTGTGAAGATATTTTATTAATGAAGAAATTATTTTCTATAAGCACCATTCATGAAAGGTATGTGTAACTCAAACTTGTTTTCATCAATAACATATGGACGTTTCTGCAGCTAAAATTTGATCAACTTCAAATGATTGTGTATTAGTGGCTCATCATGCATAATTACTTTGAAGTAAATATTTTTTCGGCTTTTTCACAGATTCGTCAACATGCATGGCATTCCACATCATCGTCATTCTTGATTCTCATGTTGCTTTCTAAGAGGCAATGAAGGCAACATTATTTTATTTTTATGAATTTCGAGTCAATTTTTTTGCTTGTGTAGTAATTCAATCTCACAGTGCAAAATTTTTGCTGAAGAACATGATTGGAATTTGTTGCAGGAATCCACAATTACTCAAGATCATATTATTTATTTTCAGGTATAGTGTTTTTCATATTATTTCAAGCCCAAAGCATTTAAAATTTAATCTGTGATATGCCTCATTTTTTTAACTTTATGCAAGAAATTATTTTTTAAAATTGATTATATCAAGATATATTTTTAAGGAAGAAAATATTTTTTTCTCTTTTCATCATGTATACAAAACAAGAAGCAGAAATCTGTAGTGAATATGTTTACCAGCGCATTTTTTTTATTTCAAGTATTTCAATTCACTGACAGTGAATTTCGCCAGATTTCGTCTTCAACTCTTCATGGTGTGTGGTATGTTTTAGTGAAATGTCTTCAGTGTTTTTGCTAAGTAAACATTAGTGCCTGCAATGTGTACCACATTCTTCTTCAGTGTGTTTTAATGCTCCTTAGTTATGATAATTATGTTCAGTTTGGTGAAAATACTTCCGCTAACTATTTTTTTTATAAACTATCTGACTAATTCAGCCAGTACTATTCTCTTACAACCGTTTGTTGTTTATAACAAGAGCTGCTTTACATCTGTACATTATACTATTTTTTTTTTTTTTTTCTCGTTCTACCTTTGTTCATTATTTAGTTAATTTTCTTCTACAGGGATCACAGAAATCTCTTAAAGAGATTGTATTCATCTGTATTTTATGTTTTTATATTAATATGTTTGCAGGATTCCTGGATATCATGTTATGTCAAGACTAATTCTGTTTATTCTACAATATTTTTCTGATTTTGACAGTTATTTAATTTTAATTTTTGACAATTCTTTAAAATTAATTTAAAAGTAACTTTTGTTTTAACTTTTATTACAAACATAGAAATTTTAACTTTACTTTGTTAAATTATGCAAGATTCAAGCTGAATATTTTTATGGTACACTTGTTTGGTAATTTTAAACGTTTTACTCGATTATGACATTACAAAGAGTTACTAGTATTAATGAAATTTAAGTCCTAGGTTGTCTGAATATACCAGATAAAATATTTTCAACTTTAGTTGCTTTCTTATTGCAGCTTAGTTTTGTAATTTTAAGTTATTGTTTTCCTAGGCAGTCAGAGTATATTGAGAAGATACTCTTGATTTATGTTGCTTTACTTTTGCAACTTTATAAATTTTGATTCATAAATGTACGATTAATCTTATTGAATTCAAAATTTTGGATGATTTTTTGTGGCTAAAAGAATTATTTAGCTATTGGATTATTTTTGTTTTTAAAATATATGAAAATTTAGATATGATCTTTTAAGAGCATATTATGTATACAAATAGTATACAAAAGAAAGCACAACTCTAGATGAACTTTTTACCAGCGCATTTATACATATTTTTAACTCATCTAGTGAATTAATAAAGTGTTTCATGACTTAAACAACCTGATTATGACTTAAAAATATATGTGTACATATCTATTTTTTTTTCAAGTGTGTTCCATACTTCCATTTACAGCTGTCATCATGTAGAGAGAAGGGAAATGATAGTATCTCATGATTATAAATAATCATCTGTTCAAAGTTCATTTTGTTTTATCTCTTTCTTTAACAGCAGTCTGACAGTTCTGATTCTATATGTCTACAATGTTTAGTTATACCAGTGTACCATTTCAAATCATATTACCGAACAGTATACTTATTTTTTTTAATATATTCTTGTCCATAATTGCTTTGGATGGTAACTGTGTTTCTGCATACAGCCGCAGGAGCCTTAAGAGATGAAAGTCACATGAAACTGTGTGCATCTATCAGTTTATACAGCCAAAAAAAACTTTTGCATTATGTGATCGGAATTAAAAAAAAATATTTGAAAAATATGTAATATGTTATTTATATGTGTAAATATTTATGTATATATGTGTATCTATTTGTGTTCACAGATATGTTGATGGTTTATGGGGTAATCATTGAAATAGTTGTGAACTTTGTGTTTACATGTGTATAATTTTTTGTTTACAGCATTGTTAATGATTTCTAGTGATTGGGTGGAGACTATTAACATAATTGTAAGCCCGTTATCGAATCTCAATAGATTTATTTGTATAATACATAATTCTTCCTTTTTTTCCCATAATGATTCTACAAAACATTTTTAAGTGATTCCTGGTACATGGTATGGTAATTAAACATAAATATATATTTCTCGATTGTGTCAAATTGTTACTTTTATGTATATGAAAGTAGTTTATTTTTTTGGTGATCACCATTCCCTCATTTTGAAAGAAAACCATGGTATATGTAAAGTTTATAGTTTAAGAATTCTTATAAGTGTATAGGCCTAATAAATAAGTATGACTATTAATATGTTTTAAACCTTTGTCATGACAGATCTTTTGATTGAAGTGACGACTTTTTGCTGTGGGGTACTTTGTGTGATTGAGTAGTGCACGACTCAGTTGCTCAATTTATCTCACATGTTGTTGGTTGTTTATTTTAATTGAGTGAAATTTTAATGTGTACACAAATGATGTCATTATTTTTATGAAATTTGAATTAATATATGGCCAGTTGAATTTAATATTAGAGTTATAGAAAATACTCTATTTTATATCATATATAAATTTTTAAAGTCCTAGGCAAAAGTCAAACCCACAAGATTTTTTTGACTTTTTGTTGCTCCTGTATTTGCAATCTTTTCAGAAGTTTAATTCTGTTATTTGGTACCATAAATATTTAAATTATGACTAGTCAATGATCTCACTTTTGTCTGTTAACTTAAAATGCGTTAACATTTATTATTTGTCAAATATGATAATTTTTTGAGATCACATGAAAATTTTGCCATTACTATATTTTTGGCATTTTACTGTATACTTAATATATTGTATACTTTTTGACCTATGAATGTACTCTATGCAATGTATATTCTTTCTCTCTCTCACTTTTGGTCACCGGTCCTTCCTTTTTAGCAGCACTTCAACATTGATCTTAACTATGAAAATCGTTTAAATTGGCTTTTAATAGATTTTTTTTTCAGGCTGGCATTTCAAAATTTTGTCATCCCATTTTCTGTAAAAGGTCTTCTTCGTTTCACCTTTTACATCCCTGGTCTTACAAAATTTTGTTCGGTCTTTGGGGGTAATGTGAGATGAATCTCACAGTGTTTAGTTTATCGTATCTTTTTTTATTCTTTTCTTCATTTAAGCAGCGAGTTTTCCTTAAATTTAATTCTGTATTTTTAGTTTACGATCGCGCGCTACTTGTCCTCTCGCATCTGCGCCGCGATGCATTATGATGACGTCACTGTGGGCGCTGACACTCCTTCACCACACCCATATTGCGCCGACTTCGTCACGTAAGGGCGTTCTGCTAAGCGCGTAGAACGAATTAAATAATTCTTTTCAAATGCCTTTTTTTCAATTTGCTCTTTAAGATAATGACGAAATATTAATTCTCTAATCAATTTAAACTTTGTTTCTTTTTACTTTTGGATTCCCCGTAGAATGCATTTAAATAGTAAACGCGGTTAATTTTTAAATCAGAATTAAGTTTGATGATATCGTAAGGGGATGTAAATTGAAACGTTAGCCCGCTGGCTTTGCCGGCCTCGCGCCGTGTGCGAACGGCGAATCGCAAGAAGAATTCATATTATAATTCCGCCGGATATGGAATCTTTACAAGTTTTTCCCGTGTTCATTCTAAATTAATTATGCCTTGCTGCCTTTCCATGAATGTGATATTACAGTTTGATGAATTCATGCAACATTCTTATAATACATGGTCTTCAAAGGTTCTGGTGACCAAAGTAAATTTCTATGTTGTCATCCTAACAAAAGAATAAAATAAAGATGTTATTCTCTTCAACAAGTTTGTATCTTCTTTGTACATGGTCTTCTGTCTTCATGTCCACAGTCATCGTATTTTCAAGTAAGATTATTCCAGTTTATTTTATTTTCTTACATTAAATTAAAGTTCCACTATCGATCACGCTAACGAACTTTATTAATGACACAACGCACACCCAACGAACATATTTTCAACACCACAATACCTTATCACAATGAATCTTTATTTTGATTTATTGCAATATTCTGAATTTTACTTCCTCTTCTGCAGGGTGTTGCATTTATTAAATTCCACAGACAAGAAGATGCATGTAGAGCTATAGCTGTAGATGGATTCGAATATGACAATCGAATTTTAAATGTAGAATGGACCAGGTAAGTTTGTATGTCTTGTATGAATTGTTTTTGTTCTTCCTTTTTTTTTTTTTTTTTTTTTTTTTTTCATTAACTCTAGACTTATGATTTTCATTTAAAAAATTATATAATACTTTATATTTTCGTAACATAAGAAACTTTTTATATTTTAAAGGACACTAACATATTTGTAGCTTATGTTTTGTGGGTAAATATCACAAAATGTCAAATTTTGATCTTCTGAGATATTGAAAGTATCTACTGAAAACAGTTCAAATTTTCATGAAATAAATTTATTTTCTATTAGAAAATAAAGTATTCTCCATGTAAAATTTAAAAAATTTAAAAACCGTTGCGGGAGTGGCCAAATTTGCCTGCAGCCCATATTTTCAATCAGAATATCAGACCCACTAGAGGAATGGGAGAAAAAAAAAAAATGCAAATTGATACCAGACACATTTAAAAGCCAAATTACACAAATTAAAAGACATTGAAAAGCGAGATGGTTGGGCTTGGGGTGAAGAAACTATTGAATGACTGCAACTATGTCTCATTATTAGCAAATAAGTTAATTTTTATGTAGTTAAATGTCAATTATTGGTTTAAGCAGCCCAGGATAATGACAATTTTACTCTAAAACATTTTTTACATTCTTGTTAAGGTCTAACATTTTAATTTTGTTTAAAGATACATGTTTTCAACATAGTAGCTCAAATTTTATGTAATGTTCAGTTTCATTTGTTAATTTGTGGAAGCCAGGAAAATGACAAAATAAAAGTCTACTCAGTTTTTACAAAGACGTTAATTGCATTATTTTCAAAGAAATATCTAAAAGGTCTAGCTGGTAGCTATGATTTTATTACTTTTGACCTGAACTATCTCAAAAATAAGAAGAATTACTCTACAGTGCCAGGAATATGACATTCATTTATAATTTACAAAATATAGAATTTGTTGCTTTCTTCATATATTTGTTTTACAAGATATAAACATTGATTAGAAATTGAAAAAAACTAAGAAAAGATATTCATACATTATACAAGAAGGCTCTTTACTTTGCACTCATCACAGTGTGAAGTGCCAGGAAAATGACAATCTGAAATTCTATGTCTTTTAATTCTTTTTATATTATTAGAAAAGTAATGTCTCTTGAAAATACTTCTAAGGCTATTTTTTTTTATTGGAATGTATCAAAAGAAATTACATTATATAACATTTAATAGGAATTTTATCGTGTGGTTGCAATTTGCGTGCTTTTTTATATTTACCCTTATATTTTATATTCAGGCTGTTCTGAAATCCAAAGTGGGTACCTAGTCACACATGCTCTCAAAGTTGGCATTTTGAACAGATTTCCAGTATATGAAATCCCAAAAACAGTCATCATGAAACAATAATAGTTTATAAATCAATATATAATACATTTATCAAAATATTAAAAAGACAAATTTTGTTCCAAATCTCTTCAATAGTGACACGTGCTATTTTATTCTTTTGTATTTAAAAAAAGTATTGTTGAATAAGAAATATTTTTTTTTTAACCATTTATCAATGATTAAAAATACAGAACCCTCTTATAAAAATAATTCTTTAAAATCAAGTCATGTTTTGCTTCTTATATAGTCTTGAAATGAATATATTTTTGCGAGTTTTCTCAGGACATGCACATAATTTCTAATAATTTAAATTAGATGTCAGCAACAGTGGTGTGTGCAGTAGATGGGCGATGGGGCTGCAGCCCTTTCCAAAATGTTTAGAAAACAAAATTTTAACTATGAAAATCTATCAAAATGTAATGAGATCTGCTAGTATAGAATTTAAAATTAACTAGAAAAATTTTCCGTGCTAGGCAAATTTTCATTTTAAAAAATGTTTTTTTGCAGAAACCGCAAAATAACAATTTCAGGTAAGTTTTGGATATAACCAAGCTCTTTTTACACGCCACAAAAATTATACTAGTTAAGATGAAATTCTGCTTAAAAGGAAAATCCAGTCCCATGAATTTGCATTTTAACAGGTTCAATATTATAATGTATGCGTTAACTGTTATGATAAAAACCTGTTTAAAGTGAAAATGTTAACATTTTTGTGATTTCTTCTTAGAAATTTTTACTGCATCTCAGGCCCCTCCGAAATGATGTCTAGATATGTCACTGGTCAACAACCAGCTTATTATTTACAATAATCATAATTATCTCAAAAACTAAATGTGAAAAAAGATTTAATTTTGAACATTCAAAAAGTTTTTTTTTTTTTTTTTTAAATACACTATTTAAATGGGATGTCAGAAAAATCTTTAAACTTATCTTTATCTTCTTAAAATGTTAAAAGTGATTTTGCATTTGATTGTAAAACTTTTTTATGTTCATTTTTTTAAAGGGAAAAAAGATCTCTGAATTTATTCTACATGTTTTTGGTTGTGTCTTTTAGAATTATTTTCACAATGTAAATTTGCTTATTATAGAAATTTATTTCATTTTATTTTTTATTTTTTAGGATTTTATAAACAAGTGAGATTTTTGAATAAGTTTGAACATCAAGTATTTGATATGGTATTTAGTTCATGGTATTTTGTATCTTTTATGAATGAATAAAATTCTGTTTTCTGATATTTGTTATTAGTTATATTGGATTAATATAATGTTTGTATGAGGGAAGGTTATATTTATAACAGACAATTATCATAGCAATGTGAGGGATATAAGCCTTAATAAGGGGAGGGTGGTGGCCTCAGTGGGGATCTTGTATAAGGGAAGGGGAGTAAGTAGAAAAAATGGGAAGGTAGAGGTGAAAACTTCAAAAAAGTAACAAATCTAGAAGAGCAGAAAAAAAAAATAGTAAAGAATTAACTGCTTTTCACTCATGTTTTTTTTTTTTTTTTTTTAATTAGGATTGTATGATATAATGATTGTAAAAAATCATTATTTTTTTCAATGTATTTATTTGATATAAATTTTCTCAAAAAAAAAAAAAAAAAAAAAAAAAAGTAACTAAAATTTTTTTATTTTTAAATCAATATGACATGTTTGATTAAATGAATTACCATAAAAATCGAATGCTAAAGTGCTTTTATTTGTCTCTCTAAAGTTCATTGATTGATTATCAGAGCCAAGACTCGATCATGGGGCTTTTAGCTTTATTTCTGCTTGACAGCTTTGTATTCCTAATGTTTGTCTCCTTTTATTGCATATTTTACAATTTTTTTTCTTGCGTATGAGTACCTTAATGGGAAATTAAATAATTAATTCTTGATAAAAAAAAATACTAGTAAAAGATATTTTTCTTGAGTGAATTTATTTATGTCTCATTAATTTACTATTGGATACAAAACCTTTCTCACATACTTCACAAATAAAAGATATTTCATTTGAAAGAGTTTTATGTTTTTTTTTTTTTTTTTTTTTTTTTTTTTTTTTTTTTTTTTATGACTTTGTGTAAAACCTTTATTAAGCTGCTATCAGATTAACAAACTTTTGAGCAACAAACTTTTCAGCCAATTTTAATCTCTACTTTTACCCATTCAAAGAGAGTATAAGGTTACAATTATCTTGGAAAAAAGGTCAGAGGAAAACCAGTACTATTAGTACCAGCTGTTAATATTTATTGTCTATTCATATCAATCGCTTATCTCTGATTTGTTGGATGAAAAGTCTCGGCTAGCATAAATTTTTTTGGAACTGCGGAAAAAGTTGCAGGACATTGCTGTTTGCTATTACATTGGATGTTGAGAGGATTTTTTGCGAAAAGTTGGAGGAAATCAAGAGTTGCTTGAAAGTTAGTGAATCTGATAGCAACTTTAGGGAGTATACTTACATAATGTTGTCAAAATGTTGCCATTTTTGGACTCCCTCATCTCTTACAATATCATACATTATCATTCATCAATCCCCCTTTCCCCCCATGTACACACACATACACTCAGTGTTATCATTATCAATGTCTAAAATTATTTTTATCTTTACTTTTTTTTTCTTTTTATATGTTTGCACACATTTGATTATACATTTATTAATTGCATAACTTATGGATTCAAGAAGTCAATAAAATATAAATACATGGAACAAATTTATGTCAAATAACATCTAAAAGTGTTACTTACTATTTAAATATATATATAACAATAGCTTATCGTTACATAATGCATTCAACAGTAATATTGTCTTTTTACAACTGCTCTCTGTCTGAGAAGGATATCAGTAAAACAACAGATGACATTATTTCTCTTTCTTTACTGGAAAATGCAAATATAATTTCCAATATATTATGTTCCTGGTTTTGAATTATATGCATATATGACAGAAGAACATGAATGTCAAATGTTGGGTTATTGCAAATTTTGTAATGAAATAATTTTATAAATATTCAATGGCTTTAATGATAGCTTTTTATTTTTATAAAAGCATATAGAAAAGTGACAGACTATTTGGATGTAAAGAAAAAGTTACTCAAAAGAGAAAAAATTTGATTGGACCAAAATTGATATCAAAAAGCAACCTTCACCTCCCTTTAACAATATCAAATGCCTGATTCCCCACCCCTTCCCTAAAGTAATAATGTTATATTTATACAGCCCCTTACATGTTTCACAGATTTAAAAAAAAAAAAAAAATTCTTGAGACCCACACAATTTTTTTGATACATTACTAAAGATGATTTATGTTTACATTTCTTGGAACAGATTTCATGCACAAATATTTTACCATCTAACTGAGCATTAGTATTAGTTAATATATTTTCTTCTGCAGTATCTTAATTACTAATTAGACAAATAGAATTTGCTTCTTGTGTACAATGATGATCAATAAAATCAGTAAAACAAGAAAATTCTTTGTCACATTTTCTACATATTCCTCTAAATGTATTTAGTGCATTATCAAAGATGATTTATGCTTAATTTTTTTAGAATAGATTTCATACACAAACATTTTATCATCTGACTGAGTGTCAGGGTTGGGAAAAAAACATGATTTTTTTAAAAAAATCAAAAAAATCAGATTTATTTGATTTAAATCCGATTTTTTTTTATTTAAATCAGATTTATTTGATTTTGTTAGAATTCTATTTTTAATTATTGTGTTTTTATGTTTTTACAATAGATGGAGCAGTTTTTTATAAAACTAACTAAAAAAAGAATAAATAATTTTATAATTTTTAAAAATATATAAGAAATAATTATATAGTTCATTAAATACTATATTCTAGTTACTGATTTGTACTAAAAATTAAACCTCTAGGCTTTAATCTAAAGCCATTCTATTATTTTGTAATTGATTTGTGCACACTAAATAAGAAATAAACTTAAATAGGTTGTAAATGAATAGAAAATGGTAAAATTTAAAGAACAAATTAAATATTCATTTAATGCAAGCTATTTATTAAGGGATAAAAATCACAATTAATTCAATAGTTTTTAAGCAAATAGAAATAAATCAGGGATTTAATTGTTTGAACAAAAACACTAATTTTGAAGCTTTGTCCACTCATAATTTATTATGAAGGCTTGGATGAACTAGTCCAAAAGAAGGAAATTGTCTTTCTACTCCAGCAGATGAAGCCACGTCTGTTGTTATTTGGTAAATAAATTCAATTTTATTGATTATCTTTTTACCTCCCATTATATAAAACGACTTCCACCAATCATAATCTGTCATAATATCTAAAACTTTTTTCTCAAGAAATGGTAATTTTTGGAATGGGCCATTTTTTGCTTCAAAATGTGCTACAAAGGTGAGAAGATTTGGACAATTTTCTTTAATGAATGCCAAATCTTCATTATTTTCCTCTACAATAAGTGAAATTTCATTTCAATTTAAAACAGAGGGACTTAATAAAACTCCAGCAAAATGAAAGCCATTAATAGCTTGTTTATATTTTACTTTAAATTTTTTAATTCTATCTCGGACTTGACAAGTTCTGAAAGTTAAAAATCAGGAGATTTTATTTTAGAAATCAGGAGATATTTTTGTCAATGAAAACTTGTTAATTTGTTGATGTAAACATCTTTAGTAAAAGTTTGTTTCAATATTGCTTGGTTATTATAGAAGATTAAAAAGAAATGTATCACTCTTACTCAAATAGGGAAAGTATGTATTCTTTACAAGTAGAACACATTTTAGAATATAATGTTTAGGATATTTTAACATATTTTTAGTTTGACTATATATTATAAAAAGAGGGATTTTTTTTTACTCATTAACTTATATAAAACTATAGTACAAATCATAAATAAGTCTTAATAGAGAAAAATTATTATTAATTCAATACACGACCAAAGTAACACTAACAAACCTTAAAGATTCATAGTTTATAATGAATCAGAGTGTAATTCATCACATAAAACACTAGTAGTCAAACATACTAAAGAACAATTACAGCTGTACTAGAGCTTTTCTCACTGAATCATAGCACATTTTATTGTTAAATAACAGAATATTTAAAAAGTGTGAAAAATTAGGAGAAATATGTCAAAAATTAGGAGTATGGAGAAACATCTGAAAATCAGGAGACTTGGCAATTCTGCTATCTTTATCTAATACATTTTCTAACGTTTTACCCAAAAATTTAAAAAATTCGTAAGCTTTGATTGAAAGTTGACAGTGCAATATGGCAAGTTTTAAAACTTGTTCCTTGCTTTTAGTATCCGATTTTTTGGTGAACATTAATGAATTTGTTTAATTATTAACTTGTGAAACAAAAAAAAGATTCAAATAATTTAGTTGCCAAGATTGGCAAACGAAAAATGATTTATAAAGTGTTTCTCTGTTTCGCCTCATCGTCTAAAGTTTATTACAAAAGAACAATTAAAGGATTAGGAGGGGGACACCTGGACTTAAGTCCCTGTCTTCGCTCGAGGAAACGTTCGCGAGCTAATGCTATTCCTATGGGTAAGCATTTTTCTAATAACTCTTTCGCATTTTGATATTTTTGAATAATTTTTTTTTTAATTGGATAGCTGAGGTACATGCTGACAGCGGACCTTTTTTACTTTTTTGATTTTGGTTGCAGATATTTTTTACAGAGTTAGTTTCACTTTCAAAACCGGTTTCGAAACTGAAAGTGCTTTTTAAAAAATATATCTGCAACAAAAATTGAAAAAGTAAAAAAGGTGCCCTTCGGCATGCACCTCAGCTATCCAATGCAAAAAAAAAAAAAAAAAAAAAAAAGGTCAAAATGTGAAAGAGTTATTAGAAAAATGCTTCCCCATAGGAATAGCACTAGCTCGCGAGTGTTTTCTCGAGCAAGGACAGGGGCCTTAACCTGTACCTGCCACATTCTTTCTGATAGTAATCCTTTAAATACCAGAAAAACACCTATTACTTATTTGCACCTATTTCTTACTTCTCTGCTGACTAATTTCAAATATGAAAAAAAAATGATTTAAATCAAATGATTTTTTTAAAAAAATCAGTTGATTTAAATCTAGATTTAAATCTTGATTTAAATCGGTTGATTTAAATCATGCCAATGCTGCTGAGTGTGATTAATATCTATTAAGGTACTTTATTTTGCCAAGTCTTAATTACTAATTTTAAAAATAAAAGTTGTTTCTGGTATATAAAGATGGTAAATTAAATCCACATAAAGCAGAAATTCTTTAAGACACATTTTACACATATGAAGCTTTTCCTCTAAATGTATTTCTTGATGTATTGATATAAATAATTTAAATTTGATTTTGTTTGCTATATCTTTATTACTACCATAATTTCTGGTCTATAATCTGTAGATCAAACAATTATGTTCAGACCCATAAATTTTATTTCATAAATCGTTACTTATTAAAAAATGGTAAATATTTAACTTCAATTATTAAATAAAATTTCTGAATTGAAATATGATTGTTTGATCCATGGATTATAGGACAGGATGGAAAGTACGAATTACACAAATATAATTTTTTTTTTCATGTATAATGATGGTCAATGAAATGAATAAAAAAGGAAATTCTTTAAGACATACAACACATTTTATACACTTTTTTCCTTAAATGTATTTCTAGATACTTTACCAAGGATTATTTGTGTTTAAATTTTTTAAAAGAGATTTCTTACACAAACGTTTAATCATCTGACTGAACATGATTAGTATGCATTAATATATTTTCTTCTACTATATATTTATTACCAATTTTACAAATACAATTTGTTTCGTTCATAGACTGATAGTTACTGAAATCAGAAAAACACAAAACTTCTTTATGACATGTTTTTCAAATACAAAGCTTTTTCTTTAAATGAATCTTTTTATATGAAGGTTTCAATTGTATTTCTTGATACCCTGCCACGGTTGACTTAAAATTGATTTCTGGTGTACAGCGATGGTGAATTAACTTAGTAAAACAAGGTCATTCTTTATGAAACATCACACACATATAAAGCTTTTCCTTTTCTTTATGTATTGGGGCCATTCCATGGTAACTTATGTCACATATAGAATGATTTACTGCAGTAATTTTAGTAATATAACACAAAAAAATATTCAAATGTGAAATTAACATGATTTGTCAATGAAACCTATCTAAGGGTCAGTTTGGATGAAAATTGCTTAAAAATGGTAAAGAAAATTATATTTTGTATGTTAACTTACATCCCTTTTTCAATAATGTCAGTTACAATAATTAATATAACTATCAAAATTTAAGTTATAACACTAAAATTAGGTAAATTGCATCTAAATTGGACTTTAAACAAGCTTTAATTAGCAAACCATGTCAAATTTACATTTTGAATACTTTTTTAGTGTGTTATATTATCAAAATTACTGAAAATAGCTCTAAATGTAACATAAGTTACCATGAAATGAGCTATTGCCACAAGTGAATTAAATTGTTTTTTGGTGTACAGAGATGGTGAATTAATTCAGTGAAACAAGGTAATTCTTTATGGCATGTCACATGCATATAAGATTCTTTTTTTTTTTTTCCTTGATGCATTGCCACAAGTTATTTAAATTCGATTTCTTTAATGTTACATGAATTTATTCTGTATGAATTTAATAATGCATTAATACAAGGTAAAATCTATGAAAAATTTTCTAAATAAATAATTTTCCTTGTACAGTAATGCATTTTTTAACTCTTTTTAAAGTTTTCTCCAATAATCAAATTTAAAAACATTTTATGTGCTTCTTGCACATACACAAAATTAAATTCTTTTTATGAAACAATTAAAAAAAATCACAATAAAATCAAATAAAAAAAACTATTTAATATTTCCCTCTTGTTAAAATTAGATCAGATAATTAAATGGATTATAAACTTAATTCAACTTCTTATATAGTGTTTACTTGTTTTACCAGTGTTTCCATTCAATAATATATAACTGCATGCATTTTCTTAATTTTTCTTGCATAGAATCAAATATTTTTCAAGCATAGCAACATAATTGATAAATTAAATATTTTTTTTTTTTTTTTTTAAAGCAATAAGTAATAAAGTAATGAAAAGTGTTTTATACAGTATGCTGCTGCATGATAGAAATGCTACCACAATCTTTGCAGACATGAAAATATTCTATTATATTGGTAGTTTGCTTCTATTATAACAATAAAGTGCAAAAATCTACCATCCACAAACTATAAAGCAAAAATATATTTAACAAAATACTGTATTTACTTGCATAATTTTGAAAAAAAAATTCTGTACTATTTCTTTAGCACTAAATATAAGGAGTGTAAAAAATATGCAAGTTGTTTTCATTGTTTATTGATATTAATATTTTCTTAGAAGAAAGCAGCATATATTATCAAATATATATATATATATATATATATATTGTTTTAAAAGGATTTATAAAATTTTAATGACATATTTAGATTTAAAAAAAAAAAAAAAAACTTAACATACTTTTTTATTGTAACATTTGAGATGTTATAGTGCAACTATCTTTTATAATTACTAATTATTAATTTGTAATGAAAAAAATGCAGTCTGAGTCTCTCACAAGGATTACTAAGCTTAATAAGTTTTTATTTTTTTATGCTACTAAGTTAAAAAAATTTCTTTGAAAATTGAAATAAATTTTTCGTTTTCTCCCATGAGATGATTGTTCAAAGTCAAATATACACCACTACAATATCAAACATTTAAATGAGAACATTTTTTTTTTTTTTTTTTTGAATTCATAAATAGTGGCCTTCGTGACTTTTGCATAACCTCTGTTATGTGTTACTTTTTTTACTTTATTCCTTGTAGATCCATTGACAGTGCGATTGTTAAAAATTCACAAATATATATAAATAGATATAATTGGGATGCATCAAAATACTTTTAAAAGTTTACACAACTTTTAACTGCCAACTAATAAAGATATTCAAAGTAATTGAGAAATAGAATTTTTAAATATAGTAAAAACTTTTAGGTGTGATAATGGACAGTATTCTTGAGACATCACAATTAGTAAATTGGCCATTTTTAAATCTTAAAATGAAGGAAGAATAAGATCCATTTCTTTATGGATTATTAGCTGGAAATAAATGCTGATATTCTTTTAAGTGTAAACAAAATTTTCTGTAATTGTCTACATGTGGCTAGTATATAATAAGCAATATTCGTGTGATGTCACAATTGGCAAAATAGCAATTTTTATAACCTCGAATTGAATGGAAGAATGTGGTCCATGAGAAATAAGACCTGCAATTTTTTTTTGTACGAACCAGGATATTGCAATCATTTTATTCAATCAAAAATGCAGTTATCTCACTCTAGGCTGAACGAGGATTTTCGTTTGATACTTTAACAATAATGAAGATATTACAATTATGTTTTCAATAGACTTATTTTAATAACAGTGGGATATCATGAAAAGTTAAGAAATGTTGGAAATATCCATATCCAAACGAGAATGAGCAAGACATTCCATTACTCAAAATGCTGTTCACATACTGCAAAGAATATAAAGTCCAGCTTCAATCAAATGGTAAAATGCTAAGATATAAGTGTACATGGTAGAATTTTAGGCTGAGAATAATTGTACATATGCATATCAAAATGTACTTTTCAGCCCTCGACAATGGGAGTAGATGAGGTACAAAATGCAGTTTGTGTCAATCGCTTGTAAAATTGTCTAACACATGCTTTTTTTTTTTTTTTTTTTTTCCCCTAACCATTGACCAGACCTCCACCTATTGGGCTATAACCCAGTTTTAAAGGTTTGAGTGCCTAGAAATGGGGCAAAATCACCTGATCACCATTTGGCAGTAGTCTGTTGGACAAGCATTAATGCTGTCTTAAAGGCAGCATTAATGTTGTTTTAGTTCTACGTGGGCCAATTACTTAAAGCTGTTTTCAAATCCAAAAGAGCAATTTTAAGACCTAATTTTTAATTCATTTTTGTTTGAAAACATATGAAATTGGCAAGTGTTTTTATTCAGAAACAATGTAATTAAAAGAAATTTTCCATTTTTTGGTGAACATAAAATATCATTTAATAAATACAGTCAAGGATGATGTTTTAAGCAAATTTCCAGACAAAAGGAGAACTATCAGTCAGCAAAGGGAGAAAAACTGGTTGCCACATGACCCAAAATCATTTATAACTTGATAAGTAATTTAATTACCAAAAAGTAGAAAGTGTCTTTTGATTTCAAATCGCTTCCATAGTCAATTCTGCCAATTTTGTACTTTTATTTTTAAAAATGAGTCAGTAAATGTGTCAAAATTTCAGGTTTGTTGAGCAGTGTAGTTGAAAAAAGCCTTAAGTGAATTTGCTTGTTTAATTTTATGCTACCTATAAAACATGCCTCACTGCATACTTACATCTTGACATGCAGTTTATGGATGTACAGCATGTATGAATAATATCTTCATTATTGTTATGGTTCTAAGCCCTATGGCAGAATTTTTTAAATCTTTCTGCGAAAAGCCATTAATAGCAAAATTTGTCTGCAATGTGATATTTTTTAACAGTAGAAATGAATGATAAATTTATACTAAGAACAATTTAAAAATAGATCATGTGTTATATGTTTATACGATCATGTGTTATATGTTTTTATGTATAATAATCTTATATGTTTTAAAAATGCATGCAAAAAGAAGTCAGAAACTTAAATTTATTGAATTGACATTAGGTGAATTCCATGAAAATGCGACATGGACATCATTTTTTAAATTTGAACTAAATTAGTATTTTTTTGTTCCAATTGATAGAAAATAAGTCAAATTTCATGAAAATAACAAGATATAATAAGATAATTGTAAAAATAAATTTTTATAGTTAATTATTATCAAGACTAACTTTGAAATCAAAAATCTGCTATTTTTATCTCTAGTTTAATGTCCCTTGAATTATTTAAATATCACATAGATCTTTGAAACAAATATATCTTTTTAAAAAATGACTAACAGTATGTTTAAAAACACCAAAGTTTTCACCTGAAATATTTTAATTATTTTGCTATTGCCCCCAAACTTTATATTAGTCTTCATGTCATGTCTGTCACAGAAAATGTCGATTTTTTTATTTTCAAGAAAATCTACTTGATAAAAATTATTAACACTTTATTTTCTCTTTTTATATGTCAAAAGGAACAGTTCATAAAAAAATTGAAAGATAAAATTAAAATTTGAGTGAAATATAAAGCATTACATTTTGTCATGTCTGTCACATTTGTCATGTCTGTCACGCTAGTCATGTCTGTCACAATTAGTTTTTCAAGCAAATTTACCTTAATCTCTTTCCTAGAAAGTTATTTTTGTAATTTTTAGGTGCGTTCGTAATTATGTAAATACGTAGCACCTATAGTGGTCGTTCAGTCCGTCTGTCTGTCCGTCCGTCTGTCTGTCCGCATATAACAACGCAAAAACTACCCAACCGAATCGTTTGAAATTTAAAATACATAAATATTACACTATTTTGTCGAGTCATTTCAAATTTTATGAAAATCGGATGAATAGATCAATTACAGGGGCAATCAAAAGTATTCCATTACATTATGGTCAATAGGAAAAAAAATTTCAAATGTATTTTATATGTTTGAAATTTAAAATGCATAATTATTACATAATTTTGTCGAGTTATTTCACATTTTATGAAAATCGGATGCATAGATCACTTACAGGGACAATCAAAAGTATTCCGTTACATTACGGTCAATGGGGAAAAATGTTTCAAATGCGTTTTAATGGTGTTACACTCATTCGAACTTAATAAAACTTATTTGAAACTATAAAGTACATATTATAATATACATTTTACATAATTTGTGGTGCAAAGAACATTTGTTATTTATTTACAAGGCCACACAATGGTATTCCATTACATAATGGTATAGAGAGAACATTGTTTGATGAGCGTTTTAATTGTAATTCACTATTTACGATTTTATGAGATTGATATATGAGAGTAATATTTTTAAAACTTCGTTATCGTACCGTTATATCATATTGTAATATCCAAGTTGTGATAAAAGTAAAGAAAGTAATATTTAAGGGAAAAAATACTTAAATTCATAGAAAATTGTACACGTGTCATGTCTGTCACAAAACTTTGTCATGTCTGTCACGCTGATAAATATTTTTTTATATTTTTCTATTTACAAATTTTTCAATATTTTTCTTTCTGCTTCACATATCCAAGTCTTATTTTGTTTCCTAAAAAATTCTGGACTTGGTATGCATGCCAATTAAGAGCAAATGATAATAATATGTGTCTAGTCAAAATCTATGTCTAAATTTTGTCATGTCTGTCACGGCAAGTTTTAACCCTCAATTTAATTTATTTTTTCCTTGAATTAAAATTTTAATGTTTTTTTATAGCATAAGGCCTATATTTACATCACCCCATGCAATTTTTTAACTATCAATTAATATTTAGTACTTAAAGATGAACAAAAAAGTTCTCTCAGTCATGTCTGTCACAAAATGGAATTCACCATTAGAGAAGTGTAGTTACAATTTATTCTTAAAATTTGGAAATAAATGCTCTGCAGAATAATGAAACAATAGTACAAAATAATTCATGTTGACTAATATTCATTTTTAATGTTCTAACTAATTTCATTATGAATGAGTTCATATGATTTTATTTACTAGTTTTCAATTCAAAATTCTTTGTGAAAATACTTGTATTAGTATAGACTTGAGAATGTTACTGTAAAAGCAATGAAACATGTTGATCTTAATAAATAAAGGTATTTACTTGCCTTGTAAGCCTTGTCTCACTTTTAGCAAGCATTAAGTTAATTTGATGTTTCAAATGATTTTCATTTGTAGTTTTACAGGTATAATTAGATCAATTTATTGGGGATAAGGAAAATGGATTGTAGACATATGAGCCATCCATAAATGATGTCTCGTTTGGAGGAGGTTCATGAAATTGTGACAAGGGTGTGGGAGGGGGTAAGAAGAAATGTGACATTGCACATTTTAGTTAAAGTAAGAACATTAAAAATCTGCAAATTAAATTTTGAAAGTAAAGTATTTTGTGTTCATAAAGTAAAGATAAAATTTTAAGTCAAGTACTAATTAAAAATCCATTTCATATTCGAAAATACTACTGTTTTCAATTGTTTTTTCATAGCAATATTTTATTACTATTGCCTATTAAATTTTATTTCATACAAAATAAGTGCACAAATCATTTTTACTGTTATAGTCACAAATATCATCAAGGCACAATTTAAGTTTTAAAATAAAATTTAGAATATGACCTATAACATAATCTTTTGTTTCTCAACTACAAATATATGTTCATGCAATATTGCGTGTCATGTGACAAAGGGGGTGGGGTAAAAATATTGGGAAAAAGTGTGACATCATTTATGGATGGCCCCATATGCTTAATTAAACTTCTAAAAAATAATATTACTGTTGGTCACATTTAGTGGCTCAAGGATAAAAGTATTCTGCAAGAGATCGTTCTTTTTCGACGATAATGTTGCCATGTTTCTACTATGGGGGTTGTGAGTTTCAGCTTGAAATGACACACTCTGTATTTTGATCGAATGTATTGTATGGTTGAAATAAGTGCATTCAGTGCTGATTTTTATTGCAAAAAATGTTTATCTTGACCACATTATCTTCCTTGAAACATTGTTCCAATATTTTAGGAACAATGTATGTTTTCAACCTCTGAAACTAATTTTCTTTTAGACACCATGGAGCAATAAGATGTCCTCCCCCCCCCCCCCCAAGAAGATTTGAGATTTTGTATTTTCAATGGTCAAAAAGTGCAATTCTCGTGCAGGAAATTTCAGTCTGTAGGCAGTTTTTATTCACAGACGAGATTTATACTACTTCAAATAAAATGAGGCATGTCAAGAAATTATTCCTATGCCCGGTACAATTACCATTAACAGATATATTTTACTGAATTATGAAGATTTTATTATTTTAATAAATTTATATTGCAAATATTTGTATTCTTGCAATGAATAATTTTATAAGAAAAATAGTAATTACAACTTAGAAAAATCCAAAGATCAGGATTATAAACTTAATGATATATTTTTGTTTAGTTTTTATTGTGATTTAAAATTTTTAATTTCCATATAACTTAAACCATATTTGTATTTTTAAGATAGTTTTCTTAATGTTTGGCAGAGAATTTTTGTATGAAATCTTTTCAGTATAACAAAATTTTGGAAGCATTAAAATTGACAGCTTTTTACTTAAGGGTGTTCTCAACTGCTCCGCTCAACAAGTGCAAAACGTTTTGACACATTTACAAAGTCATTTTTTAACAAAAAGTTATAAAATTGGAATGCCTGACTATGGAAGTAATTTCGAATTGAACTGAATTTTCCATTTTATGTTAACTAAATTATCTATCCAGTTCTAAGCTAATTCGATGACGCAATCACCCGTTTTTCTCCTGCTTTTCGATCGGTTTTTCTACTTTCAGCAAGAAATGTGCTCAAAAGTGTCAAGTTTGAAGGCTTGTTATGAAAAATCTATTGTGTTTTTAAAAAAACAAAAAAATGCGTGCAATTAGACAGTTTCTGAATAACAACATCTGCTATTTTCATGCATTTCCAAACAGAAATAAATTAAAGCATGTGTCACAAAGTTGGTTTTTTTGATTTAAGAACACCCTTAAATAAATATATATTTTTTAATTCTAGACCAAATCTGGTTTTAATTCTGGTTATAAAATCTTGTTTTTAATTTTTCCAACAAATAGTTTTGTAATAAAATGAATATACTAATTTTTTTTGGCAAAAAATAAATAGAAACAAATATAATCAAAATTTGTAGAAACAAAGTAGATTCATCAGGTGCACACACACACAGACATATATATGTATATATAATGTGGACTTCTTAACTTATACTAAGCCCATTGGCCTAATCTTTCGGAGTTTCCATGGTTTTCTTCGAAACTTGGATTTTCTCATGTAAATATGGGTTAGGTTCCCTCTGAACGACTCCTGAGGGCACTCGTCCTAGGGCCTATATCCTTTGTGCAGATAATCAGCCGTCTTACATAACACCAACACTTTAACTTATATCAAAATTAAATGAAAAAGGAGCTGAGGCATTTGATGGATAAAAAATTGTATCAATAATGAGCAGCTAAAAGGCTTATTAATGTATGGATATTTATTAAAATATGAATTATTTGAGAATTTGTTTGTTTAGATTTGATAACACCAATTGACTGATACTTCCATCTTTGCTATGTAAATTCTGCAGGATTTTAATAAAAGCTAGACTGTTTTTCAACTATAAAATGCCCCATTGTCAAATATTAGATGCATATACAGGAGTATAAATCCTGAGACTGGGCCCTCTGTCCTGCTCGTACATAAATTCAAGTAACATTTTATAATTTTCTATTTGTCTGTTATTGTGAATTAGCTCCTAGGATAAGTGAGGCCAGTAATTTGTATCTGCTCTACCCCTTTGTATGGCCAGGTGTCCAGCATTATTACCAATAGGTTATTTGAAAAAATATTTAAAATGCATAAAAGTGTTTGATTCTTTATTTCTAAAGTTGTTCAATAAAGAGTACTTTGAAACCTTTTAAAGATAATTTATTCAGCTGCTAAGGATATCTGTCTGAAAATTGGACTCTTACTCTTTTAAGAGCTAATTTCAGTGCAGATATTATATACACACCACATATGGTACATTTTTTTTTTTTCTGATGCCATTTTGTCAAAAACCTCGTTTTTGAATAACAGTTATATATATTTATACATTTTTTTTTATTATATATATATTATTTTCTATAAATTTAAAAAAGAAATAACAATAAATAAAAACATGTTTAATTAATAACTATAGAACAAAACAATTTATATAACTTTAAAAAAGAAAAAAAAGGTAAATAAACAATTTATTAATGTGTCATTCCATATCAAATCAACGAAGAAAAATATACTTGTGAGATTGACATCAAACAATTTTAATGAAATTTGCAGGTTTGGTTCTACTCATGAAAAGATGCAATAAAATATTTTTTGTAGATTTTTTGCAGCCTTTTTTGGGAGGGGAGGGCTTCATGAAAAATGGAAAACACGTAAAAAATGACATTCTGGGAGTTACAAAAATACAATTTTCTCAACTCCTATGATAGATATGGAGTTTATCTTGGTGTTGTTTTGAAGGTCTTTGTATGGGCTTTCATATGACATATCACTTGACAGGATTTATTAAACTTAATATTTCAAGGTCATCAAAAATTGTCTGTGACCTTGAAAACATTAAAAAGTCCATTTTTGAAAAATCTGAAAAAAATATATTTTTTACTTCCTAATGTGACAGACATTCTGTAAAAATTTCATATTGGGATTGCAATGGGATCGCATAAAAATTAAATCAGAAGTAACTTACACTATAGGTAACTGTCATTTGTAGTCTTGTGTTGTGGTCATTCTAATCCTCGTTATTTGATTGCAGTTATCCAGACAAACTACAAAAATCACTGTTTCTCTATCTTTCAGCAACAGGAGTGTTTTTAAAAAAGTTATAGGCAAATGTTATTTTAATACCTTTCATTTAAAATAATATCGAAATAAATATCTTCAT
Source organism: Maratus speculifer (assembly GCA_964019185.1). Taxonomy (NCBI): domain Eukaryota; kingdom Metazoa; phylum Arthropoda; class Arachnida; order Araneae; family Salticidae; genus Maratus; species Maratus speculifer. The sequence goes on from OZ025301.1 coordinate 76,116,390, forward strand.
GTACACCAAAAAATAAATATTTATCCTCATTATGTGTTTTTAATTTCTACAGTTTAAAATATATATTATGAATTGAAGCATATATACATAATATAGCATTGTACAAAAGGAAATAAACAAGTTATTGTTTTAATTCATATTACTGTTTAATACATTTAACCCTTCACTGCATGATTTTTTTCTACTTTTATAAGAAAAAAATTAAGAAATTGAAATATAAAATTTTAAATGTGAGATTTTATAAGATTTGAAATCTATATATTGATATAATAAATGGGAAAAATAGTAAGAAAAATTAATTTTAAAATTTTTAGGTAAAATTCGATATTTTATGGAGTGTACCCTGTAAACACAGTTAGGGTTTTTAAATATTCTATAAGTATATTTTGCAACTAAATGGGCTTAAATTTTATCTGCTTAACATCCTGCAACTTTCGTAATATTTATATTATTTATTCAGTAAAAATAAAAAAAGTAAAATAGTAATAAAAGTAAAAATAATAAAAGTAAAATGCTTAATAGGTTGATTTTTTTTTTCTCAATAACAAAAATTATTATTGTTATTTTGTCAAATGCAGCCTTTTTACATGGAAAAATAAGGGTTATTCCATTCTTTGGACTGTTCTTGATCAGTTACAGTGATCCTATTGGCCAAATTCATGGCATATAATGAGAACTATAGTGTTTGTGCCAGATGTGGCACATCATGCAGTGAAGGATTAACGAAGATCAGGGCTTTGGCCTAGAAAAATACTTATTAATTTCTAATTCTTAACAGCTTCTCATTTGCATTGTCCACTTCTTTTGAAAGGCTGTAAACTGTACCTATTGGATTTACCATAGGGTCAACTTTCGATATAATATGTTTGCTGTTTACATTCAAAATATCATCAACATCAGGATAGTGGAAGGATGGTGATGGTCCATGCGGGTGTAAAAACTTCATCTTAATGATTTGATTTTCATCATCAGAGTCTATAACACACCCTAACCACCAATGTTCATCATATTTACAAATCAGGAATCCAACCATTTCTGAGAATTCAAGTTCACCCTTAGAAGTTGTTGTGCTTTCTGTTCTTGAGCTATTAGAAAACAAAAATGTTTTTACTTGCACGAAATTCTTATCAAGCGGAACAAAAGAGTGTAGTTTTTGCATGCATGGAATTGGTCTTGCTGCAGTTACTCTGTGTTTTAATGTTTCTTCTTCTGCATTATGTTCAGCAATTGTACTATACTGAAAATGAATTGACTTAATGTTTTCATTTGCCCAATCATACAAATGCCGTGGAGTCATTATTTGATTATTATTCGTCATTTGAAGACTGGCTTTTGCTGCAAGTCTTTTAATAGTCCCGCCAACACCATCACATGCACTTTTGCCATGTGATGTAGCAAAAAAATGCCATTCTGCTTTGATCCCGAAGTCTGATATATGCAAACAGAGGTTTAAAAAGTTGAGTTTGTTTTTATATTGACCGCCAGCACCATCACTAAAGTAATATATAACATTTGGTTTTGCAGTAAAATAAGATTGCAGAAAACCAATAAGATGCCTTTGAAAAAGGTGAACTGCTATTGTATTATGCAGGAGGCAATCAGAAATTATAACAAATGAAATATTCATCAACGTTTTTGTTTTTGAATTGTTGAAATAGATTACGAAGGGGTGGATTGTAGATTGTGCATTATTCCAATGAAATCCTTGGGCTGCATCTTGTAGAATAAAAGCATAGTTCTCTGCAAAGTCACGGATTATCAGATATTCACCTGCTTTCAAACACTGTTTCCGATGTGTGAGATAACTTGTCTGCTGGCTAGCAATAAATGAATGGCGAAGAAGTTTTGGAAGTTTAACAAAAAATATGTTAAGAAATTCTTCAGTAGATTTAACTAACATCTCTAAAGTTGTTCTATTTTCAATTTGTATCCATTGTCTGTATGTAATGGTTTCAATACAATTGAGCTCAAATGCTTCTTCAAACCTTCCCTTAACTTCTTCAAACCCAGGGCAATTTTTGCAATCTCCAAAGTAGCAAGCTTCAGTTGGATTATCACAATTATCACATATTACATATTTTATGACATCTTTGTAAGATTTGATTGGACTGTCACCTTCAAATAACTCTTTCAGCTTACATTGCATCATCATAAGTTTTGCGTTCTGGTGTGTTGTACAAACACTGTGGGTTCCACTTGCACCTGCAAGAACACAATGCTTGGGCCTGAGCTCACAAAACTTTGAAAATCTTTTTCCAAACATAGAGGTATGGAACCATCATGTTCCATACCTCTCTTCGAACAATGCAAAAGCTTCTCGAAGATTGCATAATATAAGCTGTTTCTGGACATGCTCATGTCTTCCATTAACTTTAACAGAAACAAAATCCTTTTTTCCTGGCATCATTCGATTAATTTCTTCACTCTCATACATATCAGTAACTTTTTTTGCTGTTTCTGCATCTAACGTCCTACCTGGTTTCGGATCTGGACATGACATGACACCTTTTTCTTTTACCAGGCTTTTAGCTTTCCGAGCAGTATAGTCAGATACTTCAAATTCATCTTGTATATAGGGATTCCGGGATCCCAGTGTATTTTTAATCCCGAAAATCCCGGGATTTATCAGAAAAAATCCCGGGATTTTCGGGATTGTCTGATTTTTGTTAGTGGAATAATATTCAGCTGAAATTAAAAAAGATATTTATAAACTTTCGCTTTTGGGGAAGAAAAAATCAATTTTAATGAAGTTTATATATGATTGAAAAAGAATATGTCCCCCAAATATTTTTTTACAGTATTTCTAAGCGATGAAATCTTTTACAGCTGAAATCTTTTGACTTGCAAACATATGCAACCCACATAGCTATTAGTAAGGAAAAATGAAATCATTTGTTTATTTCGATTTTGTTGCGCGTGTAGAAATTATCTTCAATTAGAATCGGGGTTTGTTTTAATTTCCGAAGACGAACAGGGCTTTTTATGCTCTGATGAATATATCAATGAACTTATTTAAAAAGTTGGAAAATTAGTAATATTTTTTTTTAAACGATCTGCAACAAGGAATGAAGTTCTTTAAAAGTATGTTAAATCTGAAAAAGAGAAAAAACTTTCCATTCTTTTAGCTTGCTAGACTAGATGGAATAGCCTAATAATTATGCTTGAACGATTATTTCTTGAAAAATAGCATACAACTAGGTTTTATCGATTTAGAGCATGAGGTATGTATTGATGATTCCGATTTTCTACTTATAAACGAAATTGTTTGAAGTCCTCAAACCGATACAAATTACAGTAGAAACAATCTGTTGTAGGGGTTCTAATTTGTTAACCGCAGACGCAACCTTAAAAATTCTTTTAAACGAATTATTGGAGACAAAATCAAAATTTGTTTACAAAATGACAGACGCGCTAAAACTATACATTAGAGAAGGACGACTAGAATTATCAGGTGTTTTAAATTACTTGCATAATCCTAAACGAGATGACCTGAGTGCAGAAACTAGCAGTATGTTTTCTATTCCTAACAAAACTGTTATTAAGAAGAAAGTGAAAGCAATAATTGGAAGGGTAAAGAGTGTTGACAATGGAAATTCTGAAGATACAGAAATAACGCATATTGAGCCCATTGCGAAACGACAAATGGATAACCGAACATATAATGAAAACTTACAAGAAATAGAAAAAAGCATGCAAACTGTCGAACTTGAAACACAAAAACATAAGGATTCATCAACACAAATTAGAAATGAGATGCATCTTTTTGAAAATGGAGGAATATGCAGTCATAATTTAGAATTAGCTTATCAATATTTGCTGACAGTTGCTCCCGCGAGTGTAGAATAGAATGAGCATTTTCATCAGCAGAATTTATTGCAAACAAACTTAGAAATCAACATGCAGAGGATACTTTAGATGCTTTGATATTTCTTAGATCGTATTTTCAAAGGAAAAACGATTAATTTTAAAAAACACTGAGCTATTGAAACTAATCTTCTTTTTTTTATCTTGGTATGCAATAATTTGTTATGTTATGCAACGTTTTCAAATTTTAACAACGATCACATATAATTAGAAATTTAAATAATATATATATTTAATGTTTTATTGTTATGTGTGTGCATGTGTTAAGTACTTTTATTTCTTTATTTTTGCAAGCAAAATAAAAAGCATTATGTAGGGGAAAATCTTGTGTTTTCGATATTCTTAATTTGTAATCTTTAATTATTTGGTTATGAGAATAATTCAAAATTTAATTAGTGATATTAATTATCATTTTATATTGTAAATATTTAACCATTCAAAGACTTTTCAAATGAAAGAAATTATTTGAAAAATAAAACATAAACATATTTTTTCTTACATTGTCAAACATTAACAACATGTTTGTTTTAATTTCCTATTGTTGTAATTTATCCTATGCTTTTTTATTATTAAAGTAATAAATTTTGAACTTGGTATATTTTCATAAGTTAGGCTGTATTTTTGATTTAATTATTTTTTTACAATATTGTGAAATTTAGCTATTGTAAAAATTGGTTACATTAGAGAAATTCTAATTTTCGTAATCCCGGGATGAAATCTAAACAATCCCGAAATCCCGGGATCGAAAATTAGTCTCGGGATTGTAATCCCTACTTGTATATCTTTCAAAGTCCAGCTTTTGGGAAGAGTTGTCAGAATTTGCATTTTGATAGACTTGTCATCTGTACTTCTAAACTTTTCCTTTAATAGGTTGATAATTTCACTGTCCAGGGAAAGAGCAGTAGAGTCTTGTGTCGAAGATGGGCATATATTAAATATTTTGCTTTTAAACACCTCCGTTGCTTTTGTAAGCTTTTGATGAGGGTATTTCTTTTGATGTAACCTTTTTTTTCTGAATAGGTGATTCAGGGATCACTCTAGAACCTAAAAAAGGGCAGGGCGCACATTGCAGAATGAGGGCAATTTTGTTGAAAAGGACACATCAGATCATAAAAAGGGCATTTTTGTAATAACAGGGATGAAAGTGCGCTAAAGCCATTTTGTAGCAGCTTTGGAGCAGCAAAAATCGAATTTTGGAGCAGTAAAATCTATTTTTGTAGCAGCAAAAATCAGATTTTGTAGCAGTAAATATGGGATTTTGTAGCAGCAAAATAATAATAATAATAATGATAATAATAATACGGTAAAACCCCGATAATTCGGATTAATTGGGAGCGGACACAATCCGGATTATCGAAAATCTGGATTATCCAGAGAATTAGAAAAAAAAATGAAATAAAATATAACGTACTAACAGAAAATCACCTTTATGTTAAACTTATTGAATATTTGCAGACAGTAATAATGTTTACTTTGCTTAATTATTCCGAAAACATGTCAGAAAAAGTTTTTTTATTTAGAATACGACAATGAAACAAGTTAATGTTATGGAAATTAGCCAATCGCTTCTCAAACTTGAAAAAAAAAAATGACCAAACCGATCCGAATTATCCGGAGATCCGGATTAGCGGGGTTCTACTGTAATAACATTTTAGCAATAAAAGCTGTTTAAGGAGCAGATTGAAATATTCTAATGCTAATAAACTCTTAACAATTACAATAATTGCTATCTTGAAAAATACAGTCGAGTATATATAACGAAATCCATCGTTCCAGTAAAAAATTCGTTATATAGAGAAATTCGATGTATAGAAGATGATGTGAAAAATCGTATTTAATGTGTAAATTATGAACAAATATTATTTTTGATGTTTTTAATTAAGAATTTGTAATGTTTAAAAGTAAATATTAACGTAACATTCTATTTTTTAATTATTTAAGCAGTTTTTAAAAAAGAGAACAGACATTTGTTTGAAAGCTTAATGAAAATCAAATAAGGAAGACTTGCATTAATTTCAGACGAAGAAATCTGTAATTTTTTATTGTTTTAATTTTAAAATTGTTACGCCTACAAATGAAAAAAAAAAAAAAAAAAAAAAAAAAAAAAAAAAAAAAAAAAAAGCTCAAATTTTAGCAAGGAATGAAAAATTGTAGTTAACATTTTCCTCCATTTGAAGACCTCTCTTATGTGCCTCTCATTATTGATTCGTTTCTTATATGTGTAACAATCTAATTCACTCTGTTTTGAGAAGGATGTTGAAAGGTGTGTTTGAGGTGGGATGAATTCGTTGGATTTAAAGAACAAGGTGATAAATAATATATAAAAAAAAAAAAAAAATACTCAGCACTGAACGATAAATTAAAAATAAGTGATGGAGAATTGATTCCATATGATTTCGAATCTTTTTTAAAACTGAATAAATTAAGACCAATTTGTGAAAAAATTCATTATATGGAGATAGATATTTCACTATATAGAGACTGTTTTTAATGTAATCATGCGAAAAGGGGACCGTTCCTACAAAAAATTCGTTATATAGGGAAATTCGATGTATGGAGTTTCATTATAGGGAGCCTCGAATGTATTTTTACATTTGAAAGAATAAATACTCAGATTAAATTTCTCCACACGTCTCAGACCTTTTAATAAAATTTGCGGTTTTTCACAATCTTTTAACATAATTCACAAACTTTTGACCCTGTTTGTGCGTTTTTTTTAAAACTAGATTTGCCGGGTTTTTTATGACCTTTTGATGAAATTTGTACATTTTCTGAGATCTTTTGACGAAATTTATGGATTTTACAATCTTTTTGATGAAATTTACGTTTTTTTTTTTTCCCCACATGATCTTTTAAAGAAATGAACTTTTTTTTTTTTTTCCAAAATCTTTTGACACCATATTTTGTTCTTTTTATGACGAAGTTAGATATCCTTTGACAAAATTCGTATGTTTTTTGTGATTTTTTTACAAAATACGCTTGTTTTTCGGAATCTTTTAGAAAAATTTGCGGGTTTTTTTCGCCTTCTTTTACAGAAATGAACATTTTTTCATGATCTTTTGACTGTGTTTTATTTTCTTTTTTTATGTTATTAACGATTCTTTAGCAAAACTCACATTTTTCTCGCGATCCTTTGATGAAATTAGAGTGTTTTTCGTGATTTTTCGATAAAATTTGCGTGTATTTCGCGATCTATTGATAAAATTCGAGTGTTTTACACAATATATTGACGAAATTTAAGTATTTTTCGCGATCTTTCGATAAAAATGTGCGTATTTATCACGATTTTTAACAAAATTCGCATGGTTTTTTTTGTGATTTTTTGACGAAATACGTTTGTTTTTTGGGATCCTTTAAAAAAGTTTGCGTTTTTTTTTTTTTTTTTTTTCGCAATCTTTTTCAGAAATTAACGTTTTTTCCCCCACGATCTTTTGGCTGTGTTTTGTTCACTCTTTTTTTGATGATGATAACGATCCTTTAGCAAAACTTGTAAGTGAAATCGCATGGCAATAATTAAATTGTTTTTTTGTTTAAAAGAACTTTGGACAATAGACATTATTTCATGACTCCATGTATTAGGTTTTTTATTTAAGACGATGAACGTGAGATGATGCTGATATGTTATTATGGTTATTCTTTGTATTTTCGATATGTATGTTTTCCATATATGTGCTGTGATGTGAACGTCTAATGTTTTCTGTATTTATAGAAGAAGTTATATTTATCGTGAAAAATATTATAATTTTATCTAAATATTACGAAAATTATTAACACTAGTAACTCGAACCCGGGGTTCCCGGGTCACAGAGTAAAGATGAAAAACTTTTTTAAAATTTAAAATTGAAAAGTGTAATAAAATTTTCCAACGTAATATGCTTTTTAAACTGCCAACTAATTCCAAACAGCAATTTTATATGAAACATATTAATTATGTAATCAGATAAAGCTTTGAAAATTATCGATACTACCGTATTAGACGCAAGATAGAAGTTATGAGACAAAGAATGAAATAGCGTTCTTCCAGTTTTTAAAACCAACTAAGAAAATATGACACACAGATATTCTTTAAAATACATTTTTGCAAAGGTTAATTGATGTATCTTTTGTAAAGTAAGTTTACAACGAACTAAAAGTCATTAAATTGATAGTTAAAAACAAAATAAAACCAACAACATTCACTGGGTTTTATAACCGACAATATTTTGTCATAACAGTTTTTTAATTGCTATTTTTTCCAGTTGCTATGAAAAAAATGGCAACTAAAATATACAGTCATCTGTTATTTTCTATGGAGAAAAGAGATAGGTGGAGGTGTAATATGCAATTAAAACGATTTGAATGGGCGTTATTCTACCAATTTAAGTTTCTTATTCGGCCCAAACAAAACAATCACGTGGAACAGAGACCGAATTCTTTAACATAATTTTTTTCTCTAAAATAATGAAAAAAAAATTTAGTGTCACCTCCAGCCACCAAACTGCATCTCTATTCTTTTTTTTTTACTCTATGGCTATTTCCCCTTATTTCCCACACAAATGCGATACTCAAGTTGCCACCATTAGAGAAATTGAACTAAAAACTACAAAAAAAATAATAACTCAAAAACAAATTGAGATACAGTTTTCTAACAAACTGCATTTAAAAGAGCATATTTTTCTCTATACGATGGTATAAAGATTGAAAACGTGCTATGTCTAGAAGCGAAAAAATTTGCTATAGCGAAAATTGCGAAACCGAAATTTCATCGGAAAAGATTGCCATTCAAAACATGACGTATGCGTTACGCACAGATACGTTTGGCCTTTATTATATAGATTTTGGTAGAAGAGCGGTGGTTTTAGAGAAAGTATTTGTGTTTTGAGTGCAGAAATAAATAAAATAAAAATATGAATTGAGTGGAATTAGGCCTAATGGAAGAAAATAATTTCTCCGATTGGAATAACCGCCAATAGGATAAATTTAAGAGGTAAGAATTTTATATGTACATAAAATATTCAGGAAGATAAAGTATTTTAACTATGTCTGAGTCAAATTTGTTTGGAATTCCTAGAATAGAACCCCTAACAAGTAAAAATTATACGTTATGGAGTATGAGGGTTGAAGCATTAATTAAGTCGAAGCATTTATTTGATGTTATCGAAAATGATGAACCGATAATAAATGAAAAGGATCCCGCTAGTTTAAAAGTGCATAAAACATGGTTAGAGAAAAATGATGAAGTATATGGTATAATTATATTAACGTTGTCAGCAGAACAAACAATGGCAGTTAGAGGAGTTAAGAAAGCTAAAGAATTATGGGAACTACTTAAAAAACATTATGCAGGAATTGAGAAGCAAAGAAAAATTCAATTAAAAATTAATCTGGCGAGAATAGAAAAAAATGAAAGGGAAACAATTGAAGAATATTTAATAAGAGCTCAAGGTATCGCAAACGAAATATCAGAGTTGGGTACAGAAATTGATGAAAGCGAATTAATAGGATTTATTATAGAAGGACTCCCAAAGAAATATAGTGAAGTAACAACTGCGATATCGTCAAACCCAAATATTACTTACGAAGTGATGCGAGAAACTTTATTGAGATATGAAAGAAAATATGATAGATTTCACGAAAGCGATTTTAAAGCACTTAAGGCTAATGAAAAGAAAAGAATTTATTGCTTCGCTTGCGGAAAGCCAAATCATGTAGCGCGGAATTGTTATAATAAATCGAATATGACACACTCGTGAAATAATAGAGAATATTTACCAAACAAAAATTTTCAAAATTTTTCTAGTAATAAAGTTAAAGCATTTCAGGATATGAGAGAATATTCACAGAACAATAAGAATTTTAACAAGAATAATAATGTTTTAAACAAGAAAATAAAGGAATATACATGTTTTACAAATGAACATGCATTGCACTCAGATGAATTTCATAAAAATGAGTGTAAAGAATCTGAAAATAAAAGGGAAATAACCTGGATGTTAGATTCAGCTTGCACTTCGCATATGACGCATAGAGAAGATATCATTGTAGAAGGAAAACCTGAAGATGTAGAAATTGCAACTGCTGACAGCGAGCGAACAATACAAGCAAAATATCGCGGAAATGTTCATGTTACTGCTTGTGATCAGAAATTTGGCGAATCAAATATAAAACTTACAGATGTTCTTTGTGTACCTAATTTAAGAGAAAATTTGATGTCAGTTCCAAGTTTAGTCAAAAAAGGAAAATATGTGATATTTAATAATGAAGAAGCAGCCATTTATGAAAAGAACACAGGCGAATTAATTGCTCAAGGAACTTTTGAAGATAATACATTTAAAATAAATTTAGCTGTACGAGAAATAATTGAAGATAGAAACGAATCTTGTTTACAGACAAAGGAATCTAAGAAAGAACTATGGCATAGAAGACTTGGGCATATAAATTATGCATACTTGCAAAGAATGTCAAGAGAAAATCTTGTAAGGGGATTAGAAGAGATAGATGGTAAAGAAACAAAATGCGAAATATGTATTCAAGGAAAATTAACGAGAATGCCATTTAATCAAGTGATAGAAGGAACAACACGTATTTTAGAGCGGCTACATGTTGATTTATGTGGACCAATGACAGTACACTCATTAGGAGGAAATAAATACATGTTAATGGTAGTAGATGAATATAGTAGAAGATATTTTGTAGATTTTTTAAGAAGTAAAGATGAAGCAAAAGAAAGAATTATAAATATAATAGAGAGAAGAGAAAATGAAACTGGTAAGAAAGTAAAAGCAGTGAGATCAGATAACGGTGGAGAATTTACTAACGAACAGCTCATGAATTATTATAAAAGAAAGGGTATTAAGAATGAAAGAACAACAATTCATAGTCCTCAAAGCAACGGGATTGCTGAAAGAGCTAATCGTACAATTATTAATACAGCAAGAACATTGCTGATAGAAGCAAAACTACCTTTATCTTTTTGGGCCGAAGCAGTGTCAACAGCAGTTTACATACATAATGTTACTCCAACGGCTACAAGAAAGAAAACGCCGTTAGAATTATGGTCAAGTAATAAGCCTACAGTAAAACATATGAAAGTATTTGGATCTAAAGCTTTTTATCGCAACGATGACATCAATAGAAAGAAATTTGATGTAAGAGCAAAACCTGCAGTATTTATCGGATATTCAAGAGATCGTCGAGCATACAGATTGTATGACTTAAAAGAAAAGAGAATACGTGAAAGCAGAGATGTTGTGTTTATAGAAGAAAAAATGGGATATGAAGATATAGTAAATAAAGAAGAAATGACTGATGAATTTGAATACATCAATATTATCAGTAATAAGAATATAATAGATGAACAAGAAGAGAACAATTCCGATGAAAATGATGAAGAATTAAATCAGGAAAAAGAAATAATTACATTGACAAATGATATGAATGATCCTGAGACAGAGGAAAATGAAATAAATAATATAATTAATGAAAAAGAAGAACAACAAGAAAAAGAAAGTAATGAAAATAAGTTTCCTGGAGAACCTAGAAGATCATCACGAATGAGGAAACCGAATCCAAAGTATTTAGCAAATCTGGTGCACGAGGAAGTTCCGAAGAATTACAAAGATGTATTAAATTCTAAAAATAAGGATAAATGGATAGAAGCAATCAAAAAGGAATTACATTCGTTAGAAGAACACAAAACATGGAAAATTGTTGACAAACCAAAAGATGTGAAAGCACTGAGAAGCAAATGGATTTTTAATACAAAAGAAAGCGGTGAAGATGTAAAATATAAAGCTAGGTTAGTAGCAGACGGATCAAGACTTAAATTTGGAACAAATTATCAAGAATCGTACAGTCCAGTAATGAAAACTGAATCATTTAGAACTTTATTGGCAGTCGCAGCAATGAAAGGCTACAAAACTAGATTTTTTGACGTAGAAACAGCTTATCTGAATGCAGATCTAGAAACTGCTGTTTATATGAATCCACCTGAAGGCCTACAAATTGAAGGAGGGAAGATATTACTCGTGACAGGAAATTTATATGGATTGCCTGAAGCAGGAAGATGCTGGTATGAAAAATTGGTTAAAATATTTGATAAGATAGGATTAAAACCATGCAAAGCAGACCCTTGTGTATTTGTCAATAAAAAAGATAATGAATTTATTACAGTTGGAATCTATGTAGATGATGGGATAGTCGTTAGTGAATCTGAAGATTTGATAAATAAATTCGTACAACAATTGAATAAAGAAGCGAAAATTAAAGAGCAGAAGAAAAATATAAAATTCCTTGGTATTGATATTGAAGAAAAGAACGGAGAATTTTTATTAGGTCAAACTAAATATGCAGAAAAGATTTTAGAAAGATTTGATATGGAAAATTGTAAAAGTGTGAAAACTCCTGGTGTACTCGGAATAAATTTAGATGAATATGAAGGTGAAAATAAAATTGATGAAACACTATATCAAGAAATGCTTGGAAGTATAGGATATCTAGTAAGAGGAACAAGGCCAGATTTAGCTTTCACTTTAAGTAATTTGTCTCAATATGCAAAAGATCCTAGAGAAATTCATTTACAGGCAGTGAAGAGAGTTTTGCGTTATATCCAAGGCACAAAAAACTACAAACTTCGAATTAAAGGTAAAAAGGGTCAATTATCACTTTGTTCTGATGCTAGCTGGTGTACTACACAAGATTCAAAATCATTTGGTGGATATATCGTAAAAATAGGAGAATCTTTAATTGGGTGGAAAAGTAATAAGCAGAAACTGGTTGCGCTTTCTACAATGGAATCTGAGCTTTTAAGTTTGTGTGATGCAGTTTGTGAAGGAAAATGGCTAATGGGTCTCTTGGAAGAATTAAATCAAGAAGAAATAGTAAAGCGTCCAATAGAAATTAGTACTGATAGTCAGTCCGTAATTGATTGGATCAAAAACCCAAGAGTGAATAATCGTAACAAACATATCAATAGAAAATATCATTTTGTGAAAGATGAAAGAGCTAAAGGAGAAATTGAAACAAAATATGTAAATTCATCTGAACTGGAGGCAGATATAATGACTAAGAATTTGAGTTATGATGTCATGAAAAAACATATTACAAGTCTGGGCATTGCTGAGCATTATTGACATGCGAAAGGAGGGATTTGTAAGTGAAATCGCATGGCAATAATTAAATTGTTTTTTTGTTTAAAAGAACTTTGGACAATAGACATTATTTCATGACTCCATGTATTAGGTTTTTTATTTAAGACGATGAACGTGAGATGATGCTGATATGTTATTATGGTTATTCTTTGTATTTTCGATATGTATGTTTTCCATATATGTGCTGTGATGTGAACGTCTAATAAATGTTTTCTGTATTTATAGAAGAAGTTATATTTATCGTGAAAAATATTATAATTTTATCTAAATATTACGAAAATTATTAACAAAACTCACATTGTTTTCGCGATTCTTTGATGAAATTCAAGTGTTTTTCGTGATTTTTCAATAAAATGTTCATGTTTTTCCCGATCTATAGACAAATTTTTCATGATCTATTAATGAAATTCGAATGTTTTTCTTTTCCTTTGACAGGATCCTTTGACAAAATTCGCATGTTTTCTGCGATTTTTTGACGAAATTCGAACATTTTTCCCGATTTTTTTGCACATTTACGTTTTTTTCCTTCAGTGTTGAATTCAGGTGGTGGCTCGGGGAGGGACACCCCCCCCCCGGAGCAGTGAAATGTCCCCCCCAGAAATTTTGAGTTATGAATGGTCAAAAGGTACAATTCTGCGGGTTACCTCCCCCCCCCCCAAGACCGTAGCTAGAAGTGATCTATAGAGGGGGCTCAAGAGATTGTAGGGGAGGCTCATAATTTTTTTTCTGACACAGAAAGATAAATTAGTGCATATTTACACTGTATAGGTACTATGTTTCTTATTAAACTGTTGTAATAACTTCATTTTATACGAAGAAAAGTACAGGATGATGAAAATTTTGAGTGTATAACTGGTGCAAAATTAAACGTCATGTTAGCTTCCTATGTACAAATAGGATGAGGGAGTGTTGAACTACTTATTTTAGATACAATTTAGTAATTCTACAAAACTGTAAAAGGATCACAAAACAAAATTAGATTTTTGAACAGAATTTCATTTGAATTTTCGAAACAGAAATTTATTTAATGACCTTGGAATCTTTTCCAGGGGGGGCTGAGCCGCCCATACTGCCCCCTTAGCTACGGCCCTGCACCCCCCCCCCCCCCCGCGAGGTGGGTATCTGCGATCTCCAGATGAAATCGGCGTTTACCCGCGATCTTTTGTCGAAATCAGCGATTTATCTGCGATATTTTAGCAAAATCGGCGATTTATTGCGATCTTTTGACGAAATCAGCAATTTTTCCGCGACCTTTTGACGAAATCGGCGTTTTTCCGTGTTTTTTTAAAATGTAATCAGCGTTTTTTTCGATGATCCTTAGGGAAATTTGCATTTTTAACCGATCGTTAACCGAAAACGGCGTTTCATCGCCGCGATCTTTTGACGAAATCTGCGTTTTTTCCGTGATCTTTTGATGAAATCAGCATTTTTTTTCCCCCCAATGATTTTTTGACAAAATATTTTTAAGCGATATTTTATCGAAAACGGCGTTTTTTTCCGCGATCTTTTAACGAAATCGGAGTTATATCCGCAATCTTTAGACAAAATCAACGTTTTCCCGCAGTGTTCAGACAAAATCAGTATTTTATCTGCGATATTTGGTGAAATAGCCGTTTTTCGCGATCTGCAGAGGAAATTCGCGTTTTTTCAGCGATCTTTTGACAAAGTTCATTGACAAAAACATTGGCGAAATCGTCGTTTTTCCACGAAATATTGACGAAATGTGTGCTTTTTCGGCGATCCTTTCATGAAATTTGCATTTCTCCGCGCGCAAAACCGTACAAGTTGGCAACTATGTGGAACTGATAACCCAATTTCAAATTTTCGGAAGAGGATGCCTTAAATATTCGGAAATTTCGGACAAGAATAACCCCTGAAATAAGAGGCGAACTCCCATTAATTAACACATTACGGCTCTCTCATGTCTCCCCCAACGCGGCGTATTTCCGAACTGCGGAACTTTTCGCCAAATTTTGGCGAAATTGCAAGCAGTTGAAAAATCGCCAAATCACGTGACAATTGTTGTTGTTGTTCAACATCACAGATTAAATATAATCTATTATCTAATAATCTATTCCTCTATGTTCAACATCAACATTCGTCGGAGGTTTTCAACACGTGGTATGATATTGCTAATGATTATTTATTAGACGTTTATTCTTTAATTAAAACTCTTAAAAATACGTCGAATTCCGGCGAATTTCATAAAATCTACGAAAACAGCATGGGTTGTTTATTGTAACAATTCCGAGCAGGTAAAGTATGCTGCAAACCACTATTATCCTTTATTTTTATTTTGTTCAAATTCTGCATTATTGTGTATTTTAGTGCAAAGTGTCTGAATTCAACACTGATATGATGTATATTTTTTACACATAAACTCTACCATATTTAATAAGAAAATTCAATAAATTCGTACTACGTAATATTAATAAATATTAAACGTTTTTTTTTTTTTTTTTTTTTTGGTAGGGTTAAAAACAGGCTGTATTATTTATTTTTTCGGATTAAATCGGCATGGGTTTTGTATGTATGTAGAAAGTATACATTGCTTTTTTATTTTATTTCTGCTTAAATCACGATTTTATGCATAAAATTTGTGTGTCATATTTAAATCTTTTACCTTAATTTTTTTAGGCAGTGTGAAAATGCCACTTGAGCAATTACAAGAAATAGCAGCTTTTAAGCTAGTAAAAATACCTAAAGAGGTAATGTGAACTTTTTAATCAAATATTATTTAGAAGCCTTTGTTTATGTTAATTTTGGACTACTGTTATGTTTATGTCATGTAATTTGAATACATTTTGCTCTGAAATATTGAAAATACCTTATTTTATGTTTAAAATAAATAATAAATTCTTTGAGTATTTTGAAAATGGAATAACATCTGGAAATGCAATGTCTTTGGGTGGAAACGAATTGTTAAAAATTAGTTGCCTTATGTTGTGTTTTTCAGAAAATGTAAAATTAAAATAGCTATTCATTTTTGTAAATTTGTCAGTACATTTCTAATTATACTGCAATATAAGAATCTCCAAAAACTCAACTTTAGCTCATTTTACAATTTTGATAATTTGTTCATCTTTGTTTAAATTAAATGCATTATATGTAGTTTGTGATAGTTTTTCTCTCGTAAATGCTTGTTATTTTCTATTTTTTAAACAACTCTTGGAATTTGTATGGCTTATATTATACAAATAAGCTTAGATGTTTTAATTTAAGAAATTAAATTTTCTTCAATCTATTAATCTGAAGAGAATAGCCTTAAAGCAACATTGTTTAACTCTGAAAGTAATTTGCATAAAAAACAATTTTATTATGATAAATTTCAATTTTATGTTAAGCCTAACAGTATAACTTTTATACCATATTTTTTGCTTTAAAATATTAATTTTACTTTATTTTGTTTAAAAAAATGCTGGAGATTATTCTTAAATAAGTATTTTATGCAATTTGCAGATTAAATAAGATGAAACTTACCTTTTATTTACTTTAAATCCACACTTTTTCTGACTAACACAACAACAAAGCTAATTAAATAATTTGAAAATGGCTAGTAAGTGTAACAGTGTAGCAGCAAATATTTTTTTTTCATTGAAAATCCATTCTCATATCTGAAATATATATACTAATCTAGCTAAATAATTACTATTTCTATTTTTTATTGAAAACTATCATTTTTAAACATTGACCTTAATGTTTGGCTACATTTGCAAACTGGTAATTTCAAAGAACACCATGCTTATCTTTAAAGAACTTAAGTATTTTATCTGATATTGAAAATTCACCTTTTTTCTATCAACAGTTCAATTTTTAGGTGGCATAGAACAAAAATAAAAGCCTTTTTGAAAATATTTATTGCATGTGCATTTTAAATGTTCTTTGTAAATAAAGTTAAAGAAATAATAGATTTTATCAAAACAAAATTACCAATTTAAAATTTAGAAAAGGAATTTTTGTCTTGCATATTTCTAACTTGAAATTTGAAGGCTCTGTCCAGGTTTTCATCCTCTTGTCCTAATTTCAGTAATTTATTATTTTTATGTATAAAGTGTGCAGCCTTTCCTTTAAAAAGAAATTTAATTTTGAAAGAGCTATTACAAATTTATGCTATGCATGAATAATTGCACAAAACAGTTGAAGTATAAATAACTGGCACAGATGACATATGCACACCATGTTGGTGTGCTTCTCTTTTGATGCCAATTTGATAACAACTTACTTTTCTAACACCATTTTTTAATTTTTTCTATTTTATAAAGAAAATAAAAAAGTTTAATTATAGAACAAAATAATTTATATCAATTTAAAAAAGAAATTAAAAATAGACAATTTATTAATAAGAAACAATGAGTAGGTTACCATGCAGGGCATAAAATCACTAATTAGTAGCAATCACGCCAATGTGGTGCGGATATGACAACTGTGCCAGATAATGTTATTGCTATAATTTTGTTAAAAGTTTGTTTTTAATGTATTTTTCTGGACAGTTTGTTTTTTTAAACCCCCCTGATTGAATTGAAGATTAAAATAAGTTATTTTTCTGAAACATGACAAATGTAAAGTTAGAATAGTTATTCATTTTTGTAAGTTTGGCAGTACATTTCTAATATTGTTGTGCTATTAGAATCTCCAAAAACTCAACTTTTGTTCATTTTTCAAATTTGATAATTAGTTCCTCAATATTTAAATTAATTGTAGTATATATAATTTGTATCATTTTTTTTAAGTAATTGCATAAAAAAACAAGTCTATTATAATAAATTTCTATTTATTTTTTGTTAAGCCTAACAGTATAACTTTTACCCCACATGTTTTTTTTTTTTGTTTTTTTTTTTGTTTTAAGATATTATTAATTGTACTTTATTTTGTAAAAAGAAAAAAAAATTGCAGGAAATTATTATTAAAAAAGTATTTTATGTAATTTACAGATTAAATAAGCTTAACTTACCCTTTTTTATTTACTTTAAATCCACACTTTTTCTGACTACCACAACAAAACTAACTAAAAAAAAAATTTGAAAATGGCTAAGTGTAACAGTGCAGCAGCAAATTTTTTTCATTCAAAATAAATTCTGATACCTGAAATATACTAATCTAACTAAATAAGTACTATTTGTAATTCATATTGAAAACTATCATTTTTAAACCTTGAGCCTGGTATTTGGCTGTATTTATAAACTGGTAATTTCAACATTATGCTTGTTTTGGAACAAAGTATTTTATCTGATATTGAAAAGCCATGTTTTTTCTATCAACCGTTCAATTTCTTCATTCAAAATTTAGAAAATAAACTTATTTTGTATATTTCTGACTTGAATTCTGAGAGGTCTGTCTAGGTTTCCAACCTTTTGCCTTAATTTTGGCAATTTATTTATTAATATTGTGTTATATTAAAGTGTGTCACTTTTCCTAAGGAAAAAAAGAAAATAAAATTTAAATCTTGAGAGGGATTACAATTTTAAGCTATGCATGACTAGTGTTTTACTGAAATTTAACTTTGTAAAGTCCTTTTTTTTATATGAAGTTTGCTCAGGGGATTAAAAAATGGAGGGGAGGGGAGGGATGTAAACAAAGATGATTTTTATGGTGTTGAAGCTCATCATTTATGAATCTTTATTACAATTTTATCCCAAAACTTGATGAAAATTTAATGTAAACAAAAGAACTTTTATATCATATCCTGCAGTATTTCTCCGATATCTCAGCAGTACCTTTTGAAAATACCATGCTATAAATTTATTCCAAATATTTGAATGTATTTTCATAATTAGCATTCTTAAATTTCTTAGCTAACTAATACTTCTGCATTTGTAAATAATATTTGCTTTTAAAAAATTAATTGATGCATATGAATGCATGTTTGATATTCTTTTATTTTTCTATTTGCTTTAGCTACTACAGTTGATGATAGAAATGTAACAAGGAATGTGTGAATAGGTGTTGAGATGTATCTGTTCTGGACCTATTCATCAGCAACATCAGTTATTGTCACTAATATGACAAAAAAGGAAAATATACAGAGTTGAAGCTTTTTCGTTACTTCTGTGATGGCCAGGGATGTAGTGGTGAATATACACCGTATACAGTCTGGATTTTTTCAAGAAACACCATATACCCTCTATTTCTCAAGAAAGCTATAGTATATACTCTAGGATGCACCCTCTGTTTTTTCTACATCTGCATCATTGGTGATGGCCCGTTGGAAATGTACCTGGAAGGCTATAGGTTAGAAATAATCTTTAGTCTTTTGGGATGCAAACTTGCAGGCTAAATCACATTTTATATCCTTCATGCATGTAGAAGCTACACATTTTTATTTTGCTGAAAATTACTTATATGTGGATTCATTGCCTATCTTTATGAAAAGTAAGTCACTTATTGTTTTTCGAAACCTTCTATCTTTTATTATGTATTTCTGATGTAAGAGTAAATTCAATTTAATGATCTAAGATATTAATTTTTAAGGGATTTAGTAATGCAGGGGGGTGCCTGTGTGGAGAATTTCAATTGTCGCCTCACATTCTTAAGAGCCATTAATTCCCAAATTGGCTTAGTCTAAACTTATGTATTATATAGAAAAATGGACAAATCTGTACTCTTTAATCTCCAAAACCTCTGAATACATAAACCTTCATTGAGCAAATTCCTGCATTTGGGTCCAGTTGTTCTTAATTTTTTTAGCACCGCCTCGAATATACGTCACTTCCTTCAGTTTCAGCCAATCAGATTGTTGAGCTCGGACTGAGCCAATTTGGGAATTAACAGCTCGTTACATTCCTACCTCAACTTCAATTTATGGGGAAAAAATCCATTAGTTTTTACAAATGTATAGTTTCAAACCTTTCAGATTTTCAAAAGGTCAGCTGTTTTTTTCCCCCGGAAAATTTATTTAATAAATAAGTTTTTTTTTTTCAAAAGGGTTCTTATATATTTTTATCTTTATTAAATTTCTGGTTCCAAACATGTTTTATTGAATTGGAAAATAAGGAAGGTAGGCAGCTATATAAATAAAAATTCGAAACAAAGCAAAGCCTGCGAAAGTATAACTTGTCTGTATTAGAATTCTTTGTCTTTCATTTAAAATTCATAGAAACGCCTTTTTCTAACAAAAACGCGATTAAACTTACAAAGCGCAAAAATAATCCACATTGGCCAACTTATTTCACCCATTTGCAGAAAAAGCAGGGGAGATCATCTAACCTGTCCATTACACACCTGCCGGCCGAAATCATTGCAGGAAGAACTGAAAATTTGCTTTCAGCGTAAATGAGCCGAAAATGAGAAAATTTTAAGATTAAAAGTGTTTTTCGCGCCTGATTCCAAACATAGATTACCCAGATGGTATTCGAATAAGCGGGGAGGTTCGCGAAATTTATTCGGTTTAAGCAGGGAAAAATAACATGGTTGGATCCAATGGCGATATATTCGGTTCTGGAGAGTTCTATTCGTATAAGCGGGTTATTCGATTATCCATTACCCGATTAAGTGGGGAGGACTGTGTATATATATATGTTTATTTTATCAGAATCCCCCCCCCCCCCCTGAAAAAAAAAGTAAGACTGGTTTGTCAGTAAATATATGGGTGTAAGTAGGATTTCTTTAAGGGTGAAGGACAACAATGGTAATGATACCTAGTTGTTGGTATATTCTTTTAGCATATGCACCGGCGAATTCAATGACGAGCCCCTGAATTTTGAAACCTAGCCACCAAATTTTCTTTACCTCTGATTATTTTAAAAAGAAAAAACTACAAAAAAATCTTTCTAAATGAGTTATAAATAAATAATAAGGGGAAAAAAAGGTAGTTAATTTTTTTCCCCGATAGGTTTGTTTTCTCCCTTTCCCCTCCCCCAATACACTCCTACCAAAAGACAGTATTTTATATTATTATTATTATTTGCCTGTTAATGTTCATGTGTCTCAATTTTGTTTTAAATATGTGGTTCAAGGGGACAGAGGCATGTAAATGAAAGTAAAAAGAATGGATTGTTTTAATTCTCTCATTTTGAAAACTTTGGTAAAAGCTTATTTTATGTAATTTTTCTTTATTTTTTAATTTTTTTTTTTTTTTTTTTGCTATTATCTCTAAATGTCTTGCAACGAATATTCTGAGGAAAATAACCTTAGTTAAACTCATGTCATATTTAAATCTTGCGTTTAAAAAAAAAAAAAAAAGGTTGTGAAACACAGGTCCCCCCTCCCCCCAAATTTTAGAGTGTGTGTAAGGGAAGGGGGGCTCATTCTACGTACACCGGTATTCATGAATTTCAAATCAGAATTTTGCATGTTACATATACCTATTCTATCAATCAAACATCCTTAGAAATGCTCTTAATTTCAAAATAAATTTATAATAATTAAATCAGTTCTAAAATATTAAAAAAGGAAAACATACATTATCTATATAGAAAAGAATAGCTCATTTAATATAAATGATTTTTTTTTCTTTAAAAATAAATAAATAAAAGGAAACACATATTTTTTAGATTTGTAACTCTAGTTTGTAACAGGTAGACTACGGAATTAGTGTAATCAAACTGTAATCGTAATTGACTAATTCGGTAATCGTAATACAACAAAAAAAAATATTAATCGTAATCCAAACGTAATTGTAATAGAAATTTAAAAAATGGATAATCGATTATGTAATCGTTATCAGACTTCCATAAATAGAGACATAATCCTAATCTGTTTTTTGAAATTGAAAATAATCTTAATCCGATTACAGTCCTCTGTAATCGACTCAAAGACTGGTCATAATTATGCTGCTGGTTTATGCATACACGTGTATACACACACACGTATGTGTATTTCGCCGGATGAGATTTATCATCCGACTAAATTTCATCTACAAGACTTTAATTAATACAATATTTTAGATCTCATACAGCTTTTTTTTGCGCCTATAGAAGTTTCCAGCATAATATAAATTCTCTTAATTTTTATTAGTCATTAGGGTGCCTCAAAGTTTCACACTTGTGTCCACGCACAGTCTCTGTCTTATATTACTGTTGTAAAAAAAATTATATATCCTTTTTTTTTTTTTACCATTAGATTTTGTTTTGAACCTCTTCTAATACCCCTTACTAAAATAAAATTGTGTTTGGGCCCAATAAAAAAAAAAAAAAATACCGCACAATTATACCTTTTAAGATAAAAACTTGTTTAAAACAGAAATTTGAGCAGTCTCATGAGATTCCGTTTTTAACAGGTTTTATTACATAAGATATTGTTTGTACCCAACAAGTCCTGGTTAAAAAAACCGGGCACCCCCCCCCCCCCCCCGGTAAAAAGGCTGGTTACACCTATGAAATGCTAGAATTTTTTTGCGTGAAATAATACCTTTTTTTTTAGAGCAGTCCTGAGAATTTAATTAAAAAAAATCTGAATAAAAAAATAAAACTTTTTTCTAAACTTTAAGACTATTTCTTATGTTTGTACAACCAGGAAACTTGGATACGATATCATATGTTTTGACTAATGTCTGTTTAATGAAAAAAGAAAAAAACTAACCTCTTCCCTTAAAATAAACTTTAGAATAGACATTAATGAATATTATATCACTCGCTGTCAGCAACTGCATGCAAAAACAAGACATTTCATCACCTGTCATCGAAACACAGAAATGATTCTCCTTTTTCAAAAATCGTATGGGATGAAATAAATAACTTGATCTATCATGATAGTATCATAATAATCAAAACCGAAGATTTGATTTTTCACATCACGGTTGAAGCTGAGAGAATTTTGATGAGTTATCATAGTTAAGACAGAGAAATCATGACATGTATTATGCTAATCAAAACTGAAGATTCATTTTTTTACTACAGTTGAAGCTGGAGACTTTGAAAAGTAGGATTCATCATGGTTTAGGCTGAGAGAAATCACAACTTGTATCATGATATTTGAAACCGAAGATTCAACTTCTCATATCACAGTTGAAACTGGAAGAATTTTGAGGAATCATGGTTTAGGATTGTAGAAATCATTCCGTTGGTATCATAATAATCAAAATCATCTTTAATATCACAGTTTAGAATGGTAGAATCTTGAATACTGCAAGTTAATGTGCTGTTTAAAGTTGTGGTTTAATGAAAAAGTATGATAATCACAGTTTGCATCAAGATTGTGATATTCATGCTGTATCACTGTATAGGATTTTTTAATACTCTTATCACGATTTATATTTTATGTTTATTTTATCACCAGGTCCTAATGGACAGTTAACAAACAGAACTGGCAAATGACAACCATTTTTGGCAATCTCTTTTTCTAGTCGGATAATATGCAATTATCCATTTTTTGTTCAGTAACAACTTTGCAACATTTCTCATATTTTAATTTTTAATCTAGCTGAGAGATGTGTTTTATTTACCTGTTATGGATGGAGAGATATTAAATAGTGTAATCTTTGTTATACCATTTGATCCTGTTGTTCAAATTCATAACACTTTTGGGTACTTAATGTCAGCCGGGCACCACTTCAGATAAATTATTAAATATCGTTTCTACAGGAATTATTTTTATTGTATTAATTTCTTTTGAAATATAAAATTTTCATTCATTTCATTAAAAAACAGGATTTGCACAATTTAAACCAATCGGTTTTAACCATGGTTTAAACCAACTGGTTATTTTCTCAATAAAACATTTTTTTTTTTTAGAAGAAGAAATCTAATGACATTTTCTATTTTTTTTTTTTTCTTAATAATTCACATGTTTCAGGATTATTGGATATAAATAATTTCTACTTTTAAGTATAGAATTAAAATCAGTATGCATTGGTGAACATATGTATTAGGGATGGGACGAATAGTGATTTGGCCGAATAGCCGAATACCAAATATTCGGCCAAATTTTAGGCCGAATAGTAAAATTTTTTTCCAATAAAGAAAATAAATTTTTATTATAATTTAAAAAATAGAAGCAACTTAATAATTATTACTCTTAAATGTGCTTTTAAATGTATTTTTAAATTTGAAAAACTTATTTTAACACAAAAAAAATTATGAAATTGCATTATATCCTTTATTCTAATGTACATCAAATTGATTTTCAGTAAGTCAAGATGGGAAAATATTTCCATTAAAATATGAAGAATGTACTTCACTTTTACTATCAATTTATACTTCTCGTATCCAAAATCAATAATATTCTTAATCTCTCTCTCTCTCAGAACTCACAAGGACATATTTTCTGAAATAACCTTTAATGAAGTAAATTTGATCATTTAGAGTTTGTGTCCCTAGTGATAAGCAAATTTGTAAGAATGAGACTGTTCTGAAATCAGATGCCAAGCTTTAAATTACAAATTACGTTACAGCAAAAGGTTATGCTTAAAGTAGAATGCATATGTTAACAAAATCTTTGATATTTGAATCGGCACATACAATATTCAACTTCAATATTCCACTTATTCAACAAGCATTAAAAAAATAAACAGAAATTGATAACAACATGAAGGAAGGAAGATTAAATTAAAAATATATACATAATAATGTTACATATTTAAGTCAGTAACTATGCAAATAATTATTTAAAAGTGAAAACTATAGAATGAAAAAAATTATTTTGTTGAGTATTTAGAATTTATATTAAAATACAGTAGACTCCCTCAAATCCGCACTCCTAAAATCTGCAACTCTCTAAAATCCGCACATATTTTACGGATGTAAACAATGAAACATTCAGTTCAGATACAGGTGCAAAATTTGACTTTTTTAGTTTTATATCAATTCCATATATTTTTTAATTTGTAATTTTTGTTAAGGTTATTGAATTCACGTGTTTTCATTAATAAAGAATAATTTATTTCTGAAAAAATAAAGATATTTCTGATATCATTGGTAATCACAATCTTACCAAATATATTAATGTATTAATCAAGCTTTTTTAGTTATTAAGTCTGGCTAAACCTGAAATAAAGTTTCATTATTGTATGATTTTGATGTGAATTAGTAATATACCTTTATGAAGCAAGTTTCATTGAATAATTTAGGAAAAACACATTTCAGCTCTATAATGAATAGATTATTAATTTGACCTTTGCTTTCAGTATTTTTATCATTTAAAAAACTATCTAATTTTTTATTATTTTAGTTTATTACTTATTTTAATATTTTAGCATATTGTAAACAGTCATTTATACTTTTGATTTCATTATTAATTACATTCAAATTACTTTTTTAAAAGTGTAAACAAAGCAGTGACCAGAAATCCACAAAATTCTAAAATCCGCAAAACCTCTGGTCCCAAGCTGTGCAGATTTGAGGGAGTCTACTGTATATATAAAACCATCTTCATAAAGCAAGTTGTGTCATCTAATGTGTATCGAGTTTGATACCAGTTCTGCTTTCAGATGTACCGCTGTAGTTGGAATGGTGATATATTTAATTTAATTTTGAAAATGAATCTTCATTAACACACCTAGTGAATAAATTTTTTCATTTCTTACTTTATAGAAAATAAGTTATGAATTTCATAAGAGCCTTTTTTATATGTGCATGGAATTTACAGACATTAAAAAATATTCGAGCGTTTTAGAATAAGGCAGTATTTTTACATTTTGAATTGTAATATATCATTCTCTAAAGATGACATTTCCTGTACAATTAAATCTCCAACTTGGGCAGCATTTTCAAGAATATCACTAACTTTTATAAGAAATACAGAAAGGCTGTATATTTTTTAGTATCTGAATAACTCTGTATTTTGTAAGTAAGAGTGAGAATGACTTCATAAATGAAGTAGCCAATTTGGATTAGAGGAAAAAAAATTTCAAGAATGAAATTCTTTAAATCCAAAATTTATTTGGC
This sequence comes from Maratus speculifer, assembly GCA_964019185.1. Taxonomy (NCBI): domain Eukaryota; kingdom Metazoa; phylum Arthropoda; class Arachnida; order Araneae; family Salticidae; genus Maratus; species Maratus speculifer. Next base: position 76,142,200 of record OZ025301.1, read on the forward strand.
AAGATATCTTTCACTATTCGGCGAGATTTTAGCAATATTCGGCAAGATATCTCTAAATATTCGGCCGAAGTATTCGGTCAACAAGCCTTCAATATTCGGCCAACCGAATATTCGGCAAAAGGGCTGAATAGCGGCCGAATATTCGTCCCATCCCTAATATGTATTGCTCTAAAGAAAGAGTTTTAAACATAAAAATTGATCAAACATAAAATAAATTAAAATATTCAATATTTGCTATAAAATATTTTAATCTAAAAAAAAAAAATGCAGAATATTTAATGCATTTATTAAGGTAACACAATCTTTAAGATTTTGCTCAAGCTGTAAAAGAAAATTTTCTTGATTGGGGAGATTATCTTGAAAAATTAAAATCAAAGTATGAAGTTGAATAAAAGAGCTTCAAAGATTGGGTGCTAATTATAACATTTTAATAATAATAATCTTATTTATTTTTATTATTATTTATTTTTCTGTTATCTGCTGTATCTAATGACCAAAAATGTTGACTTCAAATTGTCACTCCGAAAAAAAAAAAAAAAAAAAAAAAAAATCCTATTTGAAATTTCTTGTTTTAATAACTGTGAAAGAGAATATATTTATCAAACTATATCCATGTGTTCATTTTTAGTGATCAAAAGATTGTTTATAAAAATTTTCAGAGTATAAATGTTTCACTGTGTAGAACAGCTTATTATTTGAACAAAAGACTGTTTGCTATTAAAATTAAAATGTTAATTTTTCAATTTTCTTCTTAAATTCACAGTGTAATTATTTAATTTAAATTATTTTAAAATGAAGTTACACTACTTATAACCCAACAATGTGTATCTTTTCAATAAATAAGCATGTATAGTTGATAAGAAAGGATGTTAAAAAAAAAAAAAAAAAAAAAAAAAAAAAAAAAAAAAAAACTGATAAAAAAAGGGTTTAAACCAAAATAATTAGTAAAAAACAGAGGTTTTTAGCGAAACCTGTTAATAAATAAATAAATAAAATAAATATAACAAACTAAAATATTTATTTCAGTATCAAGACTTTGTTTCTAATATACACAAATGAAAAATAAAAGGTTTTATTGCTGAAAGAAAAATATATTGCAAGATATGCACCCAACTAACACTGAAATACCATTTTTAAAGCGATAAAATCAGAAATCGCCCAAATAAAAAATATAGATTCCTCCACACAATTCTCCTAAATAAAAGAAACTTTTGATAAAATTATCTTCCGTAAAAGCAACTTCACACAAGATAAATTCGTTTGAATTTAAAATGAGGATAATTTGCAAACAAAACAAGCTCACAAGTAAAATAAACTTTTAAAAGAAGGGGGGGGGATAGGAATTTTAAATGTTGATTTTTCATTACAAACATTTATTTATCTGAAATCTATAATAAAAAAAGGTATCCCCCTCAAAAGAAAAAAAAAAATAAATAAATAAATATTATAATTTTATAGATTTTATTTTGCCCTCTTTCTGTAAAAATTTTGCTTCTCTGTTTTGATGCCCCCCCCCCCCCCCCATCCTACACACACTACTCAAACTTTAAAACTGTTTAATTGAAATATTTTATATTTTATCATTTTATTGTCACAATATATAATTGATCAATATTCCCTTCCCACATATGGGAGCACATAGAATTCAAATTCTTTTAAACATTTCAGGGCTTTTTTTTCTTATACTTTTTAGAAATAAATTAGTCATCTAATAAACTTCATTTCTTAAAATTAAAAAAAAAATTTAATTATAATATTTTTTAATTTTTTCTGATCTATTATTTTATTGTAACAATAAATAAATAAATGATTGATCATATAGTTTTATTCCCTTCTCCCTCAATAATTAAAAAAAAATTGTTTTTATATTGAATTCTATAAACTTGACTTTATATTTTCCTGAAAATTACATTTCCTTGTTATGCATATTTAATTTCTTTTTGTCTGTGTCAAAACATAAAATTAAAATTTCTTTTTACCATATCTACAAAAGCAATAGTTCGAAAATTTTTACAGATCAAATACAGGTTAAAAATTTCCTCTTTAATGTAAATGTATCATTTTATTTGTGCTCATTTGATAGCATTTCTAAACAAATGAATTTACCTTGACTATTTTTTAAATTAAATTTCAGCTTCAAAAATCATTCTTTTGTTTTGATGATTACAAACAATCAAAACAGCAATTTGGAATAAAAATAATAACTATAATATTAGTCACTAAAATTTAATTTTAGTCCCAATATTTAATATTGTGCTTTTGGTACATCAAACAAATAAATTAAATATGATGTATTTCTGAACTGCTAAACTTTTGAGCAATTTGGAATAAAAATAATAACTATAAGTATCAAAATTAATTTTTGTCTCAACCTTTAAATACTTTTTTTTTAATATAAAAAGAAACTGTATAGATAATATGAAATAAAATAAATATAATAAGAAAAAAAAAATTATGCATAAAAAAGGGAGTTAAAAGCTTAGTTAATATTTTCTAAATAAGTATTTCAAAAAGACAACATTATCCGATTACAAAATAACTATAACTAATAATGTATTGTCCGTAATGTAGTGTGTTATAGTTTGCGAAAATATAATATCAGATACACAATTTCTATTAATTAAAATGATTAGCTCTATAAAATTTGAATATCTAAAAATTAAGCTTCAAAATTTAATAAATAATTATCCTCTAAAGAATCTATATAAAACAAAACACTTAAAAAATGTATATTTCAGTTTATTCAATACGATGTGTACGAAAAAATAATGATAAAAGAGCAAGTGGTGCAGAATATTATTTGTTTTTAAGTTTGTGACATTTTATACTTTATACGACTTGTTTGTTTGTGGATGTGAATGCGAGAAAATCTACGCTCCACATTCTCAGCGATTTCACGTAGAACGAAAGGGTTGCTTTTTTCAAAATGCGGAACCAAGTGCAGGGGTGCCATAGACTTATCCAAGAGTAATGCAATTTCGCCAAAATTTGGCGAAAAGTTCCGCAGTTCGGAAATACGCCCCAACGCGCGCACTGTACATCACATGACGTCTCGCTCCGAACTCTGCGATCGGCCGCGATGAAAATGAACGTAAGATACTCGCGGGAAAAACAACTTACGGTCGTTTGCGGAGTCACGATAAAACTCCACAAAACATCGCGTTTTTCATGACCGAATGCGCATGTTTTTGGCAATTTTTCGGCGAAATTTGCGCGTTTTTCGAGATTTTTTACAATGTTTCTTTGTTTTTCGACGAAATTAATAGCCTAAAAAAATATATTTGTTGTTGTTTCCTGGATCGACGAAATCGCGCTAAATTTTGTTTTGGAACTAAGTGCCTTTTGGCGCAGGTTTGGCGCAAAATTGAAAAAAATAGCTGTTTTGTAGCAATTTGGCGCAGAAAAGCGGTTTCGGCGCAGTCTGGCGCAGGTCTTACATCCCTGTAATAAGTGTGCAGAAAACACATTAATATTACTTTTATATTATCTCTCCAAACAATATGTTTTCTGCTCATTGAATTATACTGAGAAATACATATTTTACAATGGTTTAAATTTTTTTAAATGAAAATGAAATAAACTGTATGAAGATAATCTGTTTATTGAATATTGAATCGAATTTCTGGAAATAATTATACAATACGTCTGACTTTCATTCGTTTCCACTTTTTAACTGCTTTTTTAAGATAATCATTCCCATTGCTCAATTTTAACATCATCAATTTGTTAACAGTTTCAACCTTCAACCTATTTCGATTGTCTGTTAGAATTAATTTTAATTGGGAAAAAGTTCTTTTAATTTCTGCATTCGAAATAGGCAAGGTTGAAGCAATGCATGAAAGATTTTTTATTAATGGGAATGTGTCACCAGAAGTTTTTTCCAAATTTAAAAGGTGTGTATATACAACTGGTATGGTTAGGGAATTTTTATCAAAATTTGATTTTAAAAATATGTCTTTTATTCTAGTCCACTCTTCTAAAAGTTTTCCCTCATCAATTTCGAAATATTCAGAAAGTTCCATAATTTGGGAATTCCCATAATGTTCATCCTCTGATGCCTCCCTCAGGTCCAGAATGGCTAAGTTTGTAATTACACCCTCATTATTGAGTCGTTCGGAAATTGTGCTGCATAAAGAATCAATAAAACTTCTTGCATCAGATTCAAAATTTCCATCAGAACTGCCCACAGGAGCGATAATATTGTTCCTTGCTTGTTGTTCTGCTTTTCTACAGAAAATTCCACCTGGTTTTTTCCTTAGTTTTTTTAGATCTGCTAAAGTACTCTGTACATGAGTTTCAATAGAAGCAAGATCTGTCTCATTTTTTTGTAAGAATAAGTTTAGTTTTGTTACGACTGCCAATACATCACAAAGAAAATTAATTCCCTGAAAAAATTCAAAAGATTTGTAATGTGTCAACAGTCCACTTGCAGTTGGACCAGTAAGACTTGATGATTGTCCCTCTGCTGCAGCATTTTCAAGATCTATTAATATAGATTCATAATTTATTCTTATTGAATTTAATGCTGCATCATGGGACAACCAGCGAGTAAATCCTACTCTCTTGATGGTAACACCTTTAGTATTACTAAAGAATTTGGCTGCATTCATTAAGCTATTGGTTCTTAACGAACTAGATTTGTAATACTTGTATGTTGCTGTTAAAATCTCATCAATTTTAACAAAGCTTTGGAGAGATTCAAAGCTGTTTTTTGTAGCCAAAGCTAATCAATGACTCATGCAGTTAATGGGGGTAATTTTTTTATTGAGATTTTTTAATTTAGCAGCTATCCCTTCATTTTGTCCAATCATTGCTCTAGCCCCATCACTGACAAATCCGCTCACTTTTGTTACACCACCACATTTATCAATGATTGGAGCCAATGCTGGAAAAATAGTATCTGCTTTATCATCAGCTATTTCTGTGTCTTTTATAAAAGAAACATTGGGCTTGCCATCTTTTATATATTTTACTCCAACAGCCATGTGTTTTCTGTTATTAACATCCGAAGTTTCATCAACCATTACAAAAAAACATGGACTTTTTTTTACGTCATCTAGTATTTCTTCTTCTTTAGCAGAGGCCATTACATCTAAAAACTCATTTATGGTGGTATAACTTGTGTAGTTAGCATTTTTAGCTTTTCTGAATGGTGCTAAGAGTGGGCTAGCTAACTCGTCAATAGCAAAATTTATTAAGTCTTCAAATAAGGATACACGAGGCAGATTGTGTTTAACCAAGAATTCTAAACATTTCATTGCTGTAAGAACAGCTTTGAATGATTTTGAATCTTCCTCTTGTTTTTCATCTCCGTTTGTATTTAAAAGGGTTGCTTCAGAAGCTATAGAAATAGTATGCATCTGAGATCTTTCATGACCCTTTATCTTATCTAATCAAACCGTGGCAAAACCATGTTTAATCCACAGTGAATTTTGAAATCTGGTATTTCGATTGTGGTGTTGGATGCACAATTGGCAAAGTAAAACATCTTTACCATTAAATGATGAATGTTTTAACCATGGAAAGGATGTTAACTATGATGAATTAAATGCTGTTCGATGTTTGCTTGTTTTATTTTGTTTATTATTTTGTATTTTATCAAAACCTTCACCTTCATCAGCACATATACTTTCAGAAGAGTCATTCTCTAGAGCCTTCTCTTCATTCAAGGATTCTTCTGTATTTATTATTCCTTTATTTGACTTATAATATTCTACAGGAGCATCCTCAGATAAGTCCGATTCTAAGACATTTTTTTCAGTCAAAGATTCTTCTGTGTTTACTATACCTTCATTTGACTGATTGCATTCAATGGAAGCATCTTCAGATACGACATTTTCTAAGGCATTCTTATCAGATACAGATTCTTTTGTATTTACTATGTCTTTATTTGACTGACGGCATTCCATAGGATAATCTTTTCTCTGAGCTGTGTCGGTACTTAAATCTTTTTCTGTCAACAAGCAGTTTTTTCATGTAATTTTACAGGTTTATTAGTGGCATCACCTGATCTTTCATTTTCTCTTGATACCTTGAAGACAAAAAATTCACTTTTTTTTTGATGACTCATTTGATAATTTCAAAAAACAATCAGATATATTGATGTACTTGATAAATACTACTAATAATAAGTTTCTTAAAAAGAAGGAAACTTAAAAAGAAAGAAAGAAAGAAAAAGGCATTGAAAAAATAAAATGAATATTGATAACAATAACTTTAATACTGACTGTTAAAAATATTGATTTGTGGACCAAAAACAGTCTAATATCTTCTTAGGTAGGGGTGCACAATCTTTTCAAGTGAAGGGCCACTTAGAAATATGTCTGAGTGGTCGAGGGCCACATCATCATCTGTGGCCTATAATTGGATAAAAAAATATGATTTTAGAGGGGAATGGCGGGGGGGGGGGGGTACCCCTGTAAGTTTGCTTACCCAGTCAAACAATTTAATTCACATGGTAAGGATATATCAGCAGATTTTAGTTTATATATAACAGATGTTTCAAGTTTTATTTTCAAGATGTAAAAATATTCTTTGCCTTTTTTCAAGAGAGTAAATTTTGCTTTATTACAAGTGCTAAAATGTTGGAAATATAAGTTAATTTAAGTTTATTTTTAGTTTCCAACTATTTCTTTAATATTTTTAATCCCCATTTAATCTTTTCGTCCACGTCTGCAGAGAACAGCACGCTATCATTTTGCCGCGATGTAATGTTTACGTTTTTCAGCTATCGTGCGGAGTTGAGTTGTCGCGCGCTTGCTTTTCAGGAAGGAAAACTTCCATTTTCAGAATCTATAGGTGGCGCATGTGTTCCGGCGGAGCATGACGTATTTTCAGTTTGTGACGTTTGCAGTACTGTGATTCGTTCAAATCAGGTAACTGTTCGTTTCGCGGTACATTATGCAAATATCTTACCTTTTGATTTCATATATATATTTGTAAATCTTACAGACAGTCATGCATGCTTGCTTGCTTGCACTTTGCTCTTTGGCATGCATCGTTGTGTTCGTTCTTTGAACGCCTATTATGTTTCAGAAATTGCCGATGCTAATGTTTTAGCTCCAGTAGAGCTCTTGAAATTATACTATGCTTTTTTTTTAAACTTTAAATAAATTCGTTATGTTTCTTTTTAAAAAAGACTTTGTCATATTTTTTGCACACCATCTCAATTTCAGTTTCTATTTTATCTAATCTAAATTTAAGACCTCACTTTTAATTTGGGTGAAGAGGACAATGTTTAATAAAACATTGGTTATGGGCCGTTCTTTTTGCCCATTAGTGAGAATTGTTAGATATTTAATTATGAGATGGTGTTAACGTTAAGCAGTCTAAAAGTTTTTAAAGTCTAAAGATAGGGGGGCTGCGAATTAGAGCTAAAAATGGAAATTGACAAATTGAATAATTTTAATTATGCCACTTGGAAAGACGATGTATCAGCACTTTTAATGGAGAAAGGAGCATATGAACATGTAATTAACAAAGATTTAAAACTTAAAGAAGGGGCAACCGCTAAAGAAGCTCGCGACTTTGAAATAAAAAAGAATCAAGCCTATAGTACTATTTATTTAAATATTAGTAAAGATTTAAAGCCATTGATTCGTGATACTAAAATAGCTTCAGAAGCTTGGGACAGATTAAAAATCCATTTTCAGCCAGCTACAAGGGGAAGAGCTATTGGTATATTGGATGCCTATTTTAGTTGTACCTATGATTCGAATGAAGCAATAGGACTTTATGGGGCTAGACTAAAAGAAATTTTAGTGAGTATGGGAGATACAGAAATCGTATTGCCCGAAATCGTAAAAACTTATCAACTTATCAGATTCCTCCCAAGTACGTTTTCTGGTATAGTGCAAGCCATTTATAGATGGGAGAAAAAGGATTTTACTTTTGATAAAGTTTTAGACGAATTAATATTAGAAGAGGACCGTTTGAAGCAAAGTAGAAGCGATATGCTTAAAGGGGAAAAATCGGCGTTTGAAATAAAATCTGTAAGGCCTAAAGAAGTCCGAAAAAAAGATAAACCCCAAACTCAGAATTGTTTTAAGTGTGGCAAACCTGGACACAGGGCAATTAACTGCAGAAATAATTCTAAAAGTTTTAAAAAGAGAAGTTACGTGACCGAAGCAAATTTTGGTCAAAATGACCATTTTCAAGATAAGTTCAATTGGGTGTTCGACACGGGAGCATCGAGTCACTTCTGCAATAATAAAGATTTGTTTGTAACGTATAAACCGGTAAATAATACAAAAATGACTTTAGCTGTTGGTCAAGTAACTAGTCCTATAGAAGGCATGGGTAGTGTAGATGTAAATTTTAAAGTAAATGGGAAAATTAATGAAATACGTTTAAATAATGTGATGTATTCCCCAAATTTAAGAAGAAATCTCATTTCAGGGGCGGTTTGTGAGGAAAAAGGCTCAAAATTTGTGGGGAAAAACGGTAAAATTACTCTGTTTGATGAGAAAGGTGAAGAAATGTTTTCTGCTTATAGGAAAAATGGACTCTACAGTGTGAAACCTACATATCCAGAGCACCAAACTTGTGTTGACAGCAATGTAATCACTTCAAATGTTTCAGAGCTAGCAAAATGGCATGAGCGGTATTGTCACATAAATAATCAATATATCGTAAATACATCACAGAATGAAAAAGTAAAAGGTCTGCCTAAGATGAAGTATCAAGAGTTAAGCTGTGAAGCATGCAAAATTGCGAAAACCAGAAGAATATCCTTTCAGTCTAAACAAGACTATAGAACGAATAGACCGCTGCAATTGCTCCATATGGACGTCTGTGGTCCTATGCCCACTTATTCGCTAGGAGGTTCAGAATACTTTTTGACGATTATAGACGATTTCTCAAAAAAGGTAACTGCTTATCCAATTCAGCATAAAAGCGAAGCCTTTGATTGTTTTTTAAAATTCCAGAAAAGGAACGAAAGATTTTTAGGGAAGAAAGTGATAGCTATTAGAACGGACAACGGCAAAGAATTTGTGAACGACAAATTTAAAGTTCATCTAGAAAGAGAAGGCATTCATCATGAGAAGACTAACACATATTCTCCTGAACAAAACGGACTAGCTGAACGTTTCAATTATACAGCATTAGATGCCATTAAAGCCATGCTGAAAAGTAGTAACATGGATGAAAAATTTTGGGCGGAGGCGCTTTGCTGTTTTGTCTATGTATGGAACCGAGTAGCCAGAAAAGGTCAAAAGAAAACACCATTTGAATATTTTTGTGGAAGAAAGCCATCTGTAACACATCTGAAAAAGTTTGGAAGTATTGCCTATGTTGGAATGCCAAAGCAACAAAGAAGAAAATTTGATATGAGGACGAAGAAGGGAATTTTAGTTGGTTATGCCCATCAAACCAAAGGTTACAGAGTTTATGTTCCAGAACTAGGTCGTGTTATCGAGACCATAAATGTTTCTTTTGATGAAGAATTTGACAGTAATATTCAACAGAAATCGAAAACTTTAAGAAGCAGACAGGAAACAAGGCGCAAAAGTGGAGCAGAGCTGGACCCAAAAAGTAAAAAGACTATCCAAAGAAGAAAGCATAAAGCAATTGAAGACTATAAAGAAACTCCGGAATTACCATCAGAATCTGATTTAGAAGACGAAAGAAAGTACAAGTATCAAATTTCGAAGGAAGAATCAAGTACTGACTCTGAGGAAGAACAAATTCAATGCAAAGATTTATATCTTTGCATTGATAAGTGGATAAGAGAAGCAAAAGAAAGAAAAGATGGTTCAAGAACTGACATCTACTACAAAATTGAAGGGACAAAAGTATGTTTAAGGTCACATCCAGAAGCCAAAAAGTATTGCCTGAGCAACAACATCAAGTACGATCCAAATTTCTTTAATTTCTCAGGAAATGATAAGTATTGTGGACCAGAACCGAGAACTGAACCTATACTTGAAGATAAGAAATTGTCTGACAACAATGAAGAATCTGACACAGAGTTAGAAGCAAATTGTATAGAAGTAAGAATACCTAGATCATTTAAAGAAGCTGTTGAATCTGACCAAAAGAAAGAGTGGATTAAAGCCATGGAAGAAGAAATGAAGATGATGAACCAAAGAAAAGTATGGGAATTAATTCCAAAGAAAGATGGTGAAAAGATAATACATAATCGGTGGGTGTATACTATAAAGAAAAATGAAGAACAGAAGATAGTAAGGTATAAAGCAAGACTGGTGGCGAAAGGCTTTGGCCAGAAAAAAGGAGAATCATATGAGGAGGTATACAGTCCTGTTGTTAATTTTGCCATAATTAGATTATTTTTCACTATATTAGTTGGACTTTATGGATGGTTTCATCAACAATTAGATATAAAATGTGCATATCTTTATGCAAAGTTAAAAGAAAGAATAGTGATGTATCAACCAAAAGGATTTGAAGATCAGAAACATCCAGATTATGTTTGCCTTTTAAGAAAAGCAATCTATGGTCTCCGACAGAGTGGAAGACAGTGGTACTTCGAGATTCAAGACGTTTTAGAAGATTTAGCTTTCACCAGATTAGAATGGACAAATTGTGTATTTATTTTTAAGAAAAGAATTTTATTACTCCTATATGTTGACGACATAATAATATTCGGGAAGACAGCAGAACATATAAAAGAAACCATTGAACTTCTGAAAACTAAGTTTGACCTAAAACTCCTAGGAAAAACCAAGAAACTACTTGGCGTTGAGTTTGAAAATGAAGAGGGAAAGTTGTATATCCATCAGAAAGAGTACATTGAAAAAATCTATCAAGCCTATTCAAAGTACAAAATCCCAATTGTATCCTTACCTATTGCAAAAGGCGTAATTTATTCTAAGAATGACTGTCCGAAAACTGGAGAAGAAATCATTGAAATGGAAAAATACCCGTATAGAAATCTAGTAGGATGTTTAGCCTTTTTAGCAAGTCGAACAAGACCAGATATTGCATTTGCAATAAATATTTTTAGCCAGTTTCAAGAAAATCCAGGAATGATTCATTGGCAAGGTCTACTTAAACTGTTGGGATATGTTCAAGCAACTAAAAACCTCAAGTTGAATCTATCAAATCTAAAATCTCTCAAAGTAACATGCTATAGTGATGCTGACTATGCAACTAATAGAGACGACAGAGTATCCATGAGTGGAATTATCATGTTCATTGACAAAGCTCCAATCATTTGGCGAAGTTTTAAACAAAAATGTGTATCATTATCAACGATGGAAGCTGAGTATATTTCATTAAGTGAAGCAGCAAAGGAGATGGTTTGGATAAGAAGAGTTTTAGAAGAACTAATTAAATGCAAGTTAGTTCATCCAGACTGTACCGAATACACTTTATTATGTGATAACAGAGCAGCTATGGACTTTTCAAAATCACCAATCGAAAATGCACGTACTAAACATATTGATGTAAGGTATCACTTTTTAAGAAATTTAGTGTTCGACAACATGTTTAAATTAAAATACATCCAGTCATCAAAGAATCTAGCGGATGGTTTAACAAAGCCACTGATGAAAACTACCTTAAAAGATTTCACTGATGAACTTTTTACTGACCAGTGACTGTTGCTTTAATGAACGGTGTTGCTTTAAAGACCGTGTTTAAAGTTAACAGAAATGAACTTTCAAAATTTTTCTTATATTTGCAAATTTATTTGTTATGCAAAAGATATTTGCATAAATGTTTCAATTTATTAGGAAATTTTCAGTCGCAACTTAGCATATCTTTAAAGTAAGTCTAAAATTTTGAGTATTTGTTTAATTTGTATTTCGGCAAAGTACCGTTTCGTTTTGAAAATTTAAATTTGGTAATGTAAGTTTATGTGTAAATGTTTAAACTTTAATGAAAAAGAAACTTTCATTAAACCCTTTTTGTAAATTTAACTTTTCAGAAATTTTTTTTATGTCAAAATTTAAACTTTGTATATGTTTGGCATAACTTACCTTTTTAAAGCTTTTTTTGATTTGTTCTCTGTCAGAGTGTACGAGGGGGGCAATGTTGGAAATATAAGTTAATTTAAGTTTATTTTTAGTTTCCAACTATTTCTTTAATATTTTTAATCCCCATTTAATCTTTTCGTCCACGTCTGCAGAGAACAGCACGCTATCATTTTGCCGCGATGTAATGTTTACGTTTTTCAGCTATCGTGCGGAGTTGAGTTGTCGCGCGCTTGCTTTTCAGGAAGGAAAGCTTCCATTTTCAGAATCTATAGGTGGCGCATGTGTTCCGGCGGAGCATGACGTATTTTCAGTTTGTGACGTTTGCAGTACTGTGATTCGTTCAAATCAGGTAACTGTTCGTTTCGCGGTACATTATGCAAATATCTTACCTTTTGATTTCATATATATATTTGTAAATCTTACAGACAGTCATGCATGCTTGCTTGCTTGCACTTTGCTCTTTGGCATGCATCGTTGTGTTCGTTCTTTGAACGCCTATTATGTTTCAGAAATTGCCGATGCTAATGTTTTAGCTCCAGTAGAGCTCTTGAAATTATACTATGCTTTTTTTTTAAACTTTAAATAAATTTGTTATGTTTCTTTTTAAAAAAGACTTTGTCATATTTTTTGCACACCATCTCAATTTCAGTTTCTATTTTATCTAATCTAAATTTAAGACCTCACTTTTAATTTGGGTGAAGAGGACAATGTTTAATAAAACATAAAAAATAAGCATAAATTGCTGGTACCAAAAAAAATGTGAACTTTATGAACAAAAGAGAGAGAAGGAGCCGATCAACAAGAATTTTCATGCCTGAACAACAAAATTCCCGATTTTCTGTGTCTGATTAACGAAATTTGTAATTCTTCCATACCTGATCCACCAAATTTGCACATTTTACAAAACCAATCGACAAAATTTGCAATTTTTATGAAGCTGAACGAGAAAATTTTCATCATTTTCTCGCCTGATCAACAAGATTCGCAATTCTTATGAAATCGATCGAGAAAATGCAGAAGTTTTTCGCACTTAATCGACAAAATTTGCTATAACAAAGGTGATTGACGAAATTGGTGATTTTTCCTCACATGATCAATGAAATTTGCGATTTTTTTTCCGCACGTGATCGACGAGATTCATGATTTTTCCGCACCTGAACAACAGAATTCTCGATTTTCCTTCACATGATCGGCGAAATTCGCGATTTTTCTGAAACTGATCGGCGAAGTTCACGACTTTTCAGAACCTCGTTGACAAAAATATGATTTTTCTGAAGCCGTTCGACTAAATTAGCTATTTTCTTCGCCTGATCGACAAAATTCACGATTTTAACGAAACCGATCGATGAAATTCATTATTGTTTTGCATGATCTACAAAATTCGCGATTTTCCTTCGCAGGATCGACAAAATAGGCAATTTTTCTTCGCATAATCGGCAAAATTCGCATATTTTTCGAGCCTGATCGACAAAATTCGCAATTTTTACGAATGCGATTGAAAAAATTCAAGATCTTTCCGCTCCTGATCAACAAAATTCAAAATTTTTACGAAGCTGATCGATGAAAATCACGATTTTTCCTTGCATGATCAACGAAATTCGTTTTTTTACAAAGTTGATCATCGATATCCGCGATTTTTCAAAGCTGATTTACGAAATTTGCGATTTTTCCTAGCACGATCAATAATATTCACAATTTTTTCGAGCCTAATCAACAAAATTCATAAATGTCCCGTGCCTGGCCAACGAAATTCGCAATTTTTACGCATACGATCGATGAAATTCGAAAATCGTGATTTTTACAAAGCCATTCGACGAAATCAGCGATTTTTCTCGCTTGATCGACAAATTTCGCGATTATCCACAACCGATCGAGGAAATTAGCGATTTTTCCTCTCCCAATGGAGGAAATTTGAGATTTTATTAGAACCTAAATGACTTAATTGGCAATTTTTACACGAGTGATCAACAAAATTCGCAATATTCCCGTCTCCGATCAACGAAATTTGCGATTTTTCGGAATCCGATCTATAACATGTGCAATTTTTCGGTGTCCGATCGATGATATGCGCACTTTTTCCACCTTTAATTCAAGAAATACGCGTTTTCGCGCCAGATCAGCGAAATTCGCGATTTTTGTACTAACTGACGAAATCTGCATTTTTTACACGGGAAGATGAAACTCTCAATTTTTTTTCTCAGGATAAATTGATAAAATTCACGATTATTTTGCAGCCTATTAACTATTCATTTTTTCCTCACGTCATCGATAAATTTGCGATTTCCCCGTACTTTATCAACGAAATTTGCAATTTTTTCGTCCGTACCTGATCAACGATGATAAACTGAGAAAACATGTTATTTTTTCTGCAACTGATGAATTTAATTTGCAATTTTTTCTAGCATCATCTAGAAAATTGACGATTTTTTCTTGCCTGATCAACGAAATGTGCGATTTTTTGCGTAAGACCGACAAAATTCACGATTTTTCTATGCCTGATCGACAAAACTCGCGCTTTTTCTGTGCCTGATTGGAGAAATTTGCTACTTTTTGCCTAACTTCATGGACAAAATTCGCGATTTTTAATATCCGATGAGTGAAACTTGCGATTATTACAAGCCTCATCGGCACAATTCCCTTTTTTTCCTCACTTAAATTTGCGATTTTCTTAAGTGACGAAAATTTATATTTTCCCGTAGATTGACAAAACTTACGATTTTTTCCTATCACATATGCACAAAAATTGCAATTTTTTCCAGTTGTAAATTGACAGAGCTCGCGGGCCATATGTTAACTCATCGGGGGCCACTTTTGGCCCGCGGGCCACAGGTTGTGCATCCCTATTCTTAGGCATGCAAAGCCTAAGCCCCAAATTTCAGGACCCCCCCCCCCCCACCCCACCCCAAAAAAAAAAAATAATAATATAATTTTGTTGTTATGTGTATAGATTATTTGTTGATACCATATCAATCAGCAGATGATTTAACTAAGACAAGATACATTAGAAGCCTCTACTCATGGTCATGCCTATCCTTCTCCACCCACTTCCCCCTCTTAACTTTCTTTCAAGCCAGGCTTTGATTAAAATAAATATATTAATACTCAAAAAGTCTGTTTTACAAAGTTGTTTAAAGCAGATTTAATATTTTGTTTGAATTTATGCATACAAATTTGCTATACATAAACTAACTACACACTACACTATGCTATGCTATACAAACACTAAATCATATTAAATCTAAATCATTTAAAATTATCACATAATATCAATTTTTTAAAATCAAAGTAAGATAAATAGAAGTAGTAATGTATTGTTTTTAAATGATTGCTTGTAATACAAACAATTACTTTATTTATTTATTTATTTTTTTTTTTTTTTGGGGGGGGGGGGATTTCCAAAGCCATTTGTATACAGTTTAGTGATGGGCGATTCAGGAAATTTTGAGAATCGATTAAAATCGATATCGTATAAAACAACATCGATCATAATAAGAATCGATTTCTCAGTTCTAGAATCGATACTAGAATCGATATTTCGATATTTAGGTTCACACAGAGAAGCTCCAAATTACTAATTCCAAAACTTAGACAATCAGCAGAACCGCAATTACCGCCTCCCCCCCCATCCCCATTTAGGGAGGCATAGAATTAAGCTATTGCAGATTTTACAGTCGAATAATAAGAATTTTAAATTGATTGTCACTTATGGTTTTCACTTACACAAAAACTTTGACAAATATGAGAGACATAACTCAACTAATAACAACACTGAGTAACTTGGTATTAAACCTAGTATAAAGAGTGCCAAGAGCGTGTAACTAGGATGAGAAACAAGGAGTATAGACAAAAAAAAACTATATTTTTCTAATGCCAACAAAATGTTGCACGAGATAGTTTGGAAGAACATAAAATATGTCCCATTCCCAAGGGGGCAGGTAACCTCCACTTTTGACGGAAAGGCGACCATAGCCCAAATGTATCTTTTGTATCTTTTCTCGAAGTTTCAAAATGAGGATTTACAATAAAATAGAACGAGAATTGGACATTTTAAAAATTGCATGCATACTTTGAACGGCCCATATAGTAAAGATTGGCGAGGAAGGGGGGGGGGGGGGCGAGGGATTAGAACGGACGAACTTGAAAAAAAAAACATAATTAGCTAATAATCCAAATAACTGAGCTTCTAAACAAAAATATAGTGTTTAACTTAGTGTTGAATTCATGGGGTGGCCCGCGGGGAACATACACTCTTTGAAACTATAAAAGTGCCAAGAGCATGTGGCTAAGTGGGGAGAGGGGTAGTAACAGAAAAAAAATGAGGAGATAAAAGCTTTATAACGATATGTTACATGAGATGGTGTGGAAGAAACAAAAAATATGCCCCCCACCCAGGGGGGCAATGTGAATCCCAAACGGACAGAAGGGCGACCCCGGCCCAAATGTATCATTTGTTGAGATTTCAAAATATGGATTTATAACAAAATAGAACGAGGATTAGACTTTTTTAAAATCTCAGTCATAATTTGAACGAACCTGTAAAAATTGGTGAGGAAGGGGGGGGGGGCGGTAGGACGGGCAAACATGAAAAAAAAAAAAAAAAAAAAAAAAAAAAATAGTGGCACTCTGAGAGTGCCGATAGAAGTGAAACCTTGAACAATTACGTGTGTATTTTTGAATCGCCAGGAAATACTTTTAAATGAATAAAAAAAGGTTCTATAATATTAAAGAACATATTCATGTCTATTAAAAAAAAAAAAAAAAAAAAAAAAAACCGCGCGATACCATATGTCCAGCTATTGTAGTTAACTCACAATAACTACTTTCTTACATTTTAAAACGCGATAAATACACCAACCAAAATTAGACCATACTATCGATAACTTAATCCTTATCCAAATAAATCATTTTGTATTAATGCCTGTTACAATATCTGTAGATTACTTTTTGAATTTTTCAAATCGGACATTCCATTCAAAAGATATTACGAATATAAAGATGACAATCTAAAGAAACAATAGCGTTGCTGAGTACTCGGTGGCCAAAAAGCTTAGGGATTACGTGTGCAATCAAACGATTGCGGGTTCGGACCCCAGTTTCGCTAATATGTATCTTTTTTTTTTTTTTTTTTTTTTTTTTTTTTGAAGAAGTTCGAAAAATTAAAATTTTAACACATTATGAGTTCGTAATGTGACCTGAAATGATGGGAGAAAATTTCTTTTGCTAGATTTGTAATGTATGAAGCATAAGCTTTCAATAGACATATTGTATCAAGAAAAAGCCCATCTGCCCCCCCCCCCAAAAAAAAAGGTCCTATTGGGAAAACCGGAAAACTGGAAAAGCAAAAAGAACGGCGAGAAATGGTTAGCTATACTAGAATTTTTCACATCACTGTAACTCCTATAGAAGCAAAGTTATAGCCTTTTAAAAATTGAAATGAAGTGAAGAAATAAGCAAAATTAGGTGAGTGATCGACAGGGGGGGGGGGGGAAGAATCCACAGCTCTGGGGGTGCCATGTAGCTTAAACTTTTAAGTTAAAAATGGTAGAAAATTAAATGAGCGAAATTTTAAGGTGTATATTGGGGGAGGGTGCAAGCCCCCCCCCCCTCAATTTTTTTTTGTTTCTTTTGAAGAAACAACAAAAAAAAAAAATATATATATATACCCCCGGCGGGGCGCAGATAAACCCCAAACGGGCGGAAGGGCGACCCTTTATTTATCTTTTGTTAAGGATTTAAAATGTGGATCTAAAATAAAATAGACCGAGAATTGGACATTTTTAAAACTGTATGTATATTTCGAACGGCCCTGTAGGTTAAAACTGACGTGGAAGGGGGGATTAGAAGAGACGAGCGTGAAAAATAAAACATAATAAACTAATACTTCAAATAACTGGACTTCTAAATAAAAATATAACGATTTAACCTAGTGTCGAATTAATGGGGTGGCCGCAGCGGATTACCCCCCCCCCCCCCCCAGAAGTTATGAGATTTTATGTTTTTTAATGCACAAATTACGATTCCCCCTCCCTTACAGAGCTGTAAAACATGATGCCTTTCTCCGGAGTCGCAGAAAAATAACTGCATTCAACACTGATTTAGCCTAGAAAAAAAAAGAAAAAAAAAATCGAAATCGAATCTAAAGATCGACATCGAATCTAAAGATCGACATCGAATCTAAGATCGACATCGAATCTAAAGATCGACATCGAATCTAAAGATCGACATCGAATCTAAGATCGACATCGAATCTAAAGATCGAAATCGAATCTAAAGATCGACATCGAATCTAAAGATCGATCTTACGGGCAGAATCGATTTTACATTTTTACTTTCTTTTGTAACTTTACAAGAAGAGAGTATTAGATTCGTGAAAAATTTTGACTTTCCGTTTTTGATGGATTTATATATTTTAGAAGGTCTTTAACACGATTTCATGGTTTTTAAGAAATATTTGTCTGTGTGTGTGTGTGTCACTCTGTGAGTCTGTATACGACAAAAATTTCTGACAGTTCTATCTGAAGAACAAATGCACGGAATTCCACAAAACTTTAGATGTAGTTTGACCTTGATATAAACTGAATCTAATTAATTTTTGGTGCATATAGCCTAACAGGTGGCGCTGCTATGCTGCATTTTTTGCGATTTTTGCAACAGCTATATCTGAATAACGAATGAACGGATTTTCATCACATTTTAGATCCAGTTAGTCCTTGACATGAATTGATGTTTTTTGCATTTTGATGTATATAGCTTCTCAGATGGCGCTGCTATACTGAATTTTTCACAATTCCCACTCAGCGCCATGTGAAAGAGGGGGGGGGGGACGAAAGGAAGCGGTCGTTCTGAGCACGGAAATTTAGGGGGCGCCAAATTTTTACTACTAACATCACTTCTAGCCTATCAAAAGAAAAAGCTAATAGGGGGGGGGGAGCTAAATTGGAACTTTGAACCGGGCGCAGTTCTCTTTTCGCACGCCCCTGTTTCCATTTTAGCTTTATCTCAAGAACTAATGCACAAACTTTCATAAAAATTTAGATTCAATTAGTCCTTGATATTATTTGATGCTAATTACAATTTGGTTGAAATCGCTTAAGGGTGTTCTTAAATCAAAAAGGGCAACTTTGTGACACATGCATTAATTTATTTTTGTTCGGAAATGCATGAAAATAGCAGGTGTTGTTGTTCAGAAACTGTCTAATTGCACTCATTCTTTTGTTTTTTAAAAAACGCAATAGATTTTTCATAACAAGCCTTCAAAATTGACACTTTTGAGCATATTTCCCGACGAAAGCAGAAAAACCGGTCGAAAAGGAGGAGAAAAACGGGTGATTGCATCATCGAAATAGCTTATAACTCGATAAGTAATTTAATTATCATAAAATGGAAAAAAAAGTTAAATTCGAAATCGCTTTCATAGTCAGGCATTAAAATTTTATAACTTTCTGTTAAAAAATGAATTTGTAAATGTGTCAAAACGTTTTTCGCTTGCATTATTCATGATTAACGGAATAGTGCTATCTCAAGAACGAATTTTCATCAAAATTCAGATTCAGTAAATCTCTGACATTGATTAGTGTTATTTAGTTCTTGGTGTAAATTGCCCAACAGGTGGCGCTGATATGCTGCATTTTTTATGATTTCGCAATAGCTGTATCTCGCGCTTTCATGGATTTTCATCAAAATTCATATTCAGCTGGTACTTAATAAAAATTGATCCTGATCAATTTTGGTGTACATCACTCAAAAAAAAAAACGCTATTTTGCAGGGTGGGGGGGGGGGGGGGGGGTTCTGAGGTTTCTTTAATTCTTCTATCTTAGAAACTAATACACTGAAATTTTAGAATTGGCACATCCGTCTATTTTATCTTCGACTTTTGAAGAAAAATGAAAATTAGATTACCTTCAGAGAAATCGATTAAAAATTTTAAAGAATCGATTAAATCGAGTTGGCCGTAGTATCGATTAAATCGATTTAAAAAATCGAAATCGCCCATCACTAATACAGTTGCTTTTTTCAGCCAAATGCAAGCATTTATTTTTATTATTTATTTTTTGGTTTGTGATAACTATAATACGTTTGTACTCAAGAAGTCTTTTTTTTTTCAGTCTTTTAGTTTATGGATTTATGTATAATTAAAAAAAATTATTAATTAGCTGCTATGCCTTTTTCAAAAAATGAGATTTAAAAATCATTTTTCTTACAAATTTTTTTTGTAAAAACAAATTTTAGACAATTTCGAGGGGGTAGGGGCTTAAATTAAAATATGATCATCAAACATTTTTTTTTTCTTATTTCTCCATCCTTTTGCGTACATTTTAATGCAAATTTCAACTTAATATGTTGAAAAATAGTAAAACTATGCTCTTTTTTTTTCTGAAACAATGCTTTTTAAATAAAGATTTTTTGAAGTGCTATTTGTGCAACTTTTCTGTTTGTTTCAATATTTTTTTTCGCAAAAATTACTTGAGATATTGAAGTACTATTTTAGATTGTTAATAAAGGTGATAAAAGAAACACCTGCAAATTTTTTTATCTAACTCTGAGACCATGAATTTCATGGTCTGGATGAAGTGATATGGAATGATCCAAAGATATTTTTTTTAATGTGACCCCATAGCAATCCCAACATGAAAATTTTACTATAGGTATGTTACATTAGTAAGGAAAAAAAAATATTTTTTCCAGATTTTTCAAAAATGGACTTTTTAAAATTTTCAAGGTCAAAGATAACATTCAGTGACCTTAAAATATTAATTTTTATAAATCTTATCGAGTGATATGTCATATGAAAGCCCATAAAAAGACCTTCAAAACAACACCAAGATAAACTCTATACCTCTCATAGGAGTTGAGAAAATTGCATTTTTGTAACTATCAACACCCCACTTTTTAAGTGTTTTTCGTTTTTTCATGGACCTCTCCCCCCAAAAAAAATCTTAAAAAAATATTTTATTGCGCTATTACATGAGTAGATTCAATCCTACGAATTTCAAAAAAATTTGAGATGGTCAGGTTGTGGGCCTCGTTGATTTGACATGGAATGACCCTAATCAATAAAGAACAATAGCCAGATTATTACATGACACTGAATAATGCCATTTTGGCACCATTTAGGTATGTGGTGTGTGTATGATATCTGTGTCGTCAATTTCTAGTTCTCAGATCCACTTATAGTTACTTAATTTCATTCATTATACAAACCAGAAAAGTTGTAGCAGAACATTCTATACATGATTTTAGATTTTCTTTTATATAAATTTTTCTGGCAACAGTCAGATTTTAGAATTTTTATGCAATAATTATTTATTGCATAAAAATATGAATGTATAAGAATGACAAATGAATCCATAAACACGTAAGAGATATAAGTATTTAAAAAAAAAAAAAAAAAATTGGTTTAGGTATGTTGGCCTGCAGATTCTTTATTATCACCCCACCCTTGGATCTGGCATTAGTGTTGCACAAAGTTTTACACATTTTCATGATAAGTTTAGCAGTGAGTGAAAAGATTTAGCTTTTGAATAAAACTTTTATTACATAAATTAAACACAAAAGTATGTATGTGTTATTGTACATTGTATAGGATTTGTGCTTTTGTTATACACTGCACAAAGGAACTTATTTTTTCTGTATGTATTCTATGATAAGTTTCTTTTTTATGTGTAAAATAATATACATGTGACATCATTGTTGCCCTGTTATAATAGACTGATTTGTTAATCCAATAGAATGGCTGTGCAATTGCAATATAAATAATTTCAATACAATAAGTCAAAAATGAGATTGTTTGCTATTGTCCATATTATCTATGTTTTTTTTACATGTAGGAGATAGGGCACATGTGAACAGTACATATTTCACTCAGTTAATCTAAAGTAAAAAAAATTACCAATAGTCAACAGTACTAGAGTACAATCTTTTGGCTGAATTTTCAGAAGAATCAGCCATTTTAATTTCTGGTTGTTATAATTTGTTTTAGAAGGTGTTAAATAAAAAGTCTTCCATCCAAATTTATTCAAGTAAAATTTTATTAAGTAGGATATCAGGATTACATTCTGTAGTGGCATTAATTAAGTTTACAAAAATTTTTGTTTCTATATTAAAAATTACCTTTCTTTTATAAGTTGGGTTTAAATTGGTAGATGGGACACTTGTGAACACATCACAAGTGTATTTTTTAAATCTGTAAATTATTTTTTTTTAGTTAAAATTTAATTACCTTTGCCAAACACTGAGCTATAAATTCAGTGTTTTTAGAATTTCTTCAATTTTAATTTACTGGAAGTTAGATAGCAATTAAAGGTGGCAGCTTTCTGTAAAACCCATATGTTATTTTGTTATTCTTTAACGATTTCCAATTTTAAACATTTTTTTCCCTTAGCCCTTATTAAATTGTATTTTTAACATATTTTATCTTTTGAAAGTAAAATTTAGTTGGCCAAAATAAGTGATAATTAACAATCTTTTATATCATAATTTTACTAATTTTTTAAATCATAATGCACAATGTTATGACACACATTGCACCACATTTAGAAAATAAGTAAAAACACAATAAGAGAATTATTCAATAACTTTTTGTTATGCTTAGTTCAAAAGGAGTAGGTATATTAGTGTGTAATTTTATGAATAATTTCTTGTATCTTTGTTGAAACACTTATTGATTTATTCACAGAATTAGAAAGAGGGCATCTAATTAGTTTTTACTCACAAAAAGTTATTTTTGTCTTATTTATGCATGTGTTCACATGTGCTCCAAATATGTTCACACCTACCGCTGCTCTGTGGCACATATGAACAAATTTAGATAATTTTTAGAGTGATGATCTAAATTAGAAATCATTGATAAATGCTTGCAAAAGTTTCATCAAACAGACAAAGTGTAAATATTAGGGCTGGACAATATCAGAATTTTAATATCATGATATATCGTTTTAACAAAATATCAATAATTTTGATATATTTTATTTCATATGTCCCTCCATTATAAGGATCATAAATGTAACTGTGCTTTGCTGAAGTTACTAGAAATACACACACACAAATATTGTGTGTGTGCTCAATAATGTTACAACAGTTTAAAAAAAATATAAATATATATTACGATATTACAGTACATCACTCAGCCCTAGTAAATATTCATATAAGTATAAATTTTTGTTTCAATAGCGTGCAGCAATTTTGAGAAATAACCCAAAATGTATAAATTGTTCACATGTGCTCCCTCTCCCCTATGTGCTTGGCAATGTTTCATTAAACTACCTTTAAAAGATATTGCACAAAGGTTTTGTTGCATATAACAGATTATTTACCTGCATGTATTCTTAGGTGTTTTGTTAAATTACCCTTCTCTTTAAATTTTCTCTCACATATGTCACATTCAAATGGTTTTTCTCCCGTGTGTATTCGTCGATGTGCAGTTAGCCTAGGTTTTGTCCCAAATCTTTTGTTACAGATGTCACACACAAAATTCCTTTCTCCTGTATGAACTCTCAAGTGACTTGATAAACATCCACTGTCTGTAAATGCTTTTTTGCATATCTCACACGCATAGGGTTTTTCACCTGTATGTGTTCGATAATGCTTCCTCAAACTACCCTTATGTGCGAAGGTTTTGTTGCATAGATCACAAGAGAAAGGTTTTTCACCTGTATGCATTCTTAAGTGCCGATTTAATTTACCCTTTTGTGTAAATTTTCTCCCACATATGTCACATTTAAATGGTTTTTCTCCTGTATGTATTCGTTGATGTTCACGTAGTCCATAACTAGTCCTAAATGCTTTGTAACAGAATTCACAAAAAAAGTTCTTTTCTCCTGTATGGACTCTTATGTGGCTCAATAAGTTTGAACTTTCTGCGAAACTTTTTTTGCATATATTACATACATGTGGCTTCTCACCTGTATGCATTCGGCAATGCTTTTTAAAACTGCTTCTAAGCACAAAGATTTTATTGCATGTGTCACAAGGGAAAGATTTTTCCGATTTTTTAGATGTATGAATTCGTAAATGACTGCTTAATTTTTCCTCTTCTCTGAATTTTTTCTTACATATGTTACACTTAAATAACTTTTCTCTTGTATGAAGATGAGAATGCTTGATTAATGCATTCTTACTCTTGAAATCTTTATTACAAATCTCACATACAAAGATTTTTTTTATTTTGTGAATCTCAAAGTGACATTTTAATTGGCACTCATCCATGAATTGTTCATTACATACCTCACATGCAAACAATCTTTTATTAATATATACCTGATGATGTAAACTCAAATGATTTTCCTTTAATAAGTTTTCAATATGGGAATTATTTTTTTCTTCATTGTTATTTTGAAGATTTTCCAGATGACTCATTTGCACAAATTCTTTATTAAATATTTGGCATTCAATTATTTTTGGTCCTGTATGAACCTGTTGGTGCCTCATTAAATTACTTCTGCGTTTAAAACTTTTGTTACATGCATCACAAGCAAAAGAATGTTCCTTGTTTAGAGAATGCATTTTCAATTGATGCTCTTCAAATAATTTATGCTTATTTATATACAAACTCCTCTTTCTCTTCTTTTTTTTTATGAATCAGATAATGAGAGAAACTTACTTTCACACATGTTCATGAAAAAGTTTATTCTGCAAAATGATACTGAATGTGAGATATTAAATGATACTTTTGTGCAGATTTTTTTTCCTTATGTAATCCACATATTAAAAGTTTATTATTATAAAGGTTATACTCATAACATTAATTATATTTTATTAAATTGCTTTTAATAGAAAAATCTTCATTACCAACTTCTGCTATGAAGATATTTTTTCTTGTAGGATTTATAAATGCTTTGTTAATTCAGCACTATGTTTGAAAAAAATTTTTGACATGTATTTCATATTATAGGATTTTTTTTCAGCATGCATTTCATGATGAACCATAAAATCACTTTGTCCTGAACATTCCTTGGTACATATGTCACAAATAAACATTTTTCCTTTATGAATTTTGATGCACTTAAAAAATCTTAACTTTATTAATCTTTTTAAACTTTTTATGCATTTAGATTATGTTTTGTTTTTTTTCAATTTCCTTAGCCAAATGAATAATAATTGAAAAATAATTGAACCTTGTTATTATAAACTGCAATTTCCTTATAATATCCTTTAAATATAAAGGTTTTCATTCTATGTATATTTAAAAAGACTTTATGAAACTTAAAAATTTTATGGAATTGCCGAAATTTTCATATTTTAATGAAACATTATTTCGAAATGACCTTTTTCACTACACACATTATCTTGAGATCATATAATCTATAGTTTTTATGGCAGTTAATGACTAATCATATTAAAAACTACTAAGATTTTTTTAAGCATATTTTAAATGTAAGTGTTTTTATAGTTCAATAATTAAATGCTCAAAAGGAAAAGTATATGAATTTTAGTAGTGTTTCACTTATTCAAGAAATGCAGTCCAAGTATGATAAAATAATATTTATACTCCTTCACTAGCTTTACAGTTCTTTGAATAATAATATCACTGTGCATCTAAAAATGAAAGAAAAAATTTTAAAAGAAAAAATTTTTAGAAGATTATTGGTCTGATATACATTATATTCAGCATGATATTTTACAACATTATATCTTTAAGAATATGTATACATATTTTCAATAATCATAAGATAATTAAATGCACAATAAAGTTAAAAAATAAATAAAATATAACATAAAATCGAGATTGTAAGCCTTACCCCCCCCCCCCCCCCTCCATCTACAATTTTTAAAAGAAAAAGAAATTAAATTTGGTAAGTGTGCTTATAACTGAGTTTTTTTTTTTTTTTTAATCATTAAAAGTCCTATTTTATCATTAATTTAAAAGTAAATAAGGCATATACAAGGGTGAGAATCTTCAATACTATTTTGGCAGGTTTCTGATGTATAAAAATATGTGATCTAAATCATACTTCTAAAATCTTTCCACCAAAAACTCCTAAGCCGAATTAAAAAACTTATCCTTTTCTTTTTCAGATTTACTTTTTTATTTGTTATTTTATTTTAACAGCAACAATACTTAATCAATTTTCTAAACTACCCCCCCCCCCTCCTCAAAAATGTCCTCCCTTTTACTATCAAATATGCATAAAACTATGAAACTTTTACATTTTTTTCTGATTTATTTAATACACATAGTTATAATAAAGTAAATAATACATAACTTAAATTATCCACTCTTACAAATATTTCAATCCTGTCACTCCCACTATATCTCTTACAATTTAAAGTATGTTAATTTTTTTCACTTTTTTTGCTCAATTTGTGATTTAGTTGTAAAAGTATTTAAATTACCACATAAATTATTTCCCACCCTCTCCTAAAAAAACGTTATATATCTTTTTTTTTTTTCTTTCACATTGCTGCTCCTCTCTCATACATGTGATTCAGAGGCAGGGTTCTTGCTGGTTTTTGAGCAACATTAGCAATTCGACGAATAGGGAAAAAAAAAAAAAAAAAAAAAAAAAAAAAAAAAATAGCCAAGTGAAAAAAAAGTTAGCAAAATTGATTTGACATGAAATATTGAAAAATTGACTTTGAACTCCTTATTGTATCCCTTTTTATGGTCAGTATGTTATAAAATAACATAATTTTTTGTCATTGTTTAGAAAATAGAAATTCTATTATGCTACAGAAACTAGTAAAAATAAGTATATTTTTCAAACATTCTTTTAACAGGAAATTGCTATGAGATTTCAACCATAACCAATGGGGAAAAGAAAAAAAATTATGATACTTTGCATACAACTAATAAATAGTGCTGCAAA
The DNA here is from genome assembly GCA_964019185.1 of Maratus speculifer. Lineage (NCBI taxonomy): Eukaryota > Metazoa > Arthropoda > Arachnida > Araneae > Salticidae > Maratus > Maratus speculifer. The sequence continues at coordinate 76,168,944 of OZ025301.1, forward strand.
TGACAAATTCAATGCCACATTCAGTTAAACTTTTAATCATTTGGGACAGAGTTGGCATGATTTAAATCAACTGATTTTAAAAAAAATCATTTGATTTAAATCATTTTTTTTTTCATTTTTGAAATTAGTCAGCAGAGAAATAAGAAATAGATGTAAATAAGTAACAGGAGTTTTTCTGGTATTTTCAGGATTGCTATCAGAAAGTATGTGGCAGGTACCTAGGTTAAGTCCAGGAGTCCCCTTCCTAATCCCTAATCCTTTAATTGCTTGTTCTTTTGAAATAAACTTTAGACGATGAGGCAAAACACAGAAATACTTTATAAATCTTATTTCGTTTGCCAATCTTGGCAACTAAATTATTTGAATCTTTTTTGTTATCAAGTTAATAACTAAACAAATTCATTATGTTCACCAAAAAATTGGATACTACGTGCAAGGAACAAGTTTTAAAACTTGCCATATTACACTGTCAAATTTCAATCAAAGTTTACGAATTTTTAAAATTTTTGGTTAAAAAGTTAGAAAATGTATTAGATAAAGATAGCAGAGTTGCCAAGTTTCTTGATTTTCAGATGTTTCTCCATACTCCTTATTTTTGACATATTTCTCCTAATTTTTCACACTTTTTAATATTCTGTTATTTAACAATCAAATGTGCTGTGATTCAGTGAGAAAAGCTCTAGTACAGGTGTAATTGTTCTTTAGTATGTTTGACCAGTAGTGTTTTATGTAATGAATTACACCCAGATTTTTTATAAACTATGAATCTAAGGTTTGTTATTGTTACTATGGTCATGTATTGAATTAATGATAATTTGTCTCTATTAAGATTTATTTATGATCTTTACTATAGTTTTATATAAGTTAATGAGTAAATAAATTTAACTTTTTCAAAAAAATGTATAACCGACTCCAAAAAAAAGCGCTGAAAAGAAATTAAATAATTCTATAAAATTCTCTAATGACAAATCGTTATCCAATAACCACACATTGACTATCATGTACCGGTATAAAACGGTTAAATTTTTTAATATATAGAATTTAATATCCACCAAACATAGGTTTTCCAGAGAATATTTTTTACAATAGATTAATTTACATATTTTTGATTTAATTTTTGAATATATACATATAAAAAGTAAGGAATTACTTTTTGAAATTGGTGCCAAACAATCATAATCGATAATGATTTCCCCGTTTTATTTATGGTACTAGACATGATATATCCACAATTCTTACTATACTTAAGATAGTTTGGCACCAACTTCAAAAAGTAATTCCTTACTTTTTATATGTATATATTCAAAAATTAAATCAAAAATATGTAAATTAATCTCTTGTAAAAAATATTCTCTGGAAAACCTATGTTTGGTGGATATTAAATTCTATATATTAAAAAATTTAACCGTTTTATACCGGTACATGATAGTCAATGTGTGGTTATTGGATAACGATTTGTCATTAGAGAATTTTATAGAATTATTTAATTTCTTTTCAGCGCTTTTTTTTGGAGTCGGTTATACATTTTTTTGAAAAAGTTAAATTTATTTCCTACTTTTTAGTTATTTATACCGTGATACATAATTATGTGTACTGACATATGATGGCCCTTTGCAACGCATTACTAATGAACGAACTTAGCCGAGTTCTGATGTATTCGCTTTACTTGTCACTGTTTGATTGTCAACTTTTCAAAAGACACTTACAATATCGGTTAGTATCTTTGTGAATCTTTAGGTTTTCTGGATGTGGTAACTTCTTCAGATCTGGCACGGCGAAAAGTTACCGCATTCATGAAATCTTAAAGTCAGCATCTAATCGTACGGACATCGGGAGTGGTTATCGAAAGGTGACAATGCCTCAAATAAAGTGTCCTTACACATAAACGCGCGGCAAAGCGCTTCCATATATGAGTAAACAGCAAAATGACTCCATGTATCAATGATAGTAAAATGCTTTTCTAGTGTAGTCAAAAGTACTTCCCCTTCAGTCAGAAAAAGCAAAAAGAAAGATTTTAACAAAAATCGCTCTATGATTCAATAGATAAACTACAACAATCTAATTCCTATAAATGCAGTAAAGGCATCGGAAATGATTCGACGAGGAATCCGAAAATCATAACCTGTACTTGGCTGCATCTATAAGAGAGTGACAGCATTCGATGCCCAAATACTTTTTTCACGGACGCTTTTGTCCCAACTAAACTGTTAAAAATCTGAAACTCACTCCACCGCTTTTATGGAAAACGATTATTTCAGCCTATCAAGGAGCATTCTCATGGGTCAAAAGACAAATATTTTATAAAAGCGGGGAGTGACGATGCAGCAAAAGGGTAAAATTTTTTACAATGTATGTATGAGATATTCCATAAAAGGGATGGAGTGACGATGCAGCAAAAGTTAAATTTTAACAATGTATCGCAATGCTAGGCATTTTCTATTATAAAATTTGATGATGATTTCCTGGTAGAGTTCGATTGTACGCCGAATGATCCTTTATTTCTACACAGACATAAATACATAATCCATATTATTTTACAAATTCGTGGGCATACAAGGACAAGATAGCACAAGGAAATATTACGACACAAGAAAAGTACAACCGGGAGCTACACATAAAGAGTGTGTGCAATGTAGCCAGTGGGATTCGAACCCACAATCTCCTACGCTCTCAAGAGATTAGCAGCGTGGTGTCTTAACCACTCGACCACAAGGACCCCCTTGATGACTCATTTTTGTCCAGAATCTTTTCAATCAATTGTATACTGTGCTCCATGTGTCGTCTTATTCACATCCAGGAATCCTACATGAACAAAATCTGAAATCATTCTGGTGTGTAATCCGGTAACCAAATCTGAATCTAAAGATAATTTTGCTACACATATCTATGCACTTTATTTTGCATTGATATGTAAGAGATAATTTTTTCCTCCGGAGCAAAATATGTACTAAAGGATTTTCATCTTTTCAACAACTTAAGGATGTCGATTGGTATCGATGCCTATTTCCGCTTTAGTGGATGCGAGAACTTGTCCATTTAAGCTTTAACATTTCGGAAATTTATCGCATCCAGCAAACTTTAAGGCCGCACACTATAGTCTGTCTCAAAAGTTTAAGCACAAGCATAAAATATCGATTTTCAGATAATTATAAAAAGTAAGAATTAATAACATTTTTTTATTTATATATTTCGCAATATTATTTAAATAAACGATATCAAAAATAGAAAAAAATAAATTAGATAATTTTAAAAAATACAATTAAAAAAAGTTATAAAAAAAAACTGTCTCAAAAGTTTATGCACAATGTCAAAAAAAACCATATTAATAATTTTTACAGAACTTTCACTAACAATTTTTTTATCCATGTTTTCGGATAAGTTAAAATAAACTTGCTTTCGTCGAAATTATTAGTGTTTGTGAAGTTTCTGGAGACAAAGAATACCATGCTTTCTCATTAGCGTCTTGGAGTTCTTCAATAGAGTCATACTGCTTTCTATTGCCTAAAAATGGCGAGTTAATATATTCCAGACATTCTCAATCGGGTTTAAGTCTGGACTTAAGGCTGGCTAGTCAAGTACTTTATAATTTTTCTGAAAAATCTAAAGTTTTGTAGAATGGGATACGTGGATTGAGGCATTGTCTTGCAGAAAAGTTCATTCAAAACCTTTCAAAATGTCACCGAATGGAAGCAAATGAAGGTTTAGCGTCTCTTGAAACTTTTTTAAATCTTCTCTTCCTTTTAGAAAAACCAGAGGGGACTGCCAAATGTCCCAAATGCCCCCCAAACCATAATGGATTTATCGCCTTGCTGCCTGCTTAAAAATGTCCTTCGGTTCTTGCGTAACTCATGCCAATACGCGTTCCAACCATCAGGGCCTTCTAAGTTCCACTTTTTCTCATTGCTGAATAAAACAGTAAGCCATTTGTCCCCGTAGGATATGTGTTTTTTTAGCCCAGTTCATTCTTACCTGTTTGTGATGTAATTTAACAGACGGTTTGCGAGCCAATTTCTTTTACATGATGTAATCACACGCTTTAATACGTCTATTTACAGTGTCTTTGGACATCTGTACTTTGAGATTATTTTTAATTTGCCGTATGGGGACATATTTTGTCTAAATACCAATCTCCGTATTTTCCGATCAATCTGAACAGTCGTCATACGTGGTCGTCTACATCTTGGTTTCCGCTTAAAATTATCATTTCTGGAAAGTACTTGATATATACATAGCTTTGATCAATTTAAAGCTTTTGCAATTGCAGAAAGAGTTTTATTTTGATATTTCAATTTAAAATCTTTCAAAATCTCACATTTTGTGAATTCTTTACCCTTTGCCATGTTTAAAACATTGGGAAATAATTTCTCCACCTTTTATACTTGTATAAAAGTGCAATATGATGTCATAAAACGTCATTACACAATACCAATCCCGTGTTTCTAAAAAAATTTGCATAAAGTGCTTAAACTTTTGAGACAGCGTTTCTTCAAGAAAAAAAGAAAAACTAAATAAAAATAAATATATATTTTATTTTAACTACCCTAAATCTCTTATTCTATTTAATTTTGATTAAATGTTGAGTACTTATTGTAAATTAGCATAAAATATTTTCTTCTTCAATTATTTTAAACCAGATTTGCAGAGTGCTTAAACTTTTGAGACAGACTGTAGGCACAGAAAAAGACCCGGATGATAATGTGAAGTCTATGGGGGCGTTCTTTTCGAATATCTCGCTCAAATTTTAAAATTTTTACATGATCTTTTTTGCATAGGATAGCTGAGGATATTCCACAACCGACCTAGTTTTTACTTTTTCAATTTTGGTTTCAGATTTAAAAAAAAAAAATATTTTAAATTTCAAAACCGGTTTAAACGGTTCTGAAATAGAAACTATCATTATATAAAACATACATAAGCAAAATCGAAGAAGTAAAAACTAGGCCGGTTGTAGATCATCCTCGGCTATCCTATGCAAAAAAAATCATGTAAATATATTAAAATTTGAGCGAGATATTTGAAAAGAACACACCCATAGTCTTTACACTAACATCCGGGTCTTTTTTTGACACTAGCGTAGTGCCTTAAGGTCCACATTGAAATCTACAGACTTCGCAAATGGGCATTGAAAAGCTGACAATCCATCAGTATACGTTAAAATTATTGTGAAAAATTGCCTTTGTTTTTAAAGACTATCTATTTTCTGACTAATGAGAGCGATCTAAAAACGTCTATGGAGCGTTTTCATTGGTCAGAAAATAGATAGTCTTTAAAAATAGAGGTACTTTTTCAAGATATTTTAAACAGGGTGCACTGTTAAAAATTTGACCCTTTTGCTGCATCGTCCCTTCACCGCTAATATAGAAAACGATTACTTCAGCCTATTATGGAGCATTCTCATGGATCAAAAATGAGATATTCTATAAAAGAGGGGTAGTGACGATGCAGCAAAAGGGTCAGATTTTTTACAGTTTAAAGTACGCGTACACAATCAGAGAGCGTCAAGTTGCTTCTATGATTCAATGCATAGCAAAGTAACTCTAAATGTTCGTATGTATTAAAATACCCTTTTGAGTCATAAAAACTAAAAAGGAAGATATTATCAAAATCACACCATGATTCAACATGCGTCTATATGAAAGTAGCAATATTTGAAGTTAAGAATGTTCTTTGATAAACGCGGTTTTCCTAAGTACAGAAAATTTAAGAATTTTTATTCTAGAACTTGGCGGTAGTCGCCTGAAAGAGTTCGTTTTATAGGTGAAAGAAGTTAACTAGCTTAACTTTAATGGTAAGCTTATCAAAATTTTTCGTTATTTATATTTGTCCAAATGTAAATCTAGCACATAGCAATGTACTTTAAGCACTTTGTGAATCCGGCATAACAAGCACCCTGATACACAGACACTCTTGCTTTAACGTGTAAGGCTCTTTAGAGATGAATTTTCAGCTTTTCGATATTGAATTCTCATGTCTGGATCGATGTGGATCTTTCACTTTGGTGGATACGAGAATTGTTCCAGCTAAGATTTCGTACTTAAAAAAAAAAACTAGCATCTCTGCAACAGTGGTTAGGATGCAGAAGGATTATTCGCTGTTAAGCAAAACAAGATTGATCAATTATAAGCCTTCATTTTTGAGAACATTTCATTGTTCGAAGGAGAGAGTCTGGAATACATGGAGTGAAAATCTGCTATCGACACTGTAAAAAATTTGACCCTTTTGCTGCATCGTTACTCCATCGCTGTTATAGAATTTCTTTGTTTTGACCAATGAGAATGCTCCATAATACAGCGAAGTAATCGTTTCCTATAAAAGCGATGGAGTGACGATGCAGCAAAAGGGTTCAATTTTTTTACAATGCAAGCAGTGCTAAAAATTTGTATCCTTTAAATGTGCAACGATGCTACTGAATTCCAAAGTGTCGATCACAGCGACATCTGCGGCATTTTCGTGATACATTATCTAGACTAACTATAATTCTTGCATTTTTAGAAAATGTCCGGCAGATGTCGCTTTTATCTTTAAATTCCATTAGCATTGTTGCACATTTAAAGAATAGAACATTTTAGAGCTTTTTTTAAGTGTTACAGAGGACGTGTTCAGCACAACTTACCAGTTACTTACCGACCACTTACCGATTGTCGACAAGTACGAAATGAAAATCAAAGCGAAGTGTGACGTCAGCTACAATTCAACAGAATAGTTTTCATTGATGCCACAATATGCTTTCGTATTGTCCTACAATCGGTCGGTAACATTGGTTACTTTTGCAAAATGCTCTGAACACGCCCTGAGATAGCCGATTTCCACACTATATCCCCTAGATGCTATATTTCCGGTTTCTTGCATAAGAGAACTTGTCCGTAATCCAGGAAGAATTTACGCTGTTAGCGAAACCAGATTAACGAATCAGAAGCCTGAATTTTAGCAAATTTTTCAATGTTTTAAATAAATTTTCTTGTTAATAAATCTCGTTTCGCAAACAGCGCAAAATTTATGTGAATCCTGGCCCTCGTCCAGTTAGGATTTTGCATTTTGAATGCTGTTAAAAATTTGAAACTTTTACTTTATCGTCTATCCATCGCTTTTATAGAAAATGATTACTTCATTGCATTATGGTGAATTTTCATTGGTCAAAATAGAGATATTCCATAAAAGCGGTGGAGTGACGATGCAGAAAAAACTTCAAACTTTTAACAGTGAAAAGATCGTATGTCTATGTAAGTGTAACATAAAGGCATGCAAAAGGAACACTTCTAATTGGTCGATTGCTTCAAAATGAATTTGAAATTTAAAGTTTTTATTTTTAAAAAAGTTCTAATTATCAGATTTTAATGAAATTCGAATGGGACCACATGGGCCTCGTACGCTTTCAAACAAAAAAAGAATTATCAAAATCGGTTCATATTTGCAAGAGTTATGCGTGAACAACAAATACATACAGGTCGAAATCATAACCTCCTCTTTGAAGTCGGTTAAAAACATCCCTGTTTTTATAATTAGTCAAATTAAAAATATGTTAAAACATCCTAAACATCATATTTTTTAATGTGTTCTACTTGTAAGGAATACATACTCTTTCCTTATTCGAGTAAGAGTGATAGATCTCTTTTTAATCTTCAGTAATAACCAAGTAATATTGAAACTTAAACTTTTACTAAAGACGTTTACATCAACAAATTAACAAGTTTTCATTGACAAAAATACCTCCTGATTTCTGAAATAAAATTTCCTAATTTTTAACTTTCAGAACTTGTCAAGTCTGAGATAGAATTACAAAATTTAAAGCAAAATATGAACAAGCTATTAATGGCTGTCATTTTGCTGGAATTTATTAAGTCCCTCTTTTTTTAAACTGAAATGAAATTTCACTTAGTGTAGAGGGAAATAATGAAAAGTTGGCATTCATAAAGAAAATTATCCAAATCTTCTCACCATTGTAGCACGTTTCCAAGCAAAAAATGACCCATTCCAAAAATTACCATTGCTTGAGAAAAAAGTTTCAGATATTATGACAGATTATGATTGGTGGAAATCCTTTTATATAAAGGGAGGTAAAGAGATAATCAGCAAAATTGTAATTGAATTTATTTACCAAATAACAACAGCCGTGGCTTCCTCTGCTGGAGTAGAAAGACAATTTTCTTCTTTTGTACTAGTTCATTCAAGCCTTCGTAATAAATTAGGAGTGGACAAAGTTCCTAAATTAGTGTTTTTGTTCAAACAATTAAATACCTGATTTATTTCTATTTGCTTAAAAACTATTGAATGAATTGTGATTTTTATCAGTTAATAAATAGCTTGCATTAAATGAATATTTAATTTGTTTTTTAAATTTTACCATTTTCTATTCATTTAATTATTTCAACATAACATTTTTATATTCAATATTATTTCAACCTATTTAAGTTTATTTCTTATTTAGTGTGCACAATTCAATTACAAAATAATAGAATGGCTTTAGATTAAAGACTAGATGTTTAATTTTTAGTACCAATTAGTAACTAGAATATAGAATCAGAGTTTCCCCCAGGTTTAAAAAAGAGCAGGGCGCTACTGTTCTGAAAAAGGCATTCTTACATTTTTCAGGGCACTTTTTGCATTTTTAAGGGCACCTTTTTCATTTTTAAGGGCACTTTTATAGAGTTCAATCTAGAATCTAGCGGTTGAAAAAGTCGTGAAAAAACAAATTCATCAAAAAATTGAAAAAAAGAAAAAAAAGGTAAATTTTGTTAAAAGATCGCGAAAAAAAAGGCAAATATTGTTAAAAGATCATGAAAAAAAAACGGCCAATTTTGTTAAAAGATCGCAAAAAATAGCAATTTTGTTAAAAGATCGCAAATAACGGCATATTTTGCTAAAAATCGCAAAAAAACCGACAAATCTCATGAAAATGTCGCGAAAAAACGGAACTTTTCAAAGCATTTAACATTTTATTATGATTTTTGGACGAAATTTGACGTTTTTATCGCAAATCTTTTGACGAAATCTGCCGTTTTATCGGCGCTATTTTTTGACGAAAGTTGCCGTTTCTTGCGACTCATTTGACAAAATTTTCCGTTTTATCGCGATTTTTGGAAGAAATTTGTCGTTTTTTCACAATTTTTTGACGAAATCTGCCATTTTGTGACGAAATTAGCCATTTTTTGTGAATCTTGCCAAAAATTAGCCGCTATTTCACGATTTTTTAACAAAATTACCCGTCCCACGGGACGCGTATGAGGCTATTTTTTGCGTAATTTATGCGCTATAGCGTGTTCGGATCATCGCTAGAGGGCTGCGTTTTTTCAAATGTGGGGCAAGAAGGGCGCTATTTTTTTTAAAATGAATGACAAGAGGGGAGCTATTTTTTAAACTAAAGGGCAGGAGGGGCGGAGCGCCCCACTGAAACCTTCTGGGGGAAACTCTGATAGTATTTACTGAACTATATAATTATTTCTTATATTATTTTTATAAATTATAAACATTATTTATTATTTTTTTAGTTATTTTTATAAAAAACTGCTCCATGTATTGTAAAAACATAAAAACACAATAATTAAAAATAAATTCTAAAAAAAATCAAATAAATCTGATTTAAGTTAAAAAAAATCTGATTTAAATCAATCAAATCTGATTTTTTTTATTTTTTTAAAAAAATCATGATTTTTTTCCAACCTTGATTTGGGAGTGATGCGAATAATTTTAATTTTGTGATTTTAGCATTGCAAAATTGTGATAAATGAACAACAGAGAATTGGTGTTGAGTTATTATCATTATAACAGGGATCTTCCGCGGATCTGCAGTTTTCAGCTTTTTTGTTATTTTTAAATTTCTAATTTTCAGATTTTTTTTAAATTTTTGCCCATTTTATTTTATTTTATTTTTTATTTGTGATAATTCAAGATTCTATTCCATGCAGTCATTTTTACTCGTAAAAAGAAAAAAAAATCATAAAATAATTTTAATCTGCATCAAAACATGCTTCTATTTCAACACTTCAGCTACGAGAAGTCATTTATTGCGCGCGTTGGTTATCCCATTCCATTGCGATCGCCGAACTGAAAAAACGTATCTGCATTGTCTGAAAACAGCGCATGAGTAGACTTCAACAGGGTCGATTGTATTCCATGTGTATCCCGGATTTCCAGATTTTTCAATCGATATTTTCATGTTTATGAAATTGTTATGCTTAGTGGAAAATCCAAACATTAATATCACAATTTTCAACATAAAAATCGTCAATCATTTTCAGAAAGAAATCGGGAATTCCGTAAAAGGACTGCTGAGGAAATGCGAATATTGTTAAACGATCGCAAAAAAAAGTGGAAATTTCACAAAAGATCATGGAAAAAAAAGGAGATTTTTGTCCAAAGATTACAGAAAAAACAGATTTTTTGTCAAAAGATCACAGGAAAATGCAAATTTCGTTAAAGGATCACATGGAAAAAAACATGAATTTTTTTAATGAATCGCGAAAAAACGAGAATTATATCAAAGGAACGCAGAAAACACACTCAGAACAAGGAAGGGCACCCCCACCATCCTGGAATTGCAGGAAAGGACTGCTGAGGAAATGCGAATATTGTTAAACGATCGCAAAAAAAAGTGGAAATTTCACAAAAGATCATGGAAAAAAAAGGAGATTTTTGTCCAAAGATTACAGAAAAAACAGATTTTTTGTCAAAAGATCACAGGAAAATGCAAATTTCGTTAAAGGATCACATGGAAAAAAACATGAATTTTTTTAATGAATCGCGAAAAAACGAGAATTATATCAAAGGAACGCAGAAAACACACTCAGAACAAGGAAGGGCACCCCCACCATCCTGGAATTGCAGGAAAACACGATTTTCACAAACAGATCGTGGAAAAAACAATTTTTGTCAATCATCACGGGAAAAACACATATATCATTAAAAAATCACAGAAAAAACACGAATTTCGTCAAATCTTAAAATAAAACAAACTTCATTTAATGATTGCGAAATAAACACAAATTTCGTCAAAGAATTAAAAAAAAAAAAAAAAAAAAAAAAAAAAAAAAGAGAAAAAAATTGTGAAAAAAAAAATTTTTTTTTTTCAAAAGATTGTAGGAAAAATTGATTTATCGAAAAAGGATCACGAGAAAATGCAAATTCTGTTAAAAAAGCATGAGAAAAAAAACAATTAAAAAAAAAAAAGAATCGTGAAAAAAATTAATTGCACCAAAAAATCACAAAAAAATTGCAGAAAAAGACACATAATTAGAACACATGGGGGTATTCCCCCTCCTTTCTCTGCTGTAACTTTTCAGAAAACTGCCTGTGAATTTCAGAAATTTATCCAGCAATCTTGCGGATGTGCTATAGCTCGAAAATGATGAAAAAATTCGGAGACAGGACGCAAAAGAATAGCTCTTACGCATCCTAGAGACGCGTAATTTCATCAAAAGATTGTGAAAAAACGGCAAATTTCCTTAAAAGATCGCCAAAAAATGTCTGATTTCCATTAAATTTCGTTTTTAAGATTCGCGAAAGAATGGCTAATTTCGTCACAAAATCCAGAAAATAACGGCAGATTTCATCAAAAATTGCTATAAAATGGTGAATTTTGTCAAAAAATTCACGAATAACGACAACTTTTGTCAAAAAACCATGATAAAACGACAGATTTCGTCAAAAATCGTTAGAAAACAGAGAATTACGTTAAAAAATTCACAAAAAAACAGCAGATTTTGTCAAATGATAGCGAAAAAATGACTGATTTCGTCAAACAATCACGAAAAAATGACAAATTTTGTCAAACGATCACAAAATATGGCAGATTTCTTCAAAGGGATACTGATAAAACTAACTTTCCTTCTCCAAAATCTGTTTTTGACAGCTCCATATCGTCTGAGTTAATGTGACTTTTGAAAGCACCCATTTATTAAACAAAAGATGCCCTTTTACTCAACAAAAGTGTTCTTTCTTTTCAGCAAAAAGTTTTTTTTTTATAATAATAAATCAGTCTTGCCCCTTCTTTAAAAGAAATGCAAACAATAGTGATACATGTTATCTTCTGCACTCAAATAAGCATTAATTTATAATTAAATTTGTATCTTGCATATTTATTTAAAAAAAAAGAAAGAAAGAAAATTTCTCTTAATAGTTTTATAAAATAATATTTGTTTTAATTATTCAATAATTATTGCATTTCAGTTTTCAAATGAACAAGTTAAATTTTTGCATCTAAAAATATGACTTATTATTAGTAGGGACTCATTTTTGTAAAAAAAGAGACCCGGAATTTTTTAAGTCCTGGATTCTGGAGACCCAGGAGAAAGAAATGTACCTTGTGCAAGAGCAAAACTAAAAAGTCAAACAAAATTTCTATTTTTTTTTTTTCCCTAATATTTAACCAAAAGTGTCTTACTATTTAGAAAATTTCAATTAAAAAAATGCTTATGCCAATAACAGGGTTTTATTAATGTGCTATATTTTGGTAAAATAAATTTTCAATAGTGTAAGTATAAATTTCTGCCTTATTCATGTTAATGATTTTCTTTTAAAGTACTCAAAACTAAATTGTATATTATAAACAGCATTTTCAATAGTAATTATATTTATTCCTATCTTTGCTCAAAAGTCGTTCACGCAGTTTTCAGCTTTTTTGCTTTTTGGTCATTCTCATCCCTGTTATAAATAATAATATAAATAGCACAGTGCGACTGACGATTAAAAAATATATCAACTGTACAATAGCATGTACAACTGTAACCACATACAAAAGAAGAACAGAAACTAAGCACTCACAGTTTGGAGAGTCTGATTGTTAATTTACTTGCCAAATGAAGCATTTTGTAGCAATTTGGCGCAATGGCGAGCAGCAGCAAGAACCCTGATCAGAGGTGACAAAAAACAAAAGAACCAAAAAAGAAATTTTTTGCTTTTCTCTCACATTATTTTGAAATCCTGCTTCCCTTGTAGGGAAAAAGGATTAGAGCAAAAATTTTAGATGAATGAGATTGCTAATAGCATAAGATATTGGGGAGAGTGGGACACTATTTACAAAAATAAGAAAATCAGGTTTGTTTTACACAAAACTTTAAATTTATGTAATACAAGATGAAACACTTTTCAATTATCTTGAACAACGTAGAAGCACAATATGCAAAAACAATTTTCTAATTAAGGAAATTGTAAGTTTCAAAATGTGTCTCATATTTCCCAACTAACAGGAAGGTATGGGACAAATACAAAACAAATTATGATTAAGCATAAATAAGTCTGTTGGCTGCATATATACAGTAGACTCCCTCAAATCCACACACCTCGATACCAGAGGTTGTCTGGATTTTAGAATTTTGCAGACTTCTGGTCACTGCTTTGTTTACATTTTTTAAACAGTAATTCTAATGTAATTAATAATGCAATTGAAACAATAATGAATGCATTCAATTTAAAATGTTAAAATAACTAATAAACTAAGGTAATAAAAATTTAGCCAATTTTTTAAATGAATCAAATATTAAAAACAAAGGTCAAGTTAATAATCCATAATGTATGATTAAATATTCATTATAAAGATGAAATGTTTTTTTCCTACATTATTCAACGAAACTTGCCTCATAAATTGACAAAACTAATTCACATCAAAATCATAAAATAAGGAAGTTTTATTCCAGGTTTAGCCAGACTTAACAATAAAAAAAGCTTGATTAATACATATATTTGGTAAGAAGATTGTGATTACCAATGATATCAGCAATATCTTGAATTTTTTTTAGGAAATAAATTTAGTCTTTTTCATGAAAAAAAAAAAGAATTTAATAATATTAACAAAAATTACAAATTAAAATATGTATGGAATTGATATATACTAAATCTAAAATACTCAAATTTTGTCTCTATGTCTGAAAGGTATTCATTTTATTATTTATATCCATAAAATATCTGAGTATTTTAGGGTTGCGAATTTGCGGGAGTCTACTGTAATATAGTCTAACAAAGACTGTAGGTTGATAAATCGATTTAAAATGCAAATAGTAACCACACTGTATGATCAATCATTTGTGAAGGTGATAACTTCAACAAAAACATAATTTAAGTTGTAAAAAAAAAAAAAAAAAAAAAAAAAAAATGAATAAATAAAAATTAGTTTTTTTTCTTTTTTTTTTTTTTTATGAATTGTATGTTAAAACCAAAATTAACCTCTACAGCTTTCTTGGAATTGTTTGTTTGCTTTCTTGGAATAATGCTTAAGCAGAGCAGAATCCATTGCACCAATGCCAACATTATCATTAGACCAATTATTTTCCAACATTACAAATTTTTGGTCATCAGTGGTAATGCAAAAGGAAAATGCCTACCCCACAGTATCAAATTTCAACATCTTCATTACTGAAAGTTTCTGAAAACTAAAAAGAACCTCTTTTCTGCTTTCTTTCCATGTTCAGCGTTAGAATTCCTAAAAAAAAGTCACTGGTCCAAAGGACCAGTAAACATGAGAATTTACTAGTCCGCAGACTTCATCACTGGTCCGCTACATAAAATTCTATTACATAATTTTAACACTTAGAGTGGCCTCTCCCGCCCCCCTCCCTGGAAAATAAACCAATCTTACTTTGCATTTATCCAAAATTTTCAGCATAATAAAATGTAAAATTATAATTTGCTAAAAATTAAATAAAATTTTTTTTTTCGTGCTTTTTTGTCGAAATTTTCGTTTTTTGCGTTATTTTGACGAAATCTTTTGTTTTTTCGAGATTTATTGAAGAAATATACCGTTTTTCGCGATATTTTTTGACAAAATTTGCCATTTTATCGCGATTTTTGGACGAAATTTGCCGTTTTTGCGCGATTTTTTGAAGAAATCTGTCTTTTTTACGGGTTTCCGGATGAAATTATCCATTTTTTCGCGAATCTTTTGACGATATTTACCGGGAATCAGCCGTTATTCAGCGATTTTTTTAAAAAAAAATTTCGCTTTTTGCGATTTTTTTTACAAATTTTGCCGTTTTATCGCGATTTTCGGACAAAATTTTTCGTTTTTTCACGATTTTTTGAAGAAATCTGTCTTTTTTTCGCAATTTTTTGAAAAAAATGTGCCGTTTTTCATGATTTTTTTTTGACAAAATTTGCCATTTTATCGCTATTTTGGGCGAAATTTGCCTTTTTTCCGCGATCTTTTGAAGAAATCTGCCTTTTTTTCGGGTTTTGGAATGAAATTAGCCATTTTTTCGAGAATTGTTTGACAAAATTTGCCGGAAATTGGTCGTTATTTCGCGATTTTTTAACGAAATTTGCCGTTTTTTCGCGATCCTTTAACGAAATTACGCGTCTTGTGGGACGCGTAAGAGCTATTTTTTTGGGGTCCTTATCGCCGATTTTTCGCGTAATTTACGCGCTATAGTGCGTCCGCGGCATCGCTGATTAATAAAAAAAATCTTATGTGCGATCGGTTGCGGTTCTCTCAGGGCCTGAAAAAAAGCACTGGTCCTGCGGACCACTAAAATTTTCAAATTAGTGGTCCGATTGAATTATCGGTGGTCTCGGACCAGCGGACCACCAAGGATTTCGAACGCTGATGTTTATTGTATGTTAGCTTAGGCTTTAAAGTATTTTCTGTCAAGTTTCTCAGTTATTTTTCTTTAAATTAAATCCTTTTTATTAAATTATCTGCATATTGTTAGTGATTTACATTTAAGTTATTGAAAAGAAGGAAGTGGGTTTGCCCCATTCCTGTCCACTACTTCCTTTTATGTTAAACTACCTGCATAAACAACAGTGCTGCTTTTAAGCTTAAGTTTAAATTATGGGTAATGCACAAAATAATAATTATTGAATTGGACAATTGAACCATAAATTATACTACAAATATGTACTAAAATAAATACAGATTACTAAATAGTACACTTATAAAAAGAATATTTTTAAAATACACTTAAAAATGTATCAACGTTTCATTTGCTTCTGCGAATATCGTCAAGATACAATAGAGTGATGTTAAATTTATTTTATTAAATAAATGTATTTATTTTAGTACATATTTTCAGCACAAAATAATGTTCTATAAATAGGGAAACTATTACAGCTACATAAGCAAATGATCAACAGACAGCAAACATAAAAAGTATTTGAAACAAATTTACTTTTGATTCTTGAAACAATCTTTTTTTTTATGCAGTTGTAAAGTTATGTTGATCAGGAACTTTTTTCAACAAAAAATTTGGCTATTACGGCTTCATCTAGTAAGCAATTGATGAAATGTTTAGAATGATACATAACGAAAAAAACTTACTGTCCCATTCCACACCATATCTCCGCACCCATATCTCATTACAGGGAAGAGAAATCACTATCCCCTGTATGACATAGAAGATAAATCATCTTACTACAAAATAAAAAAGCAGAATATTTTAAAGAATAATTTCAAAGATCTTAAACTTTTGTAGAAAGGAGTGTAATTTAGATAATTCATTATTTGTTTATTATGACTAGCGAGTAACAAATAGAAGAAAAGAGATGGTATTTTCAATATTTTAAACCTATGTGCTGGGGATGGAGGACAAAGAAAGGACGCCACCATTTCATGCAAGATTTCATTAAAATTATGAGAAAACAGGGATAAACGACCCGGGAATTTTTTCGATTGCTTTGTACATGAATAAGAAAACAGATAACAATATCAAAAGAAAACTCTTAAAAATATTACCTGAGCAAAATATCTTTGCTAGTGAATTCGCAAATAACCCATTTTAAAATTTCAGTTACACTGATAATTAAAAAAATTTCATAAATTCGGACAGCATTCAGCTTTCCACACCCACAAAAACGTAAACAAAACATGCAACACGATGGTCCGTTGATTGGTTGGTTGCAATTAGAAACGTACGTCGTACATTGCTCGCGAAATAAATCGCACCAATTTCTTTTTACTATCAATATTAACATTTCAGGTCTGTTTTTTACTTCATTATTTTTAATTTATTATAAAAGAACAAAAATTCTTCCCCATATCATGTTGCCTCAGCGTCAACACCGCTCATCATTATCAATCAATCAATGAAAACTTATCTTTTGTGTGCTCCACAGAGCTTTGGTGTGCTCTGTGTTTAAAATAGTATTAATTTATTATTATTATATTTGAGTCATTTGCTAAGAAGTTATCTATGTACTGTTCATCTAGTTCTACAAAAATATCGCGACTGTTGGCGAATAAATGATTTAAAGAAAGAAGAAATACCTTACAGATTATAAATTTTACTCTAGAAAAATTGTAATCTGTTTTTACTATTTTTATACCTATGCATGGTTTATAAAAACATAGCTTTCTTTGGCAATATGTAGAATGTCACATTTTCTTCTATAAATTATTATGATCCGATTAACATGACTTCAAATGTGATTAAAATTCCAGAGATAATAACTCCCTTTATAATTAACTCGGATAAAATTTCATGTTTACTATGTGGTGAATTGTTTGATGATAAAAGCTCACTACAAGTTCATGAACGCAACAACTGTTCAAAGAAGCCTTTGCCATTTGCATGTGATTGTGGGAAAAGATTTCTTCTTAAAACAACCTTACTTAGACACAAAAAAGAACATGTTATTAAGAATTCATTAGATAATGCCGATGATTCATTCGAAAAAGAGAGACCTTTTTTATGTGATATATGCAATAAAGGATTTCCTAAGCAATCACATTTAAATGCGCATCGTAAATGGCATGGGGAAAGAAATTTTAAATGCGAGTACTGTGGCAAAAAATTCCTGAAAGAAATCCATTTAAAAGAACATGAGCTTTTGCATACAGGAGTAAAGCCTTTCCGCTGTGATATATGCAATAAAGATTTTTTCCGCAAACTCTCTCTAACTCTTCATTATCGGACCCATACTAGAGAAGAATACTTTGAGTGTGATATTTGTCAAAAAATGTATTATGTGAAGGGTCAACTAACGGAACACATGCTTAGAGCGCATAGCAGTGAAAAACCACATAAATGTGAAATATGCCAAAAAACATTTATGCGTCCTTATGCTTTAAAATGTCATATGAACATACATACTGGAGAAAAACCTTTTGATTGTTACATTTGTGAGAAAAAGTTTTCAAATAAAAACTTACTAAAAATTCACTTATTGAGTCATTCCCTTGACAAATCTTTTATGTGTGATATATGTGGTAAAAAATTTCATGGCATGCATCTTCTTAAACGCCATCAGCATGTTCATGATAATTCTAAACCTTATCAATGCTACATATGCGCTAAAAAATTTTCTGATCCAAGCTGCTTGAAACCTCATATTAGAACGCATACAGGAGAAAGACCTTATGGCTGTGAAATATGTGGGAAAAAATTTACTCAAAGTCATGTTCTAAAGGGTCATCTTCGAACTCACACTGGAGAAAAACCATATAAGTGTCAAATATGCAACAAGAGCTTTGCACTGAAGAAAACTGCTACAAAACATATGCGGACTCATACTCGTATGTATGCTTGTAATTCTGAAGAAAATGAGGAATTTTTATGTGAAAAAACTTTTGAAGTTATATTGAAAGATCAGAGTTCTGAATGTGTGTATGAAGTGAATGAAAGTGGACTATGTTCTGAATAAATATATTTTCTAGAGAGTACTTGAAATTTCTTTTTTTTTTTTTTTAACGAACCTATAGTCTGTTCAGTAAGTAATGAGACTATTCCGGCTAATTATTCGAAGAAAATTTTATATATTAAAAGAACCTTTGCTAAAAAAGACCCGGATGATAATGTTAAGTCTATAGAGGCATCATTTTCAAACATCTCACTCAAATTTTAATATTTTTAAACAATTTTTTTATTTATTTGTATTTTGCATAGGATAGCTGAGGATGGTTAGTTCTTAATTTTTCAATTTTCAAGTTTTAATTTCAGAACTGGTTCTGAAAGTAAAAGTTTTTTTGTTTTTTTTTTAAATCTGAAACTGAAATTAAAAAAGGTAAAAACTAGCTGTTCTATGTATAAAAAAAAAAAAAAAAAAAAAAAAAAATTGAGCAAGATATTTGAAAATAATGCTCTCAAAGACTAAACATTATCACCTGGGTCTTTTTGAGTGACTAGTGTGGGCTCTTAAAAACTCCTCTTCTGTGTTATATATAGTACAGTTTCAAAAATACACATAGCTTGGAACCAGAGAATGTAGTCCTTTGGCTGAGAACTTCTATTTTCTCATTTAAGTGCAATTAGTTTTTCAATTAGTTATCAGCAGTGAAATTATGCGTGAAAATTTTGATCATTTAATATTTAACTCTGACATTGCTAACAAGTCATAAAACTAACATAGTGAAAAATGAACAAGAGAACTAACATAGTGAAAAATGAACAAAACAGGGATCGAACCTGGAATCTTGGACGTTATCTTGTGCTGCAGTTGTAGCCTTATCAATAAAGTGTAAGTGAGAAATACCAAACTGGGCATCGTCCTTGTAGCTTAAAGGGTAGAGCACTTAGAGTGCTATTCCAAGGGTTCTGGGTTCGAACCCCCCACTTGGACATTTTTCACTATGTTGGTTCTACGACTTGTTAGCAACGTGATAGTCACATATTAAATATTTTGCTTTCTTTTGTTGATTTTTTTTTAAAATTCTGTTAACAGTCATCATTTTCTGTTGGTCTGTACAATTCTTCTGCTCCAAGAGCTTCAAAAATTTTACTTAAAACCAATTCTTCCCCCCCCCCCCCCCCAAAAAAAAAAAAAAAAGTTATTTATTGTTAGATTTTAGTTTTACTATCTTCAAGTGGGTTCATTATAAGAAAAAGAAAACATCATCTGCAACATGATTTTAAGATTTCATTTTTATTATGCATCCATTCAACAATTTCTTCTTTAAAAACTTGTGAACATGGGTTAGAATTTTTTGTATAATTTACAGAGTTCAAATGCTTTAGCTTGTGATTAGATTAAATGAAATTTTTCATTTTCCTTTCCTCCATCAACCTTTATCCTCATCCTCATTTTGGATAAATAAAGTATCATGCCAAATTTTAGATGATGCATTGACTAAAACCTTGCATGAAAAATATAAAATATATTAATTTGTTGTTTTCGTTAGGGGTGGATAGATGGTGTCACTACTAATACTTTTCTGCATTTGTTTACATCACTCATGTATTTTCTACTGTTTTTCATTTTCTTGCATGTAAGTTTCTGTGAAATAAAAGCATTTTATTTGTGTAGTTTTCTGTATCATTACTATTTTGCTATAAATTTATGTTAAAAATTATTTTTGTTCCCTGTTATATAGAATTTTCAGCCATTTAACTTATGGACAGAGCAGAGTGTGCAGTGCGTGTTTGTGGAAGACTTCACAAATTACAAGAGTTCTATAACAAACAGTTTTATTGATGACCGAGATAAAGACATTTACAAAGAATAACACAACATCACTTTGTCCTAAAATTAAAAGAGAACTAAAATAATACAATGAATAAAAATTTACATGATAAACAATGCTTAAGCTACTATCAAAGCCAAATAAACTATCACATTGCAAACCTTTTATACAAACCTTAAGAAACTTGTTTTGCACAAGTCCATTGCCAATGCAGGTACAAACTTTCTTCAAAAATATATTGTAATTCAGTTGAAATACATATCCAAGATGCCATTGGCTATGAAGTATGACGTAAAAATGATCTGCTGATCACAACGAGTGATGCAATCTCTAAATAACTTTTACCGACTATTACTCAGTAACGGCATACAGATCAGAAACTTGTGAACTAAGTGACAGCCGGCTATCTCAGACATGTAAACAAAATGTGCTCAAGAGATGGGGGAAAACAATATGCATCTATAAAAATAAATACGTTTTATTTTAACTTCTAATTCATTTCTATTAAACTTTTAAATGTTTATTAAAGCTTCAAAATGTATAGATGCATAACAAGAATAAAGATTTTATAAAGAATACCTCTTAACTGTCAATTTCATCATTTTTGTTTTGAAATGCATAAAGATTTTAGAAGTGTAGATTTTGGAGACTGTATACTCCAATGTCGTCAACATTTCTGCTATCCATTTTTGCTATTGTAGAAGCAGAGTTTCTTCCTCTCTTTTGTCTTTGAAGCCTTTGTGCAGTCTAAAAATTAATCCTCTTCCTGAGTTTCTTGTAACTGTAACATGAGAAATCTCTCAGTAACCAATTTGTTTAGTTTTAAATGAAATTTTATGACATATCTCTGTTTGACAGTTTGTTTCATTCTAAAAATGTAATATCCCATGGCAGAACGTACAAGACACTGCAATGGGCATCCCAGAGTTAGTGATGCCGCGAACGCACTATAGTGTGTAAATTATGCAAAAGATGTTCTTACATGCCCCATAGGATGCGTAATTTTGACAAAATATCATGGAATAAGCCTGAATTTCATCCAAAGATCATGAAAAGAAACGCAAATTTCATCAATATGGTGGCATCATGAAAAAAATGACAAATTTCTTTTTAAAATCTAAAAAAGCAGACTAATTTCTTAAAAAATTGTGAAAAAGATTAATTTTGTCAAAAAAGTCTGAATTTTTTCAAAGGATTACAAGAAGTTACGACAATTTCATCATAACATTACAAAAAAATGGCAAATTTTGACAAAAAGCAGCAATTTTCAAAAATAACAGATTTTATCAATAGATCGCAAGAAAACAGTAAATTGCGTTACAAAAATCCTGCAAAAATGGCAGATTTCGTCAAAAAATCACACAAAAAAGACAAATTTCTTCAAAAGATTGCAAAAAAGGACAGACTTATCAAAAGATATAAAAAACAATGAATTCATCAAAAAATTATGAAAAAACTGCAAATTTTGTCAAAAAATCTCTAAAAAATGCAAATTTCATCAAATGGGCATGAAAAGAAGAGTTATTGCCAAAAATTAATTTTTCTGTTGTTTTAAAGACACATTTTCCTGCTCTAATCTTTCTGAGTAAATGTGTCTCCGAAAGCACTCATTTATTAAACAAAATGTACCCTTCAAACAAAAGGTACCTTATAAACATAAGTAAATCAACACTTGTATCGAGAATTTTGGAAAATGATAAAACAATATTACCTTGTTTCAAACAGAGCATTTTCCAATGTTCCTTTTTTTATCCAATTTCCTGCATAAATCTGAAGGCTTTTTGTAAATGATGGAATTAATTTACACACGCACATATGTTGCCACAATTAATTAGCACTACAATTGCACAAAGAATCGATTTATATAATACATTACATCTTGCAGAGTATTTTTACCTTCTTCTATCTTCAATAGAAGAAAGTATTGTAATTGAAATTTTTTTCAATTTCCGATTTTCGACGGATTTACACGTTTTAGTGGTCAGAGATTCCAAGAAACATGTTTTTATAAAATCTTGGTGTGTCCATATGTCGCCATTCTACCATCAAAAAGTGTATGAAGATATGCCTAGAATTGAACCAAATTTTTTGTGAATGTTTTTGCCTGTGACAAGCAGGTCCTCCTTCACTTTTGAAATATTCTGCCTGAAGGGGGTGCTGCAATTGCGATTTTTGTGCCATTCTCAATATTGTAACGACCAAAAGTGTATGAAGTTATGCATTGAATTGAATAAATTTTTTGTATATGTGTTTGACTATGGCTAGATGGTCCTCCCTGAACTCTAAAAAAATCTGCCAGAAGGAGGTGCAGCAATAGCAATTTTTATACCACTTTGAATATTGCACCACTTAAAAGTGTATGAAGTTAGACCTAAAACTGAACTAAAATTTTTGTGTATGATTATTTTTTAGTATGGCAGGTAAGTTGTCTCTGAATTTGGAAAAAATATCTCTCTATCATTCTATTGTCCATCGGCTCGTGCAGAGACGGAATTTTGTTTTTACTCCAATTGACTGAAGCAGAAATTTAAGATGACATCAAAGTTGGTATAGTATTGAATTAAAATGAGTAACTATTTTTTAAATATCTAAATGTACTTATGAGATAGAAGAAAGTTTTGGGATTGGCACATTCAACTAGTTTAAAATATTATTAGCATTGCAGACACTTGAAGATAGTTCTGCCTCTGAGACGTAATACAACTTTCAAATATACATTTGTTTCATGAGTTATCTGAGAATTGGAAATAGTGATGCAGCATATGTCTGGCAAATATCCAATATCCAGCTGATTTTTCAATATCTGAACTATTGTCGGATATCTGAATCACAATCACTGGATATCAGACTTCTCTATCAGATATCTGGCAGAGTGCAGCAAAGCAAATGGAAATGCATATGGATAACAGTAATTGTTTGTCCGCAGACAATGTTGAAAGCTTTTGTTTATAATGCAAAAGATGAAATATAATAAATTCCCTATCGATGAGTAAAAAGCAATTCTCAAAAGTTTAAAGAATTGCCAGCTTTCCTAATGCAGTAAACACAGATCTATTGTTCCCGCATCTATCGTTTTATTTCTATGGTCCATGCACAAATTATACTTAAATAATGTTAACGAAACCTGCAAGCATCGTTGTTAAAAAGTCGTATTCCTGCATTCATAGTTGTAAAATTTTTCTCCTCTCCAAAATGAAATTGAAAGTCATGCAAATCCATATCACATACATACTGGAATTGCTTATTTTATCCTAAAATAACTTATTTGTGCTGTTTGTGTTAATTATGGCGACATAATGCTGATGAACAGTACATGTATGTAGCAGAGGATGTGGTTATGTTTCCACTGATCAATATGTTGCGACTTGTGATGTTCTAAACATAGGAGAAATGCATGATAATGCAAAAAATTAAAATAATGGTGAATAAGCAGAGGTTAACATTCATGCCGATGAAGCTGAGCCACTAGTGTCAACTTTGTCTAATGCAATTGCGGCATTTGAAACTGTGAACTTTTATATATGCATATGAAATTTTAAAAAATGACCAGAAAAATGTTGCATATCTTGATTTTTTTTTTCATTTAAAATAAATATTAATTTTCTATTATTTCAATTTATTTCTTTCATAGTTTAGTTAGCAACACATTAGTATTTATTAGTATACATGTTTACATTGCATGTATTAATAAAGCATAAACATTTTTTTTTTAAAGTTATTCTGCATTCATCTTTTTTTTTTTTTTTTTTCTGTACCCCTTGAAAAACGATGGATCAAGGTTCTACTGTATTGATATTTGAACTCTGTAATAAATTTAAGAATTTACGTTTGGATATTTTAGAAAATTGTACCTTTACTTTGAGATTGTAATACAAAGTTTGAAATTGTTATGTAAAGTTTGACTTTATTAATTTTTTTTTCTTTCATCTAAGTTAACAATTAAACTGACTATTTTTACTTTCTTCTATCTTTAATAGAAGAAAGTATTAAATTTTTTTCGACAGATTTACACGTTTTTAGGGATCAGATGTCCCAAAGAGCATGTTTATACAAAATGTCTGACTGTCCCTGTGTTTGTCAGCATACCATCAAAAAGTATATGAAGTTATGCATAAAATTGAACCAAATTCTTTGTTTATGTTTTGGCTATAGCCAGCAAGTTCTCTTTCAATATTGGAAACGTTCTGCTCAAAGGCAGCACTGTAATTATAATTTTTATGTTATTTTCATTAGGCTTTCATCAAAAACTATGAAATTATGTATAGAATCAAACTAAGTTTCTTTGGATATGTTTCTAGCAATGACTAGCAGGTTTTCCTTCAGTTTGAAAATATTTCGCCTGAAGATTTTTGTATTATTTTTTATGCCAGCTATACTTAAACTGTGGCTCCCGAGACATATAAACATAAATACATATTTCTTAAATTATTTGAGGTGTGCATAAAAGACTTTCATTGTTTCATATATTTTCCTTGTAAGACAAAAGTCTCTTTTTATTTAAAATTATATTAAAACATTTTAAATGCAGCTTTCTTAGTAAAACGTCTTTTCTATGCATAGTTCTATTTGTGCTACTGTGCTGTATGCATTTCTTAATCTTCAACAGCAGTCAGACATTATTTAAATTATTGAGTTTGCATTATATATTTCTACATTAGAAAAAATAATAATAGAAATTTTTGCATTGAGTAAAAAACTGATTTATTAAAGAATTTTCTTTTAGAACTCAGAATTTCTGCATTTCAGCTATCTTATTTAGTTTTCTACTTATAACATAGCTAATACTGTTTATTGGTGTTGAACGTTTGTTGGGATATAACAATAGCACCTAAAAAATTTTACACCACTTTGCCAAAAAAAATTTCTGCAGCATATTTCTACATTTTCAAATAGCTGCAAAAGAAAAAAATTGTGAAAAAGTGTATTGTTTGGCAATAAGTGTGTTAAAAATTTTGGTAACCTCAAGAAAAATTTAACCATACTGATTATATATCCAGTGGCGCAGCCAGAATTCGGCTCTGGGGGGGGGGGGGGATAGAGTTGCTTCAGGGGTGATTCTGGTAGAATTTTTTTTTCGGAAATCGGCCGGGGGGGGGGGGGGGGCTCCGCGAGTCACCCCCCGCCGATTTCCGAAAAAAAAATTCCCTGCGAAGCTGGTTTATCCGCGATCTTCAGACGAAATGGGCGTTTTCCCGCGACCTTCAGACGAAATCAGCGATTTATTTGCGATATTTTAGGAAAATCGGCGTATTATTGCGATCTTTCGTCAAAATCGGCAGTTTTCCAGGATTTTTTGTCGAAATCGGCATTTTTCCGCGACCTCTAGACGAAATCAGCGATTTATCTGCGATATTTTGAAGAAATCAGCGGTTTTTCCCGCTATCTTATGACGAAATCGGTGTTTTTCAGTGGTTTTTTTTTATGAAATCGGCATTTTTTTCGACAATCTTTAGGCAAAATTTGCAATTTTACGCGATCTTTTCTTGAAAGCGGCGTTTTATCCCCGCGGTCTTTCGACGAAATCGGCGTTTTTTCCGTGATCTTTTGGTGAAAGCGGCCTTTTTTTTTCACTGATCTTTTGACAAAATATTTCTAAGCAATCTTTTATCGAAAACGGCGTTTATTCCCCCGATTTTTTAACGAAATCGGCATTATATCAGAAATCTTTAGACGAAATCGACATTTTCCCCGCGGTCTTCAGACGAAATCAGCATTTTATCTGCGATATTTGGTGAAATTGCCGTTTTTTCCGCGATCCGCACAGGAAATTCGCGTTTTTCGGCAATTTTTTGACAAAGTTCGTTGGCAAAAACATTGACGAAATTGTCGTTTTTTCACGAAATATTGACGAAATGTGTGCTTTTTCGGCGATCCTTTCATGAAATTTGCATTTTTCCCCTCAGAGCAATTATTTTCTAGGCATGTCCCTTGAGTTCAATAGCACATGTTCTTAACAGCTTTTGAAATGAAGATACTTTGAACTCTGCATACCTTTTCACAATAAGACTTCGCTATCTTCTGTCACGATTAAAGTTGTCGGTATGTCGTCACAGTATATAATGCTTGAAGAATTTTGGGAGTTTAATGGTTAAGTATAGAGGATGCATGGGGGATAACCTCTCTTAAATTAAATAAATGGTATTTTACGCAGAATTGTCCGATTTGCTTCAAATTTTGAATGTAGGTTCAATAATGAACCTGTAGGTTCAATAATGAACCTACATTCACCTTAATCAGGGATACCTTTTATCATAAGATAAAAGGTATCCCTGATTATTTATGAGGTTCTTTTGCTAATTAAAAAGGGGGGCCGCGTTTATCCCCCCCCCCCTTAAACTAGATAAATTGTTTTTTATGCACAATTATCCGATGTATTTCAAATTTTGGCTATAGGTATTTTCTCATAAAGTGAATCCCTGAATAGTTTTAAGTGTTTGTTTATATATCCTCAATAGCTGTTTGCATTTAAAACTGATTCATGTTGGTGCATAGCATTTTTCAGTATTCTATAAATATCGTAACAAAGAAAAAAATATCCTGTTTTTCTTAAAATCGTTTTTTTTTTATTATTATTTTTTTTTAAAGCGTTCAAACCTGAAGATCTATCAAGAACTACAGATTTTTAAACAATTAATTTTCTAATTACTAACATAAGCTAGTAATAAAAAAACTATTTTTATTACTACAAATTAATGAATTCAATAGTTCATTCGTTCGTGACATACAATATGGTTTGTACATTAAAATTTTCTAACATGTATTTTTTTAATGTTTTATATTATATTTTGTGATGCGTAATATGGGACATTAATTAGTAAAAATCCAGTTTTAAATGATAAATATTTGACGTAAATTAAAATGACAATTACAACAAATGATTTAGTATATTACTTTTTTCACAAATAAAAAAAATAAATAAATAAACCAATTTTAAATGCAAAATTAATGGAAATTAATCATCATAAGAAAAAAGGTAAAATATGTCATAATGTTTTCTAACATAATAGTTTTAAATCATTAAGTTAAAACATAAAGAAGAATTGTTTTCATTTGTTATTTGCATTCAGTTGCATTCAACTCGCTTTTTTATGTTACTTGAATATTTTTGCGGCAAACCTTTACTGGGAAATCCCCTGATCAACAAATTTCCGAAGAGACTAGTTGCCCGTGATATCTACCGGACATCCCCCTCCGTCGTCGAATGGGGCTTCTTTCCCCAAAAGAGTTTCCTGAATGGACTGCTGCATCCCTCCCTATTTTAACTATATACATTAACTTGTACGCCTTACCATAATGAAACTACATCCAAAATTTGAAGCAAATCGGATAATTCTACGTAAAAAGCCATTTATGTAATTTAAGTGGGGTTATCCCCAGTCCTCCCCCCCTCTATACTTAGCCATTAAGCCCTTAAAACTATTTAGGGATCCACTTTATGAGAAAAAACCTATATCAAAAATTTGAAATACATCGGATAATTATGCATAAAAACAATTTATCTAATTTAAAAGGGGAAAAATCGTCCGTTTACCTATTTATAATAAGCAAAAGAACCTCATAACTAATCCGGAATACGCCTTATCATAAAGAAGCTACATCCAAAATTTGAAGCAAATCAGATAATTCTGCATAAAAGATATTTATTTAATTTAAGGGGAGTTATCCTCTGTTTTTGGCTTTATACTTAGCCATTAAACCCTTAAAACTATTCAGGGATTCACCTTATCAGAAAGAACCTACATTTAAAATTTGAAATACACCGGGTAATTCTGCATAAAAACCGATTTATCTAATTTGGGGTGGGGAATAATTGCTTGCCTTCCCCCTTTATAATAAGGAAAAGAACCCCGTAACTAATCAGAAATATGTTTTATCATAATGAACCTATGTCCAAAATTCGAAGCAAATCAGATAATTTTGCGTGAAAAGCCATTTATTTAATTTAAGAGGGATTATCCCCCGTCCCCCTCCCTTTTATACTTAGTCATTAAACTCTTAAAACTATTCAGGGATTCACCTTATCAGAAAGAATCTATATCTAAAATTTGAAATACATTAGATAATTTTGCATAAAAACTGATCTATCAAATTTGTGGGGAGAGGGGGTAATTGACCATCCTCCCTTTATAATAAGCAAAAGAACCCTATAACTAAACAGAGATACGTCTTATCATAACGAACCTATGTCCGAAATTCCAAGCGAATCGGATAAATCTGCGTCAAAAAATTTTGAATTTAATTTGAGAGGTTACGGTTTGGGGGGGGGGGGGAGGGGTGTGTGTATCATATGTCCAAAAACTGAACCAAAACAGTTAATTCAGCACGAAAAACCCATTTACCTAAATTAAGAGCCTCCCCATGATCCCCCCCCCCTAAATACTTAACCAATGAATCCTCAAAATCAATAAAGAATTCCCAAAATCAATAATAAATTCCCAAAATCAATTCTGTCTTTTTTTCCGGTAACTTTTTTCCGCTTTTGTAATTTATGTCACTTTTTTTCCGATAACTGTTTTTCCGGTAACCTTTTTTTCCATTTACCCACTTGCCTGTTTCGGGCGTTTTTTAAATAAGAATTAATATTAATTAAAAAAATTGTCTGAAAGTAGTCCTTTTAAGGGTGTATTTCGATTCAAACTGCTTATTTTCCAATTTATTTTTAAATTTGTTTGCTCGCATATGCATCAAACTGGCAAATTGTCTTATTTAGAAAGTACACAAGGTGCCGTGATTGTCGATTCTTTGATAAATATAGAAAATATTGCAAAATATGCAATCAAAAATGGCATTTTGAACAGATTTTTCCGAAGCGGGAGATTTGGGAACGAATAAAAGTGTCATACTGAGAAGATAATTGTTCATAAATCAAATTCTAATGAATGGAGTGTAAAATGACATCAAACGGCACCTTGTACTCTCTTCAAAAACCCCCTCAGCAAGTTTCATGTTTCTACTTTTAAAAATGTGTCTGAAATTTTATCGGAAAATTTTGAGGTGTTGAAGGTGAAAAAGCGTTTTTTCGAATAAACCGTTAAAGTAGTAGTAAGTAGAAAGTAGTTAGAAATTTGGCACCCCCTAAATCTCTGTGCTCGGGGTGACCTCCCTCCCCACTCCGTTTCGCATGGCGCTGTTAATATCTTCCCAGAAACATAAATATAAATGAATTATATACTTTCCAAACATACCTGGATTTCAAGAATGCTTGAAGGAATTCGAAAGATTAAAAAAAATGATCTCTTATATCCATCTTTTTCATAATTTTCTTCTCTGAAGAGGATTTAATATCCATAGCGAAACGCACAATAAAGAAAACCTTAACACTACAGCAACTAACAACAGAATGTTTGTGGAATTAAGTATATCCTTCAAAGCATGTGAGCATGTGTTTTTGTTTTTCCGGGAATTCGCGAGTCCAGCCCCGTTTCCAAAAAGAGAGCAAGGAACAGATGCAACTAATTAAGACCCCCCCCCTAGTGGTGCAGTATTGAAAAACCAGGGAGCTTTGGCAGCGACAGGAAATGACCATTCCTTTTAGCCTTCGGCTGATTTCCAATAGTATAAATGAATGCTGGCCTTTTCCGAAATTTGAGTGACCAGTTTTCGATACTGATACTGTTACTATGCACTTTCCCCATTTTTTAAAGTAAATACATTACTGCCGCTTAAACGAGTCAAATTTTTAAATAAAATTTGTTTCAATAAAGCGGCAAATTTCGAGAACAAAACAAATAAAATTCTAACTTTAGTTTTGTTTTTTATGATTTGGTTCATAAAAATGGAAAATTTTGTATTTTTGTCATGGCTCAGGGGGGGGGGGGGGGGTTGACCCCCAACCCCCCCCCCCCTCGCTGCGCCACTGATATATCTCTGTTAAAATACTTTGTTGTACTAGTTTCATTACTTTAATTTTTAATTACCCTCTTTTTAGGTGCGTTCGTAATTATGTAAATGCGTAGCACCTATAGTTGTCTTTCAGTCCGTCCTTCTGTCCACCTGTCTGTCTGTTCGTCTACATATAACAATGCAAAAACTACCCAACCAAATCTTTTGAAATTTAAAATATATAATTATTACATAATTTTGTCGAGTCATTTTAAATTTTATGAGAATCAGATGAATAGATTAATTACAGGGACAATCAAAAGTATTCCGTTACATTACGGTCAATGGGGAAAAATGTTTCAAATGCATTTTAATCGTTTGGAATTTAAAATACATACTTATTACATAATCACATCATAATTACATTATTACATCATTTAAAATAGGATGCATAGAAAAAAGTTTCAAATGCATTTTAATGATATTACACTTATTTGAACATAATAATATTGATATGCATCATAAAGTACATATTATAATATAGATTTTGCATAATCTGTTGCGCCAAGAATACTTGTTATTGATTTACAAGGTCACACAAAAGTCTTCCATTACATAATGATTATAGAAAGAACATTGTTTGGTGTGCATTTTAATTGTAATTAACTATTTACAATTTTATGAGATTGATATATGAGAGTGATATTTTTAAAACTTCATTATCGTAAGAATGCACCTCATTTGCTACGCTTCAGGTGCAATTTCCAACTTTTTATAATATAAGTGTTGCATGTAACGTCACAAACACATGTTTGCTGCCCACAAGAAAAAAAGGTTGAGTATGGTCAGTGGCGTAACTAGAATGGGTGACACCCTGGGCAGATATAAATGGTGTCATCCCCCTGCCACATTCGACATATTTTTTCAATCACACTTCTATGTTATTACAACAAATGACCATATCATTCCTTATTTACCTTTTGTCCTCCTCCATAGAAAACCACATGAGCAACTCATCACTCAACCCATAATCCACGTAAATCAATGCAGTGTCTATATATAAAAGATAAGTCTTTCTTTTAAAGTTTGCTTTCGCTACTCATTCGTTGGATAGGTTGATTTTTGTTCTCTGGTGCATATCTTATTTCGAAAAAATTCACATTCTCAGAGAAAACAAAATTAACTTTGTTGCGTCATGCGCTAGAATTTTAATTTTATTTTAGAATTCTGTTTTTAAATCTTATAAGGTTATATATATATATTTGCAAAAAGAGATTGGGTGTCACCCCTTAGAGTGTGACACCCAGGGTGGAATGCCCCCTTTGCCCCCCACTTGCTTCACCACTGAGTATGGTTGTTTTATACAGTGCATTGGCAGCTTGTGCAGAAGTGGAAACTTCGCATCCTGCTAAACTGGCTATTCACAATCAGCTGATTTATAACAGAAAAATATTGATTATAATAAATATCATGATTGAGATTAACTCATTCTTATTCTAATTAATTGACTGGAGCAAAAATTTTTGATGAAAATAAAAGTTGGTATGGTATTGAATTAATGATATTGAAGTAGTATTAATATTGGCAACTACTTTTTGAAATATTGAGATCTATGAAATAGAAGAGTTTCAAATATTTGGTGCATCCAACTAGTTATTTTTGTAACTGCATTATAAATATTTAAAATTAAAAGTATTTTTTTTTTTACTTATAACTTTCAAAGTATTTAACTTAAAATAAAATTAAATGTGACTTAAGGTAAAATAGTGTTAAATAATTAAAACATAAAAAAGACTTCAAAGACTATGTTTGGAGATAACTCTTTAAACATGATAGTAGTTAGACATTACACTTTGACATTTTATGTTTACATTATAAAAAAAAAGCATTTATTTCTTTGTGGAAATACTCTATAATTATAGACATATCAATAGATGTACTATGGTTAAAATTTGATCTACAAATTATCAGCATTTCATTGTACAAGTTAGCAGAATATTTTAATGTTTGAATTACATTTTTATATAATGCTATTACCATACACATTTAGGCAGGGCTCGAAAAATAGTGTTCCCAAGATCCTGAGGAATACAGAAATCATTTCTGGGAACATATATTTTTTCACTCAGGTTCCGGGCAAATAAGCTTAACTAGTCGCCGTGGCTGTCAGTGATGCTGTGGATGCATTATAATGCGTGAGTCACACGAAAAATCGGAGATGGAATGTAAAAAAAATAGCTCTTAAGCGGCTGGTGGGATACAGGGATGGGATGGAGGGTATATGGGAGTATATGTCGTTTACCTTCTGGATTTTTTAAAGGGACACCGTATACCCTCTGTTTCTCAAGAAAGCTATATGGTATACCCTCTACCTTGAGCGTATATCCTCTGTTATTTTTACGACTACACCCCTTGTGGGATGCATATTTTTGTCAAAATGTTACAGGAAAAGCCCAAATTTAGTCAAAGGATCTTGGAGAGAAGCACACATTTCATCAAATCAGTGGTGACCATCCCCCCCAAACCCAATGATGCAAATTCCCTCCCTCCCCCCAAAAAAATCTTCATACATTAAAAATGACCCTCCTAAACAGAATATCAATTGTAAAATATATTCTACTTATAATCTGCTGCACATTCAAATGATAGTGAATTGAGCATAGCGGAATGAGTTCATATTGTCCTTATCTAGAATTTAAAGAAAGAAAATTCAGGAATATTTCTGAAAATTCAATGTTGAAAAAATTTAAAAGTGATATTAAAAGAATCAAGATTTACAAAAGATAGCGAGTTGAGTATAGCAGCTTATCTAGAATTTAAAGAAAGAAAACACAGGAACTTTTCAGGAAATTAAATGTTGAAAAAATTTAAAAGTGATATTAAAAAAAATCAAGATGTTTAAACAGTAAAAAAAGCAAATAATAAAAATTTAAAAATCCCCTCCCCCTGTGATAATGAATGTCAGGTTCTGAGACCACCTCTGCTGAAGATTGGAATTTCCGTTATTTCTATATCTTAATCTTTTGTT
This sequence comes from Maratus speculifer, assembly GCA_964019185.1. NCBI lineage: Eukaryota > Metazoa > Arthropoda > Arachnida > Araneae > Salticidae > Maratus > Maratus speculifer. The sequence continues at coordinate 76,202,114 of OZ025301.1, forward strand.
GTATTGTCCTGGCTGTGTACTAGAATTTTCAAGGTGACATTCTTTCTTTGTTGAAGGGAGAATGGACAGGTAATCCTGTGCAGGTGGTGAATAAGAGAAAGAGGAGATTGCTGAGAGACGTGTTCATCTGTCAGTGATGTAGGTGAATGATGAGCAACAAGCAACATGTCACTAATCAAGGAAGGAATGTAGAATGTGTCCAATGGATAAGATCCAAAGAAAGGTGACAATGAATTATGACATTTTTTATAATTCCTTAAATAAAATCATTATTATTTATTTTTAAGGAATTTAATTCTAAAATATTTAATCTCATGTTGTTAATTATTAAAATTTTAAGTTTGTTTAGGATAAAGTCCCTTTTTTTTGTGATTCTATCGATTCTTTTAATACTTTTAAGCGTTATTGCCGAACAATATTGTTACACCCCCAAAATGTACTTTTTCTTAAATCTCCCCCCAAAACTAAATTGTATGATGCATCTTGCGTCATCAAACCCTTCTCTGGGCACCCATGATCTATGATTATATTGACGATTTATCTTCCAATGATTGACAAAATCAAAATTTTTGGCCACCATCTGTCAAAATTTGCAAAATATTTTATGTTCAAATTTACAACCAATTTTTTTTTTAAATGATTGCCTTAATTTTTCAGAAAATTTGGAATTGTTCTTCATTTATAGTTTAATGGAAATTGGAGTTTCATCAATTACATCTGGCACAGTTCATATTACTATGGCACATAACAAAGAATTTCCATCAAACTTTTTTTTTGTCTTCTAAATTTTAAGAGTTGAAAAATAGTCTGCAGACCTTTTAAAGAGTCTGCAGCTTGTGTTGCAGCATTGTGGCAATTCTGTATCAAGGTTTTTTCTAAAACTACATCTCAAATTATTTTATATATATATGTATATATTTTATAATTTTTAAAGCTGTATTTTTAATGGTGGCTACTAAATTACTCCATTTTTATAGAAAGTAAAAGGAAAATAGTAAAATACTATATATATATATATTTTTTTTTTACCATTTTCTCATAAAAATGTAATTAAAAATTAAAATGCATGTTATGTCAAGAATATAATCTGCTGTTAAAAAGTTTTTTAAAGAATATATGTGTGATCTTTTGTTCTCTGCATTTACTTAATTCATACTATCAAAAAATTAAAAGAATGCACATTTATTAATTCATGCAAAATAATATTGCATGAGTTTTAAAAAATTTAAATGAATGATTTCTAATAAAACATGAAGCTATTATAAACTTTATTCTTTTATATCCATATTAATGTTACTAACAAATAAATGCTTATAAATCACTAAATACTTATTTATTTATTTTTGAGTTTTTTGAATAAAAATTTTTTTTGTTGGGCTTTTGTATTATTCTGTGATAGTATTCTCAAATTGGCCCCCTGTGGGGCTTGCGCATCACGTTGGGAACCATTGGTATAGATAATCATTGGTCACTGCATGAAATCAACAAGCAACAATTTTATAACTTAACTTTTAAAAACCATGGAGTGTAACATGTAAATATTGTGTATAACATGTGAATATTGTGTAACTTTAACAGAATAAACTCTTTATGAAATGTTTTCCTTTTTATTTTTTTCTCCACAAATCAGACATTAAAAATTAGGGCTTAGATGTTACAGCATCCACAGAAAAATATGGAAATATTAATTTTGATTTGAAACATTGATTGAAAATAAATTTATACTTTAAATGTTGGTTAAATTAATAGCAGTTTGATTTAATTAATTATTATAAATTTTATTTTAAGTTGAGTAATGTATATTTCTTACAGAAATTCATGATATAGCACATATTTGTATATTATCGATGATAGCTGATGGATGGATGAAATACATTTTCAAATATGATATGCATTTTTAAGTTTACTAAATGTCTGCAAATTATATGGTGTGTATAAATGTTATAGTTGATATATAGGGTTACACAAAAGAGCTTATAAAGGTTACTGAATGTGAGGGTAATTAACTTAAAAGTGGTTTTTAATGAGTTATGCATTTTTACGTTGAACTGCTTTGAGTTTAGTAAGAAATGTTTGTAGAATATAGATAAAATGATATGCAGAGTCACACAAAGAGTTAGCTACATGGTCACCGTCACCCATAGATGATGGTTTCTGGAAATGTGATTTAAGTAGTTTTAAGAGTGTATTTGTTTGAACTAAATTTTAACAAAATACTAGCATGTAATAAAGGTACTAGATAAATAACAGGACTGAACAAAAGTACTGAAGTATTTTCCATCTATTAGAATAAAATTCTGAAAGGGAAAATTTCAACCAGTTAGGCATTTTCTCGCTAAACTAAATTTTTCTATTATATAGTACAGTAGACTCCCTCAAATCCGCACTCCTAAAATCTGCACATATTTTATGGATGCAAACAATGAAACATTCAGTTCAGATGTAGGTGCAAAAATTGATTTTTTCAGTTTTATATCAATTCCATACATTTTTTAATTTATAATTTTTGTTAAGGTTATTGATTTCATGTTTTTTCATGAAGAAAGAATAATTTATTTCTGAAAAAATAAAGATATTGCTAATATCATTGGTAATCACAATCTTACCAAATATATTTATGTATTAATCAAGCTTTTTTAGTTATTAAGTCTGGCTAAACCTGAAATAAAATTTCATTATTTTATGACTCTGATGTGAATTAGAAATGTTCCTTTATGAGGCAAGTTTCATTGAATAATTTAGGAAAAACACATTTCCTCTTTTATAATGAATATTTAATTGTAAATTATTGATTATTAACTTTACCTTTCCTTTTAGTATTTTAATCATTTTAAAAAATATCTAAATTTTTATTATTTTAGTTTATTACTTTTTTTAATATTTTAGTATATTGTATGTATTTATTATACTTTTGATTTCCTTATTAATTACATTCAAATTATTTTTTTTTTTAAAGTAAACAAAGCAATGACCAGAAATCCGCAAAATTCTAAAATCTGCGAAACCTCTGGTCCCAAGCTGTGTGGATTTGAGGGAGTATATATATGTCAACCGACAGATCAAATACAAGGCTGTTCAAAAGTATTAGAATACATATTTGGCTATGGATAGTAGCATCCTATTTCCCTAAATAACGAAGTTTTGTTAAATATTTCAAGAAGTGTTGGAAAGTGTTTCAGAATCTATGCTTAATGCATAATTTTTCTTACTTGTTTTTCTTTAATTTTGATTCAGAAAATGAAAAATGACTTTTTTTTTTTTAAGTTACATTATTTATTTTTAAATTTTTGCTTTAAATATTTAAAGTTTTTAAATATTTAAAGTATAAATTAATATTTTAAAAAATGCTGAATCAATATTAAAGCTTATATATTTTTGTTTATTTAAATGAAATAAAATTGAAATTCTACAAGTAATATTTTGAGTTATAACAATTTAAATTACCTCTTTTTTTTAATAAATTTTAAAATTTTAAGTTTTATCATGTGACTTTTTGCAAACAATATGGTTAATCATCACAAAAAATTTCAATGCAATAGTTAAAAATTATTTTAAAATGTGTCCAGAACCCCCTTAAGAGTAGTAATTTATAAACAGTTTTTATTTTAAAAAAAAAACCTTGATTTTTTATTAGTTACATTTTTTCTAATGTAAAGAAAAAAATACCGTCTTGTTTATTTATGCAACTTTTTGTCATTTAAAATATATTTTCAAGATTTTGTTTGTAAACTTAAATTTTTGAAGCATGTATCTAATATACTCTTTAAATTAGAATATTTAAAACATGATACATGCTATAAAACACAGAGATAATTTTATTTGTATTGGAATTTTTTTTTAATTTCTTTTCCTTTTTTTCATGTGCTTTGTAAACAAACATGAACCAAAATCATCATCATTCGATAACTGAAATCGGAAAAACTAAATTCGAACTTTCATCGAAATTTATCAGCTGAAAATCGGTCAATCATTGGCCGTGTTCAGCAGTTACGCGCGCTGCACGCGTGGCCAGGAGCCACAAACATGGAGTGGGTACTTATAGTGAACGGGATGTGCGTTCAGTACTCGCTACTGCGCCACCGGTTACTGTAACTGTTCACTCAATAACAGATGGAGAACAGATCACGGATGTAATTACTTGTGGTGCCAATTATAAAGATAATCTGTTACAAACGAATGTGAGCTCGTTGGTCAAATGGTCAGAGTGCTGGGCTTGTACCCAGACGATACGGGTTCGAAACCTGCGCGGGCCAAAAGTTGGTTTGTGTCTTTTTTTTTTGGTTGCTTTTTATTAATAAATAAAACATTTTTATTAAAGGTAAATTTTATATTAATAATGCAGAAGCACATGTATTTCTATTATAATAATAAAATACTTATTTAAATACGAGAAAATGAGATTTTTGCGGAGAAAGTTTTAATATTCCAAATTTAGAATATTAAAAGGATAATTAGAACGATATTAATATCGTTCCAAAGTGATTAACATATATATTAAGAAAATGAAAAAAAAAAAGTTTTCTGCGAAAATATCCGCATACGCATAAAATAATTATTAATGTTCTTCTTCTTTTTTTTTTTTTTTTTTTGAAAATTTTAGAAGTAATTTTTTATTGGAAACTAAAACGGCCTATAGAGGCGCTGCTCGCAGCCTTCGATACAGGATAACTGTCCCTTTAATTGCCCTTTAACTAATGTTAAAATCCCATTGAAACAATTCTTTATTATGAATGTATTTAAAAGTTTTAGATATGCAAATTCGTATAACATTTACTTCGTCATATAAGACAGAAAACAAATATCACAGGAAATCTGAAATTGTGCAAAAGAATAATTATTCTGAACAAATTTAAAACGCATGTAATGCAATGAGCTTACACGAAGTTATCCTGAATGGAGAAGTTACATCTTTTCTCCACCAGATGGCGTATTCGAGTGCTTGAATCGCCAATTGAGATTAGGATGCAAATATAATGCATGCGTGGATATTTTACGGTGTTAAAATCAAAATGGAAAATATTATAAAAGCAAAATGTAAAAGATATACATTTTTTTAAATTAAGAATATCTGCATACATATATTTTAAAGAAGTGAAACATTTGGAGTTTGCCTTTTAGTTTTGTAATGAATAAAGTATGATTAGAATGTTTATAATTTTTCTATTAAAAGTATAAATAAGTGTTTTGCTTATACTAACATAATTTCGGATGTCGTTTGTTTTTCATATTTTATGACATATTTTGGCCTGTTATCCACACGGTATTAAAATATACAATCATTAAATAAGAAATATATACATACTAAAACTTCTTCTGAAAAATTATCTAACTAACAATGCAAATTCCATTGAAATCAATCCAGTATTGTAGATTACAAATCAATCTTGTAATATGTGGATACAGGGCGATCGCTAAGACTTTTTATTGGTGGGGGAGAAAACCTTAATATTGTCAAGTCAAATTTTTATATTCGCCAACTCGTTTTATAATTTTGCCATGTTAACGCACTTTGAAAATGTAATACAATTCTTATTTGTAAAAAAATTAATAATATTCCCAATTAGAGTTGTAACTTTTGCAAATTCTATCAAAAATAGAAAATGTATTGCAGTTTTTATTAAAATTTTAATTAAATTTGACATAAAAGTTTTAAATTTGCAAAGTGTAACAACATTTGTCAATGTTTTGGGAGGATAGCCCCCCCCCCCTTTAGCTAGTCCCCTGTGTGGATATCTCAACCTTGGTTTATCAACAGCATTCTATTAATTACAACAATAGAATCAACAGTATTCTATTATTTAATACGAAAAGTATAAAGCAACTGATAAATGATTTTTAAATAAATAAAAATAAAATTATTAAAAAAATTAAATCACCAATTGTTAAATTGTATCAGTCAACCTACCAACTTTGACAACAAACAACGTGCAACCAATAACAGATAAGCACAAAACGCACAATCACGTGATCAAATCGCACATCATTTTTATTTGCGCCGCGCGCGTCAAGGTTTGAGCAGGGTTGGTTGTCATTTTTTAAATGCTAATCGGGCTTAATTACATGAAATAGGTCACGTGATACTTTTCCGGAATACTTTTAATTTTATTTGAGTGGTCACAGGTATGTATTTCTGTTACGAAAATCATGTTTTGAAAGGATAAAGAGATATGGTATTTGTATTTACCAATTCTGAACCATAAAAATAATACAATAATTGAATAAGTTTAAAATTCTCTTCTTCGATAGTACCTACTCCAAGCAGAATCTTCTGAGCGCGCGCGCACAAAAAAAGACGCTTTTGAACACGGCCATTGTTCAAAATACTGATATACATCACTTTGCTTTTCAAAGTTGGCAACATCACACATTGTTTTTAATTTACGAACGTTGATGCTTGTTGTGGCGCTTAATACAATTCTGAATTAAAATTACATTTATTAAATTTTAAAGTAAGTAATTATGTGCTTAAATAAGATACCTGATAAAACATTCGCTTGTTATTTGTTCAGCCCGCATTTTGAATATTCACATTTAAAATGAATGTTTTTCTTTCAATCATAATTTCGTTTTAAGTATTAGGTGGTATTATTATATGTAGTTTAAGATTTTAAATCAAAATTTATAACGCTAAAAAGTACGGCGAATACATTTAATTATAAACTTTACTTTGGAATGATATACGATCACTGACAGAATGTAGTCAATTCATAAAAGAATAAATAAATGTTTACAAAATGTGTAAAAGAATTAACTGGTCTTTCACGATCAGTGTTGAATTCAGGGGGGTGGCCCGGGGAGGGGACTGGAAAAATTGAAATTTTTTGTTTTCAATGGTCAAAAAGTACAGTCCCCCCCCCCCCCGCCCCCTCCCACGGCATCGCAGATTTATTTTTATCCTTGCAAACAATTTTCCAACTTGGAAAAGAAAAAAAAATTATTTGTGGAAAAAAAAAAAAAAAATTAGACAGGGTGCGAAAAAACGGCGAATTTCATCCAATTATCGCGAGAAAAAGCGACATATTTCATCAAAAGACCGCGAAAAACTGCAGATTCCGACAAAAGATCGCGAAAAAAATGGCAGATTTCGTCAAACGATCACAAAAAACGAGATTTCATCAATAAATCATGAAAAGACAATAAATTTCGTTTAAAAAATAGCGAAAAAACGGTAAATTTCATCAAAAGATCGTGAAAAAATGATAGATTTCATCAAAAAAAAGGTAGATTTCAGCAAAAGATCGTAAAAAAAAGATTTAATCAAAGTATCGCAGAAAAACTGCAGATTTTGACAAAAGATCACGAAACAAATGCAGTTTTCGTCAAAAAATCGCGAAAATATAGTAAATTTCGTTAAAAAAATCGTGAAAATAAGACTAATTTCGTCAAAAAATTGCGTAAAAATGGGATATTTTGTCAAGAAATATTGAAAAAACGGCAGATTTCGTTAGAAGACCGCGAAAAAACGACAGATTTCGTTAGAAGACCGCGAAAAAATGACAGATTTCGTTAGAAGACCGCGAAAAAACGACAGATTTTGTTCGAAGACCACGAAAAGACGACAGATTTCGTCAAAAAATTGCGAAAAAAAGGAAAGATTTCATCAATAAGTTATGAAGAAAACAATAAATTTTGTTTAAAAAATAGAAAAAAAATGGTAAATTTCATCAAAAGATAGCGAAAAAATGACATATTTCATCAAAAATAGCAAAATACGGCAGATTTTGTTAAAAGATCGCGTAAAACAGGCAGATTTCTTCAAAAAATCACGAAAAAAATGGTAAATTTCGTTTTAAAAATCATGAAAAAAAAGCTAATTTCGTTAAAAAAAAGGTATAAATTTCGTTAAAATATCATGAAAAAGCTGCATATTTCGTCAAACAATCACAACAATAAAATGAAATTTCGTTTAAGACAAAAAAAAAAAAAAAAAAAAAAAAAAGTTGTGTATTTTCTGCTGTAGAATTCGAATTTTTGCTGCTACAAAATTGTTTTTCTCTTTCTTTCTCCAAAAACTTAGGTGCTACGTATTTACTTAATTACTAATGCACCTAAAAAATAAATGAAATATTTAGACCTAAAAGAAAATTATTACTAAAATCCAAAACAAGGACAAGATAATAGTAATGTTGGAAAAAGAACTTTTTTTTTTTTTTTTAAGGATGCTGTTGTGGCCGATAGCATACATGATATGTTAATAAATTTTTATTGAGCGATTTTATGTAATTTTACATAACATTTGGATACAAGATAAATATATATGCTTTAAACATTATATATTATGTCTTAAAAATCTAAATAAAACTGTAAAGTGGCTGAAATTCATCTTGAAGTTTTAACATTTATATGGTCCCCGAATATACAAATAATAAAAGAATGGCAAACGATGATAAGGGTCATTCCATATCAAATCAACCAAGCTTACAACCCGACCCTCACAGATATTCATGAAAATTGGTGCACTTGTAGAACATATAAAAATAGGGGTAAATTATTTTTTAAAGATTTTTGGACCTCCGGTCATTGAATTATAACTCTTCAAAAATTTGAAAATTTAAATTTTTTAAACTTTTGTAACTCAGCTCCTAATTAAGGTACAGCCTTAATTTTAGTGTCATTTGAAAGCTTTTGAATTGCAATTTAATATGGCATATAACTCGATACGGTAAAATAAATTTTTAATTAATTTAAAAAAATTAAAATTTTTAAATTTTAAAAAGTAGTATTTTTAAAAATCTGAAAAAAATATATTTGTTGCAAAATGTGATAGTCTACAAATTCTGAAATTTTCATAGTGGGCCTAAAATGGGTTCATAGGGAAAAATTATTTTAAGTGAACTGGGTTATTCTCTGCAATAGTGCAAAAAGTGGTTCCCAGCCATATAAGTGCTCTAAATTTCATTTTTTTTTATTTATTTATACTTTTATTAGAAGGTCTAAAGTTTGTTTATTAGGGGCAGGGCATAAAATTTAAAAATAAACAAATTTAATATTTAAAAATGTAAGATATATCATGCAAATCAGCGTTCGAAATCCTTGGTGGTCCGCTGGTCCGAGACCACCGATAATTTAATCGGACCACTAATTTGAAAAACTTAGTGGTCCGCAGGACCAGTGCCTTTTTTCAGGCCCTTAGAAAACCAAAACCGATCGCACATGATTTTTTTTATTATCAGCGATGCCGCAAACGCGCCATAGCGCGTAAATTACGCAAAAAATCGGCCATGGGACGCAAAAAAATCGCTCTTACGCGTCCCACGGGCCGCGTAATTTCGTTAAAAGATCGCGAAAAAACGGCAAATTTCGTTAAAAAATCATGAAATAACGACTAATTTTCGACAAATTTTGTCAAACAATTCTCGAAAAAATGGCTAATTTCATTCCAAAACCCGAAACAGAAGGCAGATTTCTTCTAAAGATAAAAAACGACAAATTTCGCCCAAAAAAATCGCGAAAAACGGCAGATTTTTTCAAAAAATTGCGGAAAAATGGCAGATTTCTTCAAAAAATTACGAAAAAAAGCAGATTTTTCAAAAATATTGCAAAACAATGGCAGATCTCTTCAAAAAAGTGCAAAAAAACGACAAATTTTGTCCGAAAATCGCGAAAAAACGGCAAAATTTGTCAAAAAAAAATCGTGAAAAACGAAAAAATTCTTCAAAAGATTGCGAAAAAAAGACAAATTTTGTTTAAAAAGTGCTAAATAACGACTAATTTCCGGTAAATATTGTCAAAAAATTCGCGAAAAAATGGCTAATTTCATCCTAAAACCCGAAAAAACGGCAGATTTCTTTGAAAGATCGCGAAAAAATGGTATATTTCGTCAATAAATCCCGAAAAAACAAAAGATTTCGTCAAAATAATGCGAAAAAACGGAAATTTCGACAAAAAAAAAAAAAATAAATAAATAAAAAAAAAAAAGCACAAAAATTATATATGAATGCCGGGAGAGAATTTTTTTGTTTTAAAACCTAATTTTCCAACTTCAAAACTGTTGTTGCTGCTCCAAAAACTGATTTTCCTGCTTCCCAATCGGTTTTTTATTGCTCCAAATCTTTCTGAGTGAATGTGACTCCTGAAAGCACCATTTCATTAAGCAAAGTACCCATTTACTCAACAAAAATATCCCTTTTTTTCAGCAAAAAAGTTTTTTTCAATAAACCTGTTGTGCCCCATTTTAAAAGAAATGCAAACAATAGTGATACTTGTTATCTTCAACACTTAAATAAGCATTATTTTATAATTAAATTTGTATCTTGCACATTTATTCTTTAAAAAGTACAGAAAATTTCTCTTAAATTAATATTGGTTTTAATTATTTATTATTATTAAAAAAATTATTGCATTTTCTTTTTCTTGTGCAAATGAACAAGTTCAATTTTTGGATCGAAAAATATGACTTATTATTAGTGGGGACCCGCATTTGTAAAAAAGAGACCCAGTATTTTAGAAGTCCTGGGTCCTGGGGACCCAGGATTTTTCAAGTCCAACTGCATCAATGACACTAGCTACAATTCCACCACTCTGGCTAGAATCTGGAGAAAAATCGAAAAAAAAAATTACATTAAACCCTACAGTCAGTTGAAATAAGTAATGGCAAATAAAATATCTAATAAATAATTTGATAGTTTTTCTTTACGTTCTGTTTATTTATTTTTTAGCAAATTATATTTTACATTTTATTATGCTGAAAATTTTGGATAAATGCAAAGTAAGATTGATTTATTTTCCAGAGAGTGTGTGTGCGGGGGGGAGACCACTCTAAGTGTTAAAATTATTTAATAGAGTTTTATGTAACGGACCAGTGCTGATGTCTGCGGACCAGTAAATTCTCATGCTTACTGGTCTTTGGGACCAGTGACTTTTTTTTAGGAATTCTAACGCTGCAAATATCATTCCCTCACCTCTCCCCTACCCATACTACCATACTTTACTGCCTGATTTTTTCCATTCAGAAATAAAAATAATTAAAAACACCCTAAGCAAAATAAAGTTCTTAATTGGTACCTTACAAAAAATAATAAAAATATTATTTTTTACTATAATTATGTAGTCTACTCAATCAATTATATGTCTCCCCATGTTAGACCATCATTCCCTCACACCTTGCTATTATCGCAAATATCCTATCACTAAAGATGAGCAGCAGTCTAGCATTCTTCACAGAGAGGAAGCTAATTTGAGTACTTGTCAGTCCAGCAACATAAATTGGTGGTATAAGTTTTTGTTAATTTTCTAGAATTTTTTTTCAATCAGAAAATCAGGGAGTATTTTTATTAGCAGTCATTCCCTCATACAGAATGCTAAATTTTTAGCAATTTTCAAAATTTTTAATCTTATCATACATTATATATTATGTGTTCTTCTTTAAGGAATCAGTTCGGTTTTTTCCATAATTTTGCATTTTTCATGACAATTAGTAAAAACATCTTAATTTCATCATTCCCTCACATTTATTGTTATGAGTTAATGATAAAGTGAATGGGGAATATGTACTTTTGTTTAAAATTTTATAACGATTTCTGCTGCTATTAAAATCTTCAACAATTGATCAATTACTAGCAATTTATCCAATTTTTATGAAAATTTACCTATGTAATATTCAAGTCAGACTGCTTGGTCAAATTTGCAGTATTGTAGAGAATAACCCAACTGAGAACAAGAAAATAATGCATATACTCACTGGTTATATATTCAGTGTATTCTTGAAATCGATTAAAATTTTTTCACAATTTTTTTATTTACAGTTTCAGTTTTTTCTTTAGTTAATAGATTTGATTTTTCATAAATAAGCCATTTTTACAAACTATATTTCCCCTCTATCCCGCCCCCCCCACCCCCATTTCCAAAAAACCATAAAATTAAAAAAAAAAAAAAAAAAAAAAAAACTAAAAAAATATTTACACAATTTATAGTATCTTTTGCTTTATATTATTGAAAACAATTATGGTTTTTCTATTAATGAGCTCATTCCTATTAATGAGCTACTATTTTCGAGCTCACAAGCTATTCACACTAATTGTATATCACAGCCTTTTTTTTTTTTTTAAGGAATAATGCCATTTGGAAAACAAAGTAAAGGGTTTTGAACTCCTCCTTTATACTTAACCATTGAACAACCAAGACTAATCAGGAATCAGCTTTATCATATAATAAATATATATTCAAAATTGAAGCAAATTGGATAATTCTGCATAAAAGTTCAATTATCTAATTTAAAGGAGGGAATCCCCCGCCCCCCCCCCTTTATATTTAACTATTAAATTCCAAAAAATATTCGAGGATTCACCTTATCAGAAAGAGCCTATATCCAAAATATGAAGCAAATCGAATAATTCTGCATAAAAACCCATTTATCTAATTTAAGGGGAGGTGGGGAGGCAATCGTCCCCCTCATTTATCTTAAAAAAAAAGAACCCTCAAAAGTAATTAAGGTTGCGCCTTACCAAAATGAACTTATATCCAAAAATTGAAGCAAATCTGTAAATTCTGTGCAAAAACTCCATTTACCTAAATTAAGGGGGTTACTCCCAATCCCCCTCTTATATTTAAACAAAGAATACCCAAAATTAACCTTCGAGGTGCCTTTCCAGAATGATCTTATATCGAAAATTTGAATGAAATCTAATAATTCTGCAAGAAAAACACATTTTTCTTAAATTAAGGGCGGATTAATCGCCCCAGTTCTATCATTATACTTATCCAATGAACTCTCAAAAACTAATCAGGGAAGTGCATTATCAAAATAAACTTATATCCAAAATTTGAAGCAAATCTGATATTTTTAACTCTCAGCCTTTGATAGCCTGTGAGCTAAAAATTTCGTCTTTCAGGATCATAACTTTTATAATAGCTTCCTGGTTTATTTAACATCATGATTTTTATCATATTAGGAATCATAATTTTGACTGAATACTGAATATTCAGCATACAGATAAACCGAATACAGAATATTCGTCCAGCTAAATACTCCAATATTTTAGGTTTAAAAAATATTTAAAAGTTAAATTTAAAAGTAGTTTTACATCATATTTAACACAAATACCTCCATTTTCACGAACAGGGCCTTTTCACAAGCAAGTGTGCTCTTTGCTTTGACAGATGAAACAGTAAAAAAAGCAAAATTATACACGTTTATACCAAAATAAATTATCGATTGTTTTACTTACATTTAATTCTATAGTTGACAAGGAAGTTATTATAGTTAAATTCTGCTATAGTATTGATTCACATAGAATCACAGATTAGGAATACATACCAAAAAATTGTTTACATAAATTTTCAACAATTCTTATATGTATTTCAATTTCACATAAGTATTTACATCGCGTTTTGTATAAGTAAACTCTCATTAACTATAACTGTTATTTTTATTTATTTAGCCTATGTGTGCGCATGAGAGAAAAAATATTGATATAATAAGGTTTAATGTATGCATTGTACAATATTATTCCTTATGAGAAAATTAGTCTTGTTTGTTCCTCCATAAAGATTAATTTCATCATTTCTTTTATCTCCAGAAAGCTTATCATAGAAACATATCAATCAACTCATATTTTGGAAAACTAAGTTCAACAATTTAATTTATCCTTATAATATTTATGATGGATAATTTTTTTTAATTATTTCATATCAATCGCTATTGTTTTTATTAATTTTGTTCTGTAACTGTATTAAACTTGCATCTATTCTTGAGAATATTTTTCATCTCATGGCTCATGATCGAAATTCTTCTGATTATACAACTTATTTTTTTCCCTTGCAATACAAGTATGTTTGGTGAACATAAAAAAAAATAATTGTTTTTTAAATTATTGGTACTACACTAGCTATGTTATCTGTTCTCAACACCCATAGATTTTTACCTGCTGTTTTGCACAAATACTATAATCAGCTTTTGAAAAATGTTAATTTCAAAATAATCACTGGAAAAGTATAATATACTTTAAACAAAAAATGACACTGTCAATTAAAAAGTTTAACTGATTTCAAGAATGCAGTGAATACATAACCAGTGAGTATATGCATTATTTTCTTGTTCTCAGTTCACTTAAAATAATTTTTTCCTATGAACTCATTTTAGGCCCACTATGAAAATTTCAGAATTTCTAGATTATCACATTTTGCAACAAATATATTTTTTTCAGATTTTTAAAAATACTACTTTTTAAAATTTAAAAATTTTAAATTTTTAAAATTATTTAAAAATTTATTTTACCGTATCAAGTTACATGTCATATTAAAGTACAATTCAAAAGCTTTCAAATGACACTAAATTTAAGGCTGTACCTTAATTAGGAGCTGAGTTACAAAAATTCAAAAAAATTAAATTTTCAAATTTTTGACATTTTTTGAAATTTGTGATGAGCTATAAATCAAAGACCCGAGGTCCAAAAAATCTAAAAAAAATAATTTATCACATTTCTTATATGTTCTAATAGTGGACCAATTTTCATAGAAATCTGTGGGGGTCAGGTCAGAATAGAGATGGGAATGGTCGGAAAAATTGAGAAAAAAAACAGTTTTTTTTTTTTCGGTTTTTTTCCGAAGGCTTATTTTTCAATTTTTCCGAACTGGAAAAATAGAAATTTCATTTATGAAATAATATAGTGACAATTTTGTAATAGCTACATTCCCATATTTTTTATTTTATTTATTTTTATGTTGAGTGTCTCACATAGAAATTTTAATGTGGGTAATCTGATCTCTGAGCAGAAATCTGTTTGAGAAAACTTGAAAGGATCCTTCACATTTTTTTCTTGTTTGAAACACAAGACCCTTTGAAAAATTTCTCTTGAAAATAGACATTTCAGAAAAAGTTTAATCAACAAATTGAATCTTTTGCAAGTGCAGTGATTGAAGGAAAAAAAAAAAATCTCATGTCATACATTAGCTGAATCTTATTAAGTTGCATATATGTATGTAAATAACCTTATTAAAAATTTGTAAATAGGAACCTAAATATAGTAATAATTTCTTATTCAAAAATTCTGAATATATTTTGTACAAGTATATACAAAAAGTTCACAATTTCACAAAAACTTGATTACATGAAAAAAATCAAGATATGTAATTAAATGCAGCTTCTCTTTTTAAAAATTAATTCATGTATAAAATTATTGCAATAATATGCTGATTAATGGAAATGATAAAATTAAAAATTCAACATAAAATTTTGAAGTATGCATTTATTACTTTAATCTATCTTTTCAAGAAGCAAGTATTGAATTCGTGAAAAATTTGACTTCCAGTTTTTGGTGTATTTAAACATTTTAGAAGGTCCTGAACACGTTTTGATGGTTTTCGGAAAATATCTGCCACTCTGTGAGTCTCTGTATGTGACAAATTTTATGGGTACTATATCTCAAGAACTGATGCACATAATTTCATGTAACTTTAGATTCAGTTACACCTTGATATAAACTCAAGATGTTTAGTTATTAGTGTATATTGCCAAACCGATGGAGCTGCTATGCTGCATTATTCATAATTTCCACAATAGTTCTGTCTCAAACTAATGTATGTATTTTTATAAAATTTCAGATTAAGTTAATCTTTGACATAACTTCGTGCTCATTATTTTTTGGTGTAAATTGCTCAACAGATGATGCTGCTATGCTGCATTATTAAAGATTATTGCAATAGCTTTACCTCAAGGACGATTTTTCTTTTTAAATCAAACTACAGCTTCAGACAGATTCTGATATACAGGGTGTCCGAGAAAGATCCGTACAACTTCAAAAATTTATTGAAAAATTAACAGTAGGGTAACAGCGAAACTAATTAGGACATTAGATAGAATAACTCAAAAAGTTTTTTTCTGCAGTATGTTTCTAACCATAGATGGCGCTACATGTCAGCAAACGAATATTAAAGCATTTTAGTTATTTCAATGGTGGATTGCGTGAAGAAAGCTCAATGTGTTGCGTGGTTTATCGAAACAAAATCCGATACGCAAACACAACGGAATTATCGAACAACGTATGGGGAATCGCCACCATCTCGGTCAAGCATTCGTGAGTGGTTCCATTCAGTGATAGAAATTGGGAGATAAAAGGGAGGCGTCAAATGACGACTACTGTAAAAACCTTAGGCGTCAAATTAAGATTTTTAGTTGCAGTTTCTAAAATTCATATTAATATTACTGTAATACTGCATATAATTTTGGAGTGATTTGGAGTAAAAGAATAATTTTGAAATTCGCATCAAATTTTCTTTAAGGTTACTACAGAGACAAGAAAAAAATCCACTACCAATATTTTCTTTTTTTTGGGGGGGGGGGGGTCGCACCATTTTTACGAATTTTGCGTATTTTGCTATCTTTCGGCAAAATTTGCCGTTTTCTCGCAATCTTTCGACGAAATTTGCAGCTATTTTTGCGATGTTTCGACGCAACTGGCCCTTTTTTCGTGATCTTTTCACGAAACTTGCCGGTTTTTTTGCAATCTTTTGATGAAACTTGCTAGTTTTTTCGCGATTTTTTAAAATATTTTGCCTTTTTCACGATCTTTTGCCAAACTTTGACGTGTTTTTCGCAATCATTTGGCGAAACTTGCCGTTTTTTCGATCTTTTGACAAGCCTTGCCATGTTTTTTTTAGATTTGTTGACGAAATCGGCAGTATTTCTTCGCAATCTCTTGACAAAATTTGTCGTTTTCTGCTGGGCTGGGAAACCCCCCCCCCCCCCCCCCCCCCCCCCCCGTTAATTATGTGTTTTTTTCGCAACCCTTTGGTGAAAATTACTGATTATTTGGGATTCCTTGAAGAAATTTGCATTTTTTCGCGAGCTTTTGATATAATTAACAGACTTTATTGCGATCCTATCCTATGACAAGATTCTTATTTTTTCTGTAATTCTTTGACAAAATTAGCTTGATTCTGTGATGAAATTAAGATTTGTTTTCACGATCCTTCATAGAAAATTGCATTTTTTTGCGATTCTATAACAAAGTTTGTCTTTTTCCCAAGATTTTTTTGACGAAATTAACTTTTTTTGCGATTATTTTATGGAATTCACGTTTTTCTTGCGATTCTTTGACGAAATTTGCATCTCTATTCGCAATACTTTGTAGAAATGTGCCTTTTTTACGCTATTGTATAAAAAACTTTTGCTTTTTTGTTATTTTTTGAAAAAGAAAAAAAAATCGATTTTTTTTCTCCCATCTTTTGCCGAAAGTGGCGATTTCGTATACGAGCAATTGGTGAATTTTTTTTTTTTTTTTTTTTTTTTGCGACTATTTTTCGAAATGTTTTTTTAGTTCTGATTTTTCAGATTAGATCATTTTTTTTTTTTTTTTTTTTTTTTTTTTTTAAATTTTCGGAGCTGAATGTCTGATAAATTTTTTAAAAGGGCAGGCGTCAAATTTGACGACCAAGAATAATTTTCTAGTTGTCAAATTCAGTTTTTTAGTTGCTTTTGACGACTAACGACTGCTAATTTCTAACACTGGTTCCATTGCATGGCCACCCCGGTCTCCTGACCTAACACCACTGGATTTTTTGTTTTGGGGATGCTGTAAAGATACTGTATACGAACGCAAGTTAACAGTCTCGAAGAATTAAAGCAAAACATCCAAACAGCTGTAGCTACTGTTGATGTTAGCATGCTGAAATGGTCATGGATGGAATTGGAATATCGTCTTGATATTGTTCGTGCTACGAAAGGGTCTCATGTAGAAATTTCCTAAGGTAATAACTTAAGTTATAGGAAAAAAAACTTTTTGAGTTATTCTATCTAATGTACTAATTAGTTGCGCTGTAACCCTATTGTTTCTTTTTCAATAATTTTTTGAAGTTGTACGTATCTTTCTCGGACACCCTGTATATTAATGTTGTTTAGTTTTTGGTGTAAATTGTCCTATAGGTGGTCCTATGCTGCATTTTTTAAGATTTCGTTATAGCTGATTAATTGAATGTTTTTTCAAGGTGTTGAATCTAAAATTGACCTCCATTTTACCTCCATAATGTACAGTAATGTTGCAAAAACATGGGCAGTTTGCATTAGAAAAGTAGAACTGCAATGAAAAAAAAAAAAAAAAAACCATATTTTATTACAAGTAACTATGTTCCAAATTATACTTTCCTCTTGATTAAACTTTGAATTTTTGTAGTTTTCTAAAGCACAGTAGAAGTTTATCTCTGTATGTAACTGCTTTTGTTAATTCCTCAAATAGTGAGCATTTTCTATTTGTAGTGTTCTGTTTTCATAACTTTTGAGTTCCACTCTTAGAAATATAAAATTACCATGTGGAAACATTATTGAATATGGTTTCTTATTCAAGAATAGAATACCAGATTTCAGGGTAAAAAGAAAAAAAATTACATTTAATTAAACTTAAAAAAAAAAAAAAAATATATATATATATATATATATATATATATATATATATATATATTGGTTTCAGTGAGTAAAAATCTATCAGTCAATAAATCCTATGCTATTTTTTAGTTGCAGACCTGAGTAAGCCAAAGTAAAACTCAATTTTGTTTGAATTTAGATTATAAAACTAAATCAAAACTTTTTTGAGTTGAGATTGGAAAGCTATACCAAAACTAAACATATTTTATAAAGGAAATACAATTCTAAGAAAAAAAAAAGTAATAATAAAAAATATACATTTTTTAAACAAACGATGGAATTTTTGAATACTGATATTCATAATAATGACAAAACTGCAATAATTTCTTTAAACTAGTATCATTTACTTAAAAAATGTACTTATGTAAATGGAATGCATAATTTATTTCATTCCAAACTGCAGGCATATTGGTTCAGGTTTTTACATTAGGTCAATTGGTAGTTAAACATGTGACTGAAAAATCATTTCAACAGAGATATGATATAACAAACAATAGCGTTTAATAAAAATTCTTAGGCTGTTGAAAAGAAAACTAAACTTTTAAAAGCAGGCTTTATACTTTCTTTTTATTTTGTAATATAAAGTGAAAATAATTTTCATTTAATACATATAAATGGGAAAAAATGTTTATTATTTAATATTCTCTAAGAAAATATAATTTATTTGAGAGAAACAGTCATGAAAAATCAATTTTTCCGGTTTTTTTTTTCGAAAAAAACCGGTAAAAAACCGGTTTTTTTCCACCACTTATATTTTTCCAGAAAATTTACATCTCTAGGTCAGAAAATGTATTTTCTTCAGTTGATTTGACATGAATGCCCCATAAATGACAGTGGTTCACTTTATGATAACACTAGTAATTAATAGCTGTATGGAATTAATTGCAATTTTTTAATACAAGAAGATTTCTTGCTGAAAATAAATATACACTGCATTTTTAGAAATATTCACTGAATACAATAACACTATGCAAATGTCAATGTATGAAAATGACAAAACATCTTTTTATTATGATTATGATGACGGAATGACATTGATGTAAATTATACAACATAATATTCAAATATATATTTTTTTATAATACATAATCATTTTAACTCTAGTAATATAAATTTTATTTCTTTAATATCGATAATTTTCATAAATTGAATTTTGACCCACTAGATTCGCAAAATGTTACAGTATGCGCCTTGTGAATAGCGATGTAAATTTTCTGGAAAAATATAAGTGGCAGAAAAAAAAAATTTTACCGGTTTTTTTCTGAAAAAAACGGAAAAATTGGAAAAATTGATTTTTTATGACTGTTTCTCCCAAATAAATTATATTTTCTTAGAGAATATTAAATAATAAACATTTTTTCCCATTTATTTGTAATAAAATGAAAATTATTTTCACTTTATATTACAAAGTAAAAAGAAAGTAGCAAAGTATAGGTGAAAACTGGGAAATTCGATTAGTAGCCAGTGGCCGGTAGACCCAGTTTCAATAGTGGCCACTTTTTAAAAGTTAGTAGCCACTTTTAAAAATAGGTCAAAATGATTTTTTTTAATTTATTTAGTGGCTAGTGAGTTACAAAGTTACAAATATTTGGTTAAAAATAAAACTGTCATTCCACTGAATCGAAAAATATCAATTAGTGATTAATACTGCAGATAAGTTTATAAGTGATAAACAATATTTAAATATATATTAATGCATTGTATAAAACAAACAAGGAATTTGTATTTTTAAATTTAAAAATATTTTCACATCTTTCTTGGATATTTTATTTTTACTTAAAATTGGTGATAATTATTAAGTTTGGCGAGTGTACAGATAAATATAAATATTCTTTGCTTTGGCTGAGATTTCAAAACTCTGGATGTCTTATTAAGGCAAAATCAGAGAGTGCCAATGTGTTGGCGAGGTGGAGGAAGTCTGCTTGGTGGAAGTAAAGTTAGATGATAATTTTGCAGTATTACTCGCCTAAGTGGCAAGTGCTAATTTTGTCCTATATTTTTTAAGTAATTGGCTGAAAAATACAGCAATGTCCTTAAAATCTTCTTGCATCTAGAGGTAAAAATGGTATAATTTATTTGAAATTCATGTGGAATTAAAATTGATGACTATATTTTGTAGGAAAAACTATTTCTTGAAAACATAATCTAAATAAACATTTCATGGTAAAAAGCTAAAATATAGAAAATGCAACAAAGTTGCTAAATCTGCTTGCATCCGATAGAAAGAAAGACTTAACCAATTCACCAATTAGATCCAAACAAAATAGAGATGAATATATCCATTAAAAAGGCTGTATTTCACAAAGCAAATTAAGATTTTTTATCGTCGAGTGGCGACTAGAGTGGCGATCGATTGCCGATTTTTAATTTAAAGAATTAACCAATTCACTAATTAGATGCAAACAGAAGAGACATGCATATATCCGTGAAAAAAGTTGTATTTCACAAAGCAAATTAATCGAATTTTTTAATCGCCGAGTGGCGACTAAGATGGCGATCGATGGCCGATTTTTAATTTAAAGACTTAACCAATTCACTAATTAGATGCAAACAAAGTAGAGATGAATATATCCATTAAAAAGCTGTATTTCACAAAGCAAATTAATAAGATTTTTTAATCGCCAAGTGGCGACTAGGGTGGCGATCGATGGCCGATTTTTAATCGCCACTTTTACAACTTTAATCGCCACGTGGCGAGTGGCGACCGTTAATTTACACCTATATAGCAAAGCCTACTTTTAAAAGTTGTTTTTTTTTCCCACAGCCTAAGAATTTTTAAAACACTATTGTTTGTTATATCATATCTCTGTTGAAATGATTTTTCAGTTACATGTTTAACTACCAATTGACCTAATGTAAGAACCTGAGCCAATATGTCTGCAGTTTGGAATGAAATAAATTATGTATTCCATTTACATAAGTATAGTTTTTAAGTAAATGATACTAATTTAAAGAAATTGTTGCAGTTTTATCATTATTATCAATATCAGTATACAAAAAATTCCATTGTTTGTTTAAAAAAATGTATATTTTTGCATTATTACACTTTTTTTTTACAATTATAATTTTATTTCCTTTAAAAAATATGTTTAGTTTTGGTTATAGCTTTCCAATCCCAACTCAAAGTTTTGATTTAGTTTTATATTCTAAATTCAAACAAAACTAAGTCTTAGTTTAGCTTACTCAGGTCTGCAACTAAAAAATAGCATAAGATTTACTCACTGAAACAAGAAAAATGTATTTTTTTTTAAGTTTAATTAAACGTAATTTTTTTTCTTTTTATCCTGAAATCTGGTATTCTATTCTTGAGTAAAAAACCATATTCAATAATGTTTCCATATGGTAATTTCATATTTCTAAGAATGGAACTCAAAAGTTATGAAAACAGAACACTACAAATAGAAAATGCTCGCTATTTGAGGAATTAACAAAAGCAGTAACATACAGAGATAAACTTCTAGTGTGCTTTAAAAAACTACAAAAATTCAAAATTTAATCAAGAGGGAATGTATAATTTGGAACATAATTACTTGTAATAAAATATGGGTTTTTTTTTCATCGCAGTTGTACTTTTCTAATGCAAACTGCCCAGGTTTTTGCATTATTACTGTACATTATGGAGGTAAAATGGAGGCCACTTTTAGATTCAATACCTTGAAAAAACATTCAATTAATCAGCTATAACAAAAACTTTAAAAATGCAGCATAGTAGTGCCACCTATAGGGCAATTTACCCCAAAAACTAAACAACATTAATATATATCAGGAACTGTATGAATCTGTAGTTTGATAAAAAAAAAAAAAAAAAAAATCGTCCTTGAGATAGAGCTATTGCGATAATCATGAATAATGCAGCATAGCAGTGTCATCTGTTGAGCGATTTACACCAAAAAGTAATGTGCACAAAGTTATATCAAAGATTAACTTAATCTGAAGTTTTATGAAAATACATACATTAATTATTGAGATAGAACTATTGTGGAAATTATGAATAATGCAGCATAGCAGCCATCAGTTGGGCGATATACACTAATAACTAAACATCTCAAGTTTATATCAAGGTGTAACTGAATCTAAAGTTTTGTGAAATTATGTGCATCAGTTCTTGAGATCGAGTGCCCGTAAAATTTTTGTCCCATACAGACTCACAGAGTGACAGATATTTTCCAAAAACTATCAAATTGTATTCAGGACCTTCTAAAACGTTTAAATACAGCAAAAACTGCAAGTCAAAATTTTCACAAATTCAATGCTTACTTCTTGAAAAGATAGAAAAAAGTAATAAATGCATGCTTCAAATTTTATGTTAAATTTTTAATTTTACCATTTCTATTAATCGGCATATTATTGAAATAATTTTGCACATGAATTAATTTTTAAAAAGAGAAGTTGCATTTAATTATATATCTAGATTTTTTTTTCATGTAATCCTGTTTTTGTGAAATTGTGAATTTCTTATATATATTCTTATACAAAATATATTCAAAATTTGTGAATAAGAAATTATTACTATTTTTAGAGTCCTATTTAGATAAGGTTTTTTATGCATATACAACTTTTACTAAGGTTATTTATGCATATATACAACTTGATAAGATTCAGCTGCTATATGGCATGAGATTTTTTCTTCTTCAATCACTGCATTTGCGAAAGCTTCAATTTGTAGATTAAACTTTTTTCTGAAATGTCTATTTTGAAGAGAAATTTTGCAAAGGGTCTTGTGTTTCAAACAAGAAAAAAATGTGAAGGATTCTTTCAAGTCTTCTCAAACAGATTTCTGCTCAGAGATCAGATTACCCACATTAAAGTTTTCATGTGGGACACTTAACATAAAAATAAATAAAATAAAAAGTATAAGAATGTAGCTATTACAAAATTTTCACTATATTATTTCATAAATGAAATTTCAATTTTTCCAGTTCAGAAAAATTAAAAAATAAGCCTTCGGAAAAAAACCGTTTTTTTTCCAATTTTTCCATTTTTTTTCCGAGCATTCCCATCTCTAGTTTGTGAAAAATGCATAATTAGTGCTAGAAGAGTATCCCCCTCCCCCAAATTTTTCAGAAAATTAGCTGTGAATTTCAGATTTTTTTTTTTTTTCTTTTAACTCAGAATCACTTTTTTCTCCATTGATCTTCTAAGTACTGTTGTATCTTTATGTATTGATTGGTTATTTTTTACAAAATATTCCTAAAATATAACATTTTTCTACTTTAAAAGACAGTATGAACCCTGATTTATTCATTTAGTGTTTAGGAGAAAATTCTCTGCTAACTAATTATATTATATATCTAAAAACTTCTATATTTTCTCATAAGAATCAGATTTTATTATGTATAAGAACCACAAATATCTCAAACCTTAAAAATGGAAGGTTTGAGAATATTATTTAACAAGAATATTAAAGGACGAATCGAATCTGTATGTATTCGTGGATGAGTATGCAACAAGATAAATGGGTACTGTATGAGGGTGCCTGTGCAAAATATGTTTTTTGAACAATATTGTTTTTTTTTTTAATAGTGCTCTTTTTACTAATCCCCTCTCCTTTACTGTTGAGGCGAACTCATTTTTTTCAAGAGTCAACACTATTCCAATACAAAATTTCAGATATTTTTCCATGAATCCACAATCAACACTTCATAACCATTGCTTTTCTAATAAATTACTTTCATTTTTGTAACCGGTTCCGAAAATTAAAGTGTCATTCTAAAAAATATCTGAAACTTCTAAAAAATATCTGTAAAAAACATTAATTATGTCTTTAAATCACTCAGAAAATGTAAATTAATCCCTGAATTGTGTAAAAAACTTGAAATACGCTCATAAATTGCATAAAAAGCACGAATTACGTCAATGAATCATTTAAAAAATGCGAATTACATTCATAAATCGCATAAAAACGCAATTTATGTCAATAAATTGCTCTAAAAACGCAAATTACATCCATGAATTGCATAAAAACCGTTAATTACGTCCATGAATTGCATAAAAATGCGAATTACATTAAAAAATCGCACAAAAAAGCGAATTACATCCATAAATCACACTGAAAACGCGTATTACGTCCATGAATTGTGTAAAAAAATTGAATTACGTTCATAAATTACATAAAATCGCAAATTATGTCAATGAGTCATGTAAAAAACACGAATTACACTCATAAATTGCTCAAAAAATGCAAAATGTATCCGCAAATCACGTGAAAAATGCAAATTACATCCATGAATCACATAAAAATAGAGAATTACGTCCATAAACCATGTAACAAGAATCGCATAAAAAACGTAAATTATGTTCATGAATCGCATTAAAAAAACATGAATTATATTCATGAATAGCATAAAAATGTAAATTACATCCAGAAATCGCTCGAAAAATGCAAATTATGTCCAGAAATCATGTAAGAAAAGAAATTACATTCATAAATTGTATAAAAAACACAAATTATGTCCATAAATCACATAAAAAATGCAAATTTATTGGCAGAAAGCTCAAAAATGCAAATTACATCCATGAATCGCATAAAAATAGCAAATTACATCCATGAATCGCTCAAAAAACGCAAATTACATCCATGAATTGCATAAAAAAGTGAAGTACGTCTATAAATCGCTCAAAAAATGCAAATTACGTCCATAAATCATGTAAAAAACTGAATTATGTTCTTAAATTGCATACAAAACACAAATTACATTCATAAATCGCACAAAAAACACAAATTTCGTTGACAGAAAGCTCAAAAAATGCAAATTACATCCATGAATCACATAAAATTAGCGAATTATGCCCATAAATCGCATAACAAATGCAAATTATGTTCATGGATCACATAAAAAACACAGATCATGTTCATGAATTGCATAAGAAACACAAATTAGGTCCATAAATTTCTCAAAAAACACAAATTACACTTATAAATCCCATTAAAAAAAGTGAATTATGACCATGAATTGCACAAAAAATGCAAATTACACCCAACATTAAATTAATTTGCAGAAAGTTTTTGACCCAATATTACGTGCACAGAAAGTTTTTGGTTTCGTACAAGTCTGGCCTATTCTAGGTGTTTTTAAAGGTTTAATAATTTTTTTTTTTTTTTATCATTATTTGAAAGTTGTCTAAGTTAACCTTCCCTCTCTCTAATTTTGCAAGTATTTTTTTTTTTTTCCAATTATATAGTTTTTTAAACATAATTGAACTTAATGTTAATTTTTTTTAAAGTTTTATGTTGATATGTTTTTTAATTTGTTCTTTCAGGTATTGCACCGCTTGTTCTTCATGACCCATACCCCCTTCTGTCCCATAAAAAATGCCAAACATATTACATATAAATTTAGCTTCATCACCTCATAGTTCTCACAGTGCAAACATGTCTTCAAATCAATATGATAACAATGATCCAGTGCATGACTTGCCTCCAGAGCTGTTACAAGCAGGATGGCGTAAATTTTGGAGTAAGCGTGAAAACAGACCCTATTTTTTCAACCTAGTTACAAATGAATCTCTTTGGGAGATGCCCATACTCAGCCCTGTAAGTAGATTATTTTCATAGATGTAATGGATATTTGTCCACTATTCAATGTTTGATCCTTCTGCCTAATATAGGGGAGAATGGCTCACCTTGGGAAACTTTTCTTTTTTTATTAATTTTTTGTACTTATCAGTTATCAAAATTTTATTAAATAGTTTTTGATCTTATATCAATTATAGAAAAATTTAAAACAATATATTTTTAAAACTTGTGCTTTGTTCTAATGTGTTTCACTTTGTGAAGCTCCTTGGGGCAGTTAGAAATAAATGGGAAAAGTTCTTTAATTGAATTATAATATGCAATACATGGAATTGTTTGTTCAGGAAAAGAAATCCATTTAAGCTGATAAACATAACTATAGTAAATTTTCTAAATTTTAATGATGCAACAAATATTCAGCATTCAAGCTTGATAGTCCTTTCCAGTTTTTTTAAAATCTTTTTTATGGCTTTTAATTTAAAAGAGTGTTTTTAAATTTACTTAAGCATATATTCATAAGCAAGTGTAGGCACATCGTTATAGTCCATGGGGATATTCCGAAGCTTGTAAAATGTCTACCAACTTTCCTTCCTCAATATTGGTGAATATTTTTTGACTTTTGTATCTTTGATAGAGATAAAATTTGGTTGTTCACTTTTTTAAAAGGTACTAACATAACAATTCAGAGTGGTCTTATTAACATTCTAAATTGCAGCAGCTTTCTGAATATTGTTAGTACAAATTGCTACAGTTTTTTACATTTTAAATTTTTAATCCTTGCTACTGGTAAGCTTAATGATTTCCTAAAAGAAGAAATAATAAATATTAATATATACATGTTATGTAGATTAAATAAAAAATGTTTTAAACACAATATCTTTTTAATAAAATATTTCAAATTAAAGTGAGGTAGGGCATATCTTGTGTCCCAATGTGCCCTGCCACCACCTGTTCCAACATGCACTATATACCCACTATGAAATTTTGGAATATCATGCTGTTAGACTTAGCACTAGAACTATTGTTACACCTGCATTTTATTTCATTATATTACCTTTTATTTCACATTCAACTTTGAAATTTATCAAACATTTACATGATAATTTGTAGATATGATTGCAAAATAAAAATTTTAATAAATTCATTTCTACTTCATCAATAGAATTAAAAGTTATTCAAAAGTTAGATTGTGCTGCTATCTATATGCATCTTCAAGGGCTAAGGTTTAATTAAAAATCTTGGGCAAAAAACGAAGGTGTCCCAAGATGAACTATTCTCTTCTACTGTATGTATTTAGTATCGAACCATACTATTGAGTATTCAATTTCACAAAGTATTACCGTAATTTCCGGGAATAACGCCGCGGCTTTAAACTAGATTTTTTTGTTTTGTAAACAAAAGTGCGGCCAATAACTAGGTGCGGCTTTTAAATAGGACTAATTAATTTAAAATTTTTGAAAACAGATCGGCAAATCTAAACTTTCGTTGCTTTCGCTGTAATTATACACATGCACGTGGAATTCTATTTTTAAAGTTAAAGAATCTGATGCTTAAAATTGATTTTAATTTACTGATACATCGTAAATTCTCGTTGACCCGCCCCCTCCCCACTTTATAAAAAATTTGAAATTTTCAAAAAATCCCGAGAAAGCGCCCTCCCTTCCAAAACTATCACTGAAAAAACGCCAAATTCGCCAAACAATCATGAAAAATAACCGCAAATTTCTTTAAAGGATTGCAATAAAAACGCGAATTACGCCAAAAAATCTCTAAAAAAGTACAAATTATGTCAAAAGAACGGTTAAGAAAGGAATGAATCATGATGAAATGAATAAATCCTGAATCTTTAGAAATGTGTGTTTTTTCAAGATTTTTTAATTAATTTCATGCTTTTTTTGGTTTTTCTTTTACAAATTTCTTCTTTTTTTCTGCGTTTTTTCGACAGAATTTTCGTTTAAAAAAACGCAAATTTTTTCAAGTATTGCTTCAAGTATCAAAATTCATGATTCATCCAAAGATTCACGATTCATTCAATTTATCATGATTCATCCTCGCAAATTTTGTGAAACGATCGCGGAAAAATCCCGTGTAAGCGCCCCCCTCTAATTATTTTTGATTTTTCGTCACGTTTGGGGGAAGGATTAACGGTATTTTGCGGTAAGTTTTATCTTAAATATGTCTTCAGATGTGAGTTGTAAGTGCCGCAGTTACCCTGCAAAATTTAAGCTGAATGTTATCAATTTAGCAAAAGTTAATGAGAATCGTGGCGCAGCGAAGGGATGAGGTTCTGGTTTCATTGAAATAACTGTAAAACAAAAAAAGATAAGTTATTTATTTAAAATCAAAATGTTTTACTTTATATCAGTTAATAATTTTATTTCATTGCTCTAATAATGAATGTAGGAATATACCTGGAGCGGCGTTATACCCGGTGCGGCGTTAAACTAGTTTTTTTTATTTTTAATCAAGTGCGGTGTCATACTCGGTGCGGCGTTATTCCCGGAAGATACGGTAAACCATTTGGCCTGCTGAATATTTTGTTTGATCAAATTTCAAAATATGCAGTCAAACCAAATGCAGAAAAAGTTAAACTTTTAAAAAATATTTTTTGAGCAATTCCACATAACTTTTATTTTTAACTGTCTATAAATAAATGTATTCAAAATAATTATCAAATAATCATATTTAAGTAAAAGAAATTGTTATTTAATACAGTAGATACATACAACTGTTTAATATAGTCAGCTGATTACAATTGCCTGTATTTTTTTTTTTTTTTTTTTGTATTGAAATAAGTTTAAAAAAATAGTAATACTATTCAATACACACAATACCACACTCAATGCTACATTTCTACCACAATACCACATTCAATAGTGGCAATAATAAGCTTGTATTTTAACTAAAATGTATAGGAATTATATATCTACTGATACAATTTTACTATTAAAAATTATGATGGGGATAGCTAAAATCATGTTATTTTATTATTGTAGTCAGGATCTTTTAAATATTGCCAGAAATAAAATAAGCTATTAATTTTTTTTTTAATGTACAAATAATAAAATATGTTTTATTATGCTTTTGTTTAATTTTATTTCTTTATTAAAATATGAAAAGAAATTATAAACAGTATAGTGCTTTAAAGAAAAGTCTTTCCAGCCACTAAATATTCATAACATTCATCTGTTTGCCCAATTGCTGATCATTATCTCTCCACTTTCAAAGTATCATAACTGCTAAACTTTTCTTAGTTTTATTATTTGTTTATTTATTTTATTTTATTTTTGTATTTACATAATATTAAAATTTTTAGATTAAAAAAATAGAAACTGTCAAATATTTTATCATACTATTTGTTTCATTGGCTAATAGTTATTTCAATATTTTCACATTTCATGTATGACTTTCAGTCTGTTGCTGGAAAGGTTAAATTGGAAATTTGTTTTCTTTTAAGTTTTCTTTTTTATATTTTAAGGATTCACTTTTTTGTAATCTATCTAAAAATTTTCAGGTCACAAAGGGAAATTTTTATAATGAACTAAAGATAAGCATATGCAGCATACTCGGTTCAGTGCCAGAAGAAGCTGTTGATGGTATCTTTCGTGTCATTCAAAATGCAGGTTTTGTGTCAACCAGAGATTTACACCTTGTACGAGAAGATGATTTAATGTATATCTTAAAGCCTATTCCTCGACGAAAATTAATAAAGGAATGGAGTACAATAAAAGAATCTAAGTGTAAGTATGATAAAATGAAGAATGAAGATAAGAATCAGCAAATAAATGAATTCTTGGCTGAAACAAAAAGTTCTTTTGAATATGGCACACATACAGGTAAATCCAAAAATATTACTAAAACAGTCTTTGTAAAACTTTAATATAGTGTTTGAACACACAATGATATGACTTAAATGAAATAATTGCAAACAGTAGTAAATCATAGAAAAAAAAGAAATATGTATATATTTTTCTTTTTTTTTAGCAAATGTGTGTATATTACAGGTGCAAACTTTCAGCATTCATACCAGCAATTTCTAAAAGGAGTTATTTAAAATTTTTAAAAATTGTTAATTTGAAATGTAAGTTTAAACTACAAGTTAAAAACCTGTTCTAAAGAAGATTTGAGTTTTACATATTATTGATATGTGTTTTATTATTTATTCATAAATAGTAAATAAAATATTGAAAGCCTGAGCTCTTTTCTAATTGCCACCTTTTTCTTCTTCTTCTTCTTTGAAGATTAGTAGATAAATGTTTGTTTTAAAATAAAAGTTGAAAAAATAATTGCCTGCATACACCAGGTGTGGTAGTTAATAATTTTTTTGTGAAAAAGCCGGGGGGTAGGAAAAGAAATTTTGACAAAAGAGTGAAAAAATATGCAAATTTCACCGAAAAATTGCAAAAAAAATGCAAATTTTGTCTAAGGATCGCAAAAGGAAAAAAAAGCTAATTTTGTCAAAAGATTTTTAATTTCATCAAAACAAGATTCTTAATTTCATAGGTGAAATCAAAACTGAAAATTTTATCAGAGTCACAAAATAAAAAACCTGCAGATTTTTTCAAAAGATCGTGAAAAACCACAAAATTTGTTTAAAGATTTCAGAACACATGAGTACAAGCAAATGGCTCACACCCACTGCTCATCCAACAATTCTCAAGTTTTTAAAAGATATTCCTCTACTGTACATAATATTGCTTTTTCCACTGAAAAACTTCTGTAATATCAAATCATAAAATGATCTACTCACACATAACTTCTGATGAAGACACTCAAATGTTTGGCAACCCGACATATTCCTATTTGGAAATCTTTCCATATGCATCCTTTGAACAGTCACTCCATTTTCTTATGCAGCCTCATGCCTCATACATGAATTGTATGTTGGCAAGTTATGTATTGGTGTGGTGATGCATGTTGCTCAAAACCCATGTGAAGAATGATGATTCAAACCTATGAAATGCTTTTATCTACTGCACTTACTAGTGCCTCCTACTGCTTCAACAGTGTATTTCCGCACCCACAATCTTGTGTAAAATCTGTTTACTAAAGTCCCCTGTACTTGCCTTTACATTTCTGTCATATAATTTTAAAATATAATGTTTTTTTTAGACAGCGAGTTGCAGATTTACTATAGTTATTCCCATTAATTAAATGGCTTGAATAGTGCAAATTTTGTTAATGCAGTAATATTTCAGGATGAATTAACAGCCACATTAAACAAAAGAAAACTATGTGTAATTTTTTTAAATTCCAAAGTCTTCTAATGTTTTAAAATCTTAGAATATTTCTGTTCAAAGTCTTATGATATATTCATACTATAAGCTTTAAAAAATATCTGCTAATGGATTGCAGTTAGCTAGGCTAACCAGCTCTATCATTATTTTGGATAATTAAGGTTCCTCAGTACTTTGGAATAGCATATATATTCATTCATTTTTTTAAAAGAAAGTTTTTTAATTTAGGAGTGACTATGGATGATCTGCTAAAGACAAATATAACCAGAATATTAAATTCGGTATCAGAAGAGACTGTTAATAATGTTATTCATGCTCTAAAGTATGTCGGTCTTGAGTTCCTAATAGACTTGCATTTTGTACGGGAAGATGACTTAATACAAGTGTTAAAGCCTTGTCAGCGAAGAAAACTTGTAAAAGCTTGGAGCCAGAAGGGTAAGATTACTTATATTAGAGATTATTATAGAATATAATGTTCAAAAATTGCTATGTAATGTTGTTAATTATACAAAGATCCAGTATGTGTAAAGTACGGGATGTACACAGGTACCTTAGGTCAAGGGGTTCTTCCAGATTTTTTAAAAAGACAAAACACACTTTGATATAATCTCTGAATTCTGCTAAAATCTAAGGGGCAAAGCGGGATAAAATGCTTGATTAAAACTGAAAAGTTGTTTTAAAAGATATAATTCATAGATTCGATTAAAAAACTTTCCATGGCTCTATGTAATTCTACCACAAAATGGAAGCTGAATAAGTTCAACACTCAAATACTTCATTTTTATGGAAATAGAAGAAATTAAATATGTAGTAAAGTTTAAAATAAAATCAACATGTTATTAACTTTTCAAAATTTAATGAAATTGTTCAACAAGTAACATCATTTGTGTTGTACACCATTTCTGGTATGTGTTAATCATTAACCCAATGTAAAGAAAATACCTAAAAGAAAATCTTATTATCGGGATCCTTTTTTCTCTGGGACTCTAAGCTTTAGCCTGTTCAGCCTAATAGGTAATACACCACTGTCACAGATGAATATTTGTAAGGAACAAGAAGTATAAATTTCTGATTTGCATATTATTAGTGCCATTTTGACAATTTTTTGTGAAAAATAACCAAAAATTGGATAATTCTTCTACCAAAATGGCTGAAAATAACCATTGATTGTAACCCTGAAGAATACTTAGGAATTTTATCATTTGTGATTGTGGTTTATAAAAAAAATGTGTTGAGATTTATGCATTCATTTGTCATTAAGTTCTAAAAATGTTTTATTGTCACCTGTACATAATTTTTATAATTCTAGCTCACCAGTAGGCCTGGGCCTTAAATCGATTTATCTCTTAAATCGATTTAAAGCTTACATCGGAAATCGCGATTTAGTCAGTTTCTTAAATCGATACATTGGAAATCGCGATTTAGCCATTGCTATACATCGCGATTTAGCCATCGCCTTACAACACGATTTAGCCATTGTCTTACATCGCGATTTAGTCAGTCTTAAATCGTGATTTAGCCATTGGTTTTAAATTGATCTCAAATAATGATTCAGAGTTAACATCAGAAAATTGAGTTATCTACTTTGGTGTATATACTGCTTGCATGTCAAACTAGTGTTAAATCGATTTAAGCAAACTTTGCAAGCCTCAATGTTTTCCGATTTAGGAAAAAGGTGATGTAAGAAAAATATGATTTAGGGAAAACAGAGCAAGTTGGTGTTAAATCAATTTAGAGGATCCAATTTAAACACACATCACAAACCACAGTGTTTTCGATTTAAAAAAAAGGCGATTTAAGAAAAAGACTATTTAGGAAATACATTGAAAGCTGGTGTTAAATTGATATAGTAGGATTTGATTTAAAATTAGCAGCGGTCACTTGCCATATGGATATTAAAAATGTAAAAGTGGCAATTAAAAATTTTCCTTCGTTTGCCACCCTTGTCGTCATTTGTCAAGTGGCGGTTTAAAAAAATCTATTTTCGGTCGCCCAGTGAAATGCAGTTTTTTTCATAGAAGTATGGATCTCTACATTGATTACATCTAATTAGAAAAGTGTTTTCTTCTTTTTCCTACTGGATGCAAACAGATTTCAATGACATAGCTGTATTTTCAATATTTTGGTTTTTTGCAGAGTTCTTTTACTGTGTTCAGTTTGATTATTTTTTCGAGAAATGCAGTTTCATTTTGCAAAAATATATTCATCGGCATTGATTCCACACACATTTCAAGTAATTTGTTGGCTATCGTTCACCCTCCTAGTCGTCACTCGCCAAGTGGCGATTTAATAGATCTATTTTCAATCGCCAAGTGAAATGCAGTTTTTTTCATGGAAATATGCATCTCTACATTAATTACATCTAATTAGAAAAGTGGTTATTTCTTTTTCCTACTGGTTGCAAACAGATTTCAATGACATGGCTGTATTTTCAATATTTCGTTTTCTTTGCCGTATTCTTTTATCTATTTCAGTTGGATGTTTTTTTCAAGAAATATAGTTTTATTTTGCAAAATATATTCATCAGATTTGATTCCATATGCATTTTAAGTAATTTATTGGTCATCGATCGCCACTCTAGTCATCACTCGCCAAGTGGCGACTTAAAATAATAATTATTGATTGCCAAGTGAAATACAGTTTTTTTCATTAAAATATGCATATCTACATTGATTACGTCTAATTAGAGAACTGGTTAATTCTTTTTTCTATTGGATGCAAGCAGATTTCGATGACGTTTTTTTATTTTCAATATTGCGGTGGTTTTTTGCCATGTGCTTTTAGTATATTCAGTTTGATTATTTTTTCAAGAAATATAGCTTTATTCTGGAAAATATATTCATCAGGTTTAATTCCACATCCATTTCAAATAACTTATTTCTTTTTTCACACTGGATGCAAATGGATTTCAAGGGCATTTCAGTATCTTCAATTTTCGACTTCTGTTGCATGCTGAGCTCTTGGATTATTTTTTTTCCCCACGATAATACTGTTTAATGATGCGAAATACACTCACCAGTATAGATAACAACAGTATTACGGTGGTAGTATAAATTTGGCGCCTCCTATATTCCGCGCCGGGGCGACCGCTCCCTTGCCCCCCCCCTTCTCCAATTCTCCCGCCCTTTTGCATGGCGCTATCCTCTCAGAAATGTATGCTGTATCTCAGCCCCCTCTGAAATGATAAGTCTAGATAATCTACTGCTAGTATAAATGTCAACTGCATGTGATGTGTGTAGCGTATTACTAACACATTTATTAAGGGGTCCCTCCTCCGGAAATTTTGTGTTTTTAATGATCAAAATGTGCAATTTCTCCCCCCTCCCCAGAGCCACGGAAATACCTCCCGGAGAAAAATGTCTGAATTCAACACTGCATTTATTAATTAAAATTCAAAAAACAATTTATTGTGTTTTATTTATTAATAATTCACTATTTATGCCTATGGGGGGGGGAGCAATTTTAAAGTTAAAATTCAAATTTCCAGGTTTGAGCCTTAAATCGTTTTAATACATTCGAAATCCGATTTAAATATTGGTCTTGAATAGATACATCGGACGTCACGATTTAGCCAGTTCTTAAATCGCGATGTAGCGAAACGATGTAGCCTCAATGCTTTCTGATTTAGGAAAAAGGCGATGTAAGAGAAAGACGATTTAGGGAAAACAAAGCAAGTGTGTGTTATATCGATTTAACAGGGTGAGGACAGGACCATAGCTAGAAGTGAATAATAGGGGGGGGTGTCAAGAAAATGTAGGGGGGGGGAGCTTATTTGTTTTTTATCTTTCTCTGACACAGAAAGATAAATGAGTGCATATTTACATTGTAGATACTATGTTTCTCATTAAACTGTTGTAATAACTTAATTTTATGCTAAATAAAGTACATGATGATGAAAATTTTGAGTCTATAACTGGTGAAAAATTAAACATCTTAGCTTCATATGTACAAATAGGATGAGGGAGTGCTGAAACGCTTATTTTAGATACAACTTAGTAATTCTGCAAAACTGTGAAAGGGTCTCAAAATTAAATTAGATTTTTGAACAGAATTTCATTTGCATTTTCGGAATAGAAATTCATTGAGTGACATTGGAATCTTTTTCAGGGGGGGGGGGGGCTGAGCCGCCCATAGCACCCCCTATGTGTCAAATAGATGTAGCAGGATTTGATTCAATACAGATAAAAATTAGCGGCTGACACTTGCCATGCAGCAATTAAAGATAAAAAATTAGGGATAATTTTTTTTTTTTTCGATCGCGAAGTGAAATGCAGCTTTTTTCATGGAAATACGCATCTCTACATTGATGACATTTGATTAGAAAAGTGGTTATTTCTTTTCCCTTCTGGATGCAAACAGATTTCAATGATTTAGCTGTATTTTCAATATTTTGGTTTTTTGTCATGTTCTTTTAGTGTATTCAGTTGGAATTATTTTTCCAAGAAACAAAAGTTTTATTTTGGAAAATATATTAATTCATCAGGTTAGATTTCACAAGTAAATTTATTGGACATCGATCGCCACCTTAGTTGTCACTCACCAAGTGGCGATTAAAAAATCTATTTTCAATCGCCAAGTGAAATGTTTTTTTTATGGAAATATACATCTTAACATAGATTACATCTAATTAGAAAAGTGGTTATTTCTTTTTCCTACTGGATGCAAACAGATTTCAATGACATGGCTGTATTTTCAATGTTTCATTTTCTTTGCCGCATTCTTTTATCTATTTCAGTTGGATTTTTTTTTCTTCAAGAAATACAGTTTTATTTTGCAAAATATATCCATCAGATTTGATTCCATATGCATTTCAAGTAATTTATTGGTCATCGATCGCCACTCTAGTCATCACTCGCCAAGTGGCGACTTAAAATAATAATTATTGATCGCCAAGTGAAATACAGTTTTTTTCATTAAAATATGCATATCTACATTGATTACGTCTAATTAGAGAACTGGTTAATTCTTTTTTCTATTGGATGCAAGCAGATTTCGATGACGTTTTTGTATTTTCAATATTGCGGTGGTTTTTTGCCATGTGCTTTTAGTATATTCAGTTTGATTATTTTTTCAAGAAATATAGCTTTATTCTGGAAAATATATTCATCAGGTTTAATTCCACATCCATTTCAAATAACTTATTCCTTTTTTCACACTGGATGCAAATGGATTTCAAGGACATTTCAGTATCTTCAATATTCAATTTCTGTTGCATGGTCAGGCTCTTGGATTATTTTTTCCCCCCAAGATATACTGTTTAATGAAGCAAAATACACTCACCAATATAGATGCCAACTATATTTGATGTGTGTAGTGCATTAAGAATACATTTATTTATCAATTAAAATCCAAATAACATTTTATTGTGTTTTATTTGTAACTGATTCACTATTTATGTCTGAGAAAAATATAAAAAAGTCTTAAGGTTAAAATCTAAATTAATCCATTCTTAGTTTATATTTTTATGCATTATTTTGATGAAAATTTATTTTTCATATGTTTATGTCACATTAGAATAGTTTTAATTAATTATTGTAATTAAAAATATTTTAAGAGGGTTCCGTAATGTTTCAGGTTATTTGTTTTTTACAGCAGAATGAGGGAGCATTCAATGGATTTTTCTGTAGATTTGCGGTTTTCTACTTTTTTTGTCATTTACTTATTATTAAAAACATATATTTAAGATTGTTTTATTACTAATCTTACAGAAGCCAACGATCTCAAAAAAATCAGCAACTTTTATAATGTGGCCTTTCACTATATGAATGTCAACATTTATATTAATCACATTTTATTATAATCTAAAAGTTAAAAAAAAAAAAAAAAAAAAAAAAAAATGCAACATTTTTCTCAAATTTCACCCTCTCCCCCTCCACTCTTTTTTTAAACTACTATTCTTCTGATGGTAAATGAACAGCTAAATTTATCAGTGAATATGCTTCTTACTTCAATAGGTTTTTAACTTACTTCAATAAGTTTTTAACTCAGTGTCCGTAAAAACAAGTGAATGCATGTTATTAGCAATGAAGTGCTATTTGAGCTCCCCTACTCAAGTAATTTAGATTGTAGCATCCAAAACAAGTCAGACACAAAGAAAAAATCCTTTTTTATTTTATCTCTTTAAGGATGAGTTTATAAAAAATATTAAAATAGATCACTAATTAAAAAAAAAGCATTCAGTTTTGTGTGTGTGTGTGTGTGTGTGTGTAAAATATATATTTTTTAGTTATTTGAACAATTAAATGCTAAATTAATACAAGCACGGGGGTGGGTGGGTGCATAAAGCCCGTATTTTGTTACTAAAAATTAAATGATAGGTTTCGTATCATAAAGGGTAAAATTAGTGCTAAATCGCGATTTAACAGTAAATCGCGATGTTAGATGGATGATAAATCGATTTAAGAAATCTCTACATCGCCCACTCCTACTCACCAGGAAAGGAATTAAAAATCAATTAAAAAATTTTATTTTTGCACATAGCCAAATTAAGTTAGTTAAAAGTGTAAAAAGTTGGAAAGATTATTATTATTTTTTAAATACCCAATTCATTTATATTCAGTTATATAATTAGTAGTAGTTGTTAAATAATTTTTAATATGTTAGTAATGATATATGTAGGATGCACTAACTGTCTATGTTTAACTAATACAAATATTTTTAATGATTTGAAATTTTACAGACATATTTTTTCCCATTAGGTATTATGTTTCTTTATTCAAGTGCCTCAGATGTTATAAATGAGCACCCTATCACCCATGAAGGGTCTAATGCAGCATCAAGGTATCCTAACATATTTTCTAACTATACAAATGTCTTTACTTCAAGGATTAGTTATTTTTTATTGCATATTTTATCTACAGTAGACGCTCGTTTTTACGAACCTCTTTTTCGTGAACACTTGCGATTTTATGAACTACAGTGTTGTCCCGAATACATTCCCATAGGTCCAATGTAATTTTTCGTTCCCATTTACGAACTACTATTTATAAAAATCTCTTTTTTGCGAACTCAATTTTCACACTTTTACAGTTTTTTTTTTTTTTTTTTTTTTTTTTTTTTTTAATATTGTAACAACAAATTATTTATCAATAGGTACAATGAGACAGCAGGTGTGTTCAAAAAATATGTTTTCGTCTCACTTTTTTACAAAGGAAAGGGGCATAGCAATAAGCTCAAGTAAAGTCACGTGGATATTGAGCTCATGTTTTAGTCTCAGATCTTAAAGCCATTTTTTTCTACAAATATAACTTCAATTTTTGCAGACTATGGATCAGTGTGTAATTAAAAATTTCAAGCGCATAATCATTTATCGAAGGGTGCTTTTGCAAAGAATAGTTATGGTCTTCGATTTGAGCAGCCTTACAAATTTGATGTTCTAGGCGAATGCATTTATCAATACGTGCATGGAATGATGTTCAAGAGGCTAATCTAAAGTATTTCAACACGCAGGCTTTACCACCGTGAATGAATAAAACCAAGAAAATATACTTAAGACATGAGTAAAGATGAGTTACTCATAAATGAAATCCGCAACAGAAATCCACTGCTGCCTGAAATTTCATTCCAGCATTTTTGAATGTGGATTCAGATGTAATTTGTATCAGAGAGAGGTATGAGATGAATAAATTATTGCTGATATAATGAATGAATAGAAAGCTCAACTTTCGGATTTTGAACAAGAAGAAAATGAAGTAACCCAGCGATCGACTGCCAAACAAGCAGCTGTCAGGACTAAGGCACTTTTTGGACGAGAACAATAACTTTGAAATGGTTTTAAGTGTAGATCTATATTTTCCAGTAGAAACATCTATTTTCCGAAATGTGATATTAAAACAAAAATATTTTGTGATTATTTCCATTTCTAATTTGTGATTCATGTTTTCATCTACTAATATTAATACAGTCTACGTGTTCATATGTAATATTTTCAAAATATGTTGACATATTTTTCTGTGTACTAAAAAATAATTTTAATATACAGAAAGAAAATAAATAAATTTGCATTTATTTTTTGTATAATTAAAAAGCACATGTATTATTTTATTTCGTTATAAATAATCTCGAAGTACTGCTTCATCTAGAAAAGAGGGCAATTTGATAAAAATAGACATAAATGTACATATTTATAACATTTTTGGTTTTTTTCTATTTTACGAACTTTCTATTTTGCGAACTAATTAAGTGTTCCCTATGGGTTCGTAAAAACGAGCGTTGACTGTATTAGTAAATAATTAAATTTTTCAAAATTGTTTGGAAATAATTTTTTCACATAATAATAATAATAGGGTCATTCCATGTCAAATCAACCAAAAAAAAATCAATATTCAACCTGACCATTTCCAATTTCAGTGAAACTGCTAGGGATCATTTTCTATGATGATATAAATTAGAGCATATTTTTATTTTTTGTTTATTGCTTTAAATTTTTATACAATTAATTATTTAAATTTTGAAAAATCGTCATTTTTTGACTTGCATAAACATTTTCAATTTTGAATTTCTCAAGTTCTATCAAACATAGAAAAATTTATGACCACTCATTTCAAAGAAGTGTTTATAAGGTTTAATTTGATATGCAAGTCAACTATGTATAGTTAAAATAAATAAAATTAAAAAAAAAATTTAATTTAAAATTTGAAAATTTTTTAGATAGTCATTTTTTAAAATGTTGAAAAAATTGTATGTTTGTTGTAATATTATAAGCTTTAAATTCTGAAATTTTTAGAGTGGGATCTCAAAGGGATCAGGAGTTATGAAATAAAAGCTGAAAATTACCATACAAATCATAAATAAATAACAAAATAGACAGAATTAAATTGCTATTTTAATGGTAATATTTGTTTTTATTTAATAACTCCTGATCCTACTGAGATCCCACTCTAAAAATTTCAGAATTTAAAGCTTATAATAGTACAACAAACATACAATTTTTTCAAAATTTTTAAAAATGACTATCTAAAAAATTTTTAAATTTTAAATTTTATTTATTTTAACTATACATAGTCGACTTGCATACAGTGTTCTCGCTGACATTTGGCTAATTAAAAATAAAAAACATTCGCCAAATGAAAAAAGTATTAGCCAAATAGATTCGCCGTGTAACACAAAAGAAAATTATCTTTAACCCTTTAATGTACCCCCTTTTTTAATATGTTCTAAAATAACCTAAGTTTTTATAACTGTGACAGTGATTGTTATTAATCTAATTTCAACTATCTGCTACAAATATAAAAAAATATGTATATATTAATATGTATATTATATATACATATTATATACGTATATTATATATACATATTATGTATGTATATTATATATATATGAATATGTGTGAAAAACAAAAGAGCAAAATTTGAGCACTAGCAATTTGGCGAATCGAATCACTTGTTTACTCGCCAAATGAAGAATTTAGTCGCAATTTGGCGCATTGGCGAGCGACAGCGAGAACACTGCTTGCATAGCAGATTAAACCTTATAAACTCCTCTTTGAAATGAGCGGTCATAAAATTTTCTATGTTTGATAGAACTTGAGAAATTCAAAATTTAAATAATTAATTGTATAAAAATTTAAAGCAATAAACAAAAAATAAAAATATGCTCTAATTTTTATCATCATAGAGAATGATCCCTAGCAGTTTTATTGAAATCGGAAAGGGTCAGGTTGAGTCACTGGTTGATTTGGCATAGAATGACCCAATAATAATAATCTGTACTAGAGTCATTCTATGCCAAATCAACCAATGACTGAACCTAACCTTTTCTGATTTCGATGAAACTCTCAGAAATCGTTCTGTCTGATGATATAAATATGTCCATAATTTTTTTTTTAATTATTATTTGCATCAAAATTTTATATAGTTTATTATTTAAATTTTAAAAAATCATCCTTTTTTGGTTTGCTCAATTTTGAATTTCTCAAGTTCTATCAAATGTAGACAATTTTATGACCACTCATTTTAAAGAGGAGCTTATAAGGTTGGTATGCAAATTAAATATGCATAGTTAAAAAAAATAAAATTAAAAATTTTTAAAAATTAAAAATTTGAAAATTTTTTAGTTAGTTATTTAAAAAAAAAATTAAATTGTATGTTTGTTGTAAAATTATAAGTTTAAAATTCTGAAATTTTTAGCCTGGGATCTCACTGGGTTCAGGAGTAATGAAATAAAAGCTAAAAATTACCACTAAAATAATAATTTAATTCTCTTTTGTTATTTATTTATAATTTGTATGGTAATTTTCAGCTTTTATTTCATAATTCCTGATCTCATTGAGATCCCACCCTAAAAGTTTCAGAATTTTAAGCTCATAATCTTACAACAAACTTACAATTTTTTCAAATTTTTTAAAAATGACCTTGTAAAATTTTTTTAGATTTTAAACTTAAAAAAAATTAAATCATATTAAACATCATATCTCATTCTCATTGTTTGATCCAAGGTATGAAAAAATCATGTTTTTTGATTATTTGGGGTTTTTTTATCACTTTTTTTTTTAACTAAATTAATTTATGACATTATTTTAAACTTTGAAAGCTATAACATAGCTTTTTCAATAGCTTTATAGATGCAATTAAGATAGAGGCTTGAAAATAGCATTTAATTATCTGTATGTATGTACATTTTTATATTTCTGTGTACTGATTACATCATACATCTCCTACGTTCAAAGCTGTTAACATCATTCAAAGTATCATTTATTTTCTTACTGCATCAACTCATCAAAGCAACCCCCTTTGTTACATATTGTTTTAAATGTTATATTAGTAGTACAATATATAAAGGTTTCATTCATTGATAAAGAAATGCAAGGCTAACCTAGAACAAGGATACAGAAAAATATTAATGAATCCTTTTTTCGACATATATGTGAAGACCCAGTCTTGGCATACGTTCGTGGGAATACCATCGTCTTTCTAGGAGAGGGAGCTCATCAATGCGCCGAGTGGCCGGGGAGAGATTCGGGAATTGGAGCTCATTGATCCGGCGCGTCAATCGGCGCGTGGCCAGGGAGAGGTATTACAATCTATCGTCGATGAGAGCCGCTATTTTGTTGAATCACGATGTGTGGTTGGGAGACAATAACGACACAGTATTTTTACTTGGGGCCAGATTTATTAATCCTTTTTGTCAGATCTTTTTGGTGAAACCAGGTTCCCGTAGCTTGGCGTTTTCTTTTTTAAAAGTTTGTTTCGTTGGACCGCATTTTATCAGGCAAGTGTCAAGGTCAAAAAACCGCTTGTTTTAGGGGCTCCCGCTATTTAAAGGACGTTAATTCGCATTATTTCTGCCAGGTCGCAACACTATAATCTTGGGTGGTAATCTAGTTTAATTGGTTAAGAAATATCTGGGCAGTATGACGTTGTTTAGACGCGGTTTTCCAGGGCAGCATGCTGATCCCACAAGTTAAGAATTGCGTTTATGTAAGCTTTTTTAATCTTAAAGAGCATTCAAATGATCTCTGAAAGTAATAAATGTTCGGTTGGGAAAGAAAGCTAACAGGGGCAAAATAGTACTAAGTACAGTTAACCATTTCAACGGCTGCCCCGAGATAAGTCGGGGGTTAAAGCACTGTTTCCCCATACCCGTCGCCGGTTAAGTGGTAAAGGAGAGTTTTTGTATGTGTTGATTCATAAAAAAAATGGCTGGTAGAATGAAAGATTCAATTTGGCTGTATTTTGCAGGGGGGGGGGGGGGATTCTATTTCTGGAAAAGGTGTAATAACAATTTGCAAATAGTGTAATGATGAATTTATGGGCATTGTCAGTGTTCAAAATTAGCAGTCGTTAGTCGTCAAATGAAACTAAAGAATTGAATTTGACGACTACAAAATTATTCTCGGTCGTCAAATTTGATGCCTAACTTTTTAAAAAATATATTTATTAGATATTTGGTTCTGAAAATTTAAGACAAAAATGATCTAATCTGAAAATTCGGAACAAGAAACATCGTGAATTTCGACAAATAGTTGCAAAAAAAGTCAATTTCATCAATCGTTCGCATAGAAACTCGCCGATTTCGGCAAAAAATCGCAAAAAACACGAACTTTTTCAAAAAATAACAAAAAAAAAAAAATTATACAATAACGAAAAAAAAATCCGCAAACTTCTACAAAAGATCACAAACAGAAATGCTAATCTCATCAAAAAATCGCTGTAAAAACATGAACTTCGTCATAAGAATCGCGAAAAAAAACCCCACAAATTTCCACAAAAAGATCGCGAAAACAAACGTTAATTTCCTCAAAGAATCTTTAAAAAAAAACACGAATTTTTCCAAAGAAATACAGAAAAAATGAAAATCTTGTCATCGGAAAGCGATAAAATCAGTTAATTCCATCAAAGGTTCGCGAAAAAACATAAATTTCTTCAAGAAATCACAAACAATTGCGAAAAAAACACATAATTAATGAGGGTTGGGGCTATTCCCAGGGGCCCCTCTGCTGTAACCTTTCAAAAAATCTACAAATTTCAGTTTTTTTTTTTCAGAATCGCCCCTTGATTTAAATGTAGATGCAGTGTGTTTTTATTATTATTATTAGTTTTTTTTTCTAAATTCAATTCTAATTACCAGTACTGGCAAATTTTGTTTTAGTAATCGTAAGAAGTTGCCAAGTTTTAATTTCATTTTACAGATTAAGAGAATTTTTCTATTAATTTCTAAATATAGCAATAATTTGAAAAGCTTTACACCAGTTTACAGTTGCTTCAATTATTGTAATCTTAGAGATTAATTTCGATAATTTTAAATAAAGGTAAGTATTTGTGCTATTCTAAAAAATAGTATCAAAGATGCTTACGGTCCGTATTTTCCGAAAAATTAAGGTAATCATTTCCGAAAGTTATAAAAAATCGATCATAAATCCTAAAATACGGACATAAAATCTGTCGCAAATTTCGAGAAATGGTCGCCGAAAAAGATCAATTTAGTTAATCGTTTAAAGAAAAATTGCCGATTTTTTCAAGGGATTCGTGCAAAAAATCCAAATTCCGACAGAAGGGCGTCAAAGAAAATAAAATTCGTCAAAAAATTGCAAAAAAAAAAAAAAAAAAAAAAAATTGGAAAATTTTGTTAAAAGATTGCAAAAAACACAGCAAAGCTTGTCAACAGATCGAAAAAAACGGTAAGTTTCATCAAAAGATCACGAAAAACACAGCAAAATTAGTCAAAAATCACAAAAAAAATAATACAGCAAAAGTTTCTTCAAAAAATCACGAAAAAAACAGCAAGTTTCGTCAAAAGATCGCTAAAAAGGCGAGTTCCTTCAAAAGATCGCTAAAAAGGCGAGTTTCTTCAAAAGATCGCGAAAAAACAGCAAAGTTTGTCTAAAGATCGCAAAAACACGGCAAAGTTTGTCAAAAGATCGCAAAAAAGGGCAAATTTCGTCAAAAGATCGCAAAAAAATTCAGCAAAATTTGTCAAAAGATCGAGAAAAAAAACGGCAAGTTTCGTCAAAAGATCGCGAAAACACGACAAATTTCATCAACAGATAGCGAAAAAACACGGCAAAGCTTGTCAAAAGATTGAAAAAA
This sequence comes from Maratus speculifer, assembly GCA_964019185.1. Taxonomy (NCBI): domain Eukaryota; kingdom Metazoa; phylum Arthropoda; class Arachnida; order Araneae; family Salticidae; genus Maratus; species Maratus speculifer. The sequence goes on from OZ025301.1 coordinate 76,246,748, forward strand.
CGTCAAATTTCGTCAAAAAAATCACGAAAAAACAGCTATTTCGTCAATAAATATCGAGAAAAGCACAAATTTCATCAAAATACAGTAAACTACGCAAAATTCGTAAAATGAGAGCAAATACCCCCCCCCCCCAAAAAAAAAAAAAAAAAAAAATACAGTACTGGGAATGGATTTCTCTCCCGTCTCTGCTGTAACCTTTCAGAAAATTTGATGTAAATTAAAATTTTTTTTTTTTGCTCAGAATCTCCTCTAAATTATATACAGTAACAGCAATATTAATATGAATTTTAGAAACTGCAACTATAAATCTTAATTTGACGCCTAAGATTTTTACAGTAGTCGTCATTTGACGCCTACCTTTTATGTCCCAATTTCTATCACTGGGCATTGTGACAAGAATATAAAAACAAAGAAAATTTGCAGCCTATAAGATAAAAAATAATGTTAATGAATCTGAATCATTTGCATACATTTATCATCCTTTGTTACATTTATTTTATTATGTATTTATATAATTGGAATAATACATTAATGAAAAATTAATAACTTTAAGTTAACTAGAAATTTATGCTCAGAACATGCACAAATGTATGTATAATAATTTCTATTTAATAGTAGAACAATAAAATTTTAAGTTTTAAGTGAATCTGTTACATTTGTTTATGACAAATTTTAGTTTTGATTTAAAATACATGCATGTATGCAAATAAGTGCTCAAATAATATTAATTGAAAATCTGATTTAAATAAAAAAAATTAGATTTTAATTTATTATTTAAAAGTTATGATTATTGTCAACTCTGTTATTATTATTATTTTAAATTTAGAATAAAAGATTTTCTATCATGCACTACTTTTATCACCTCTTGCAGTCCCTTCCATTGGTTCCTAGAAAATTAAGAATTTTACTCTTGAAAAATGTAAAATTGTTTGGTATTTGTAAATGGTTACATTTTTTAAGTGGGGGGGGGGGGGGCATTTAAGACTGAAAATACTTTTATCAATAAGTCTTTACAAATTATGACAAACTACCAGAAAATGAACTTTTAATGTGTTTAATGCATCTCATCTTTCTTTTTGCACAGGCCCTATAAAGCTAACAGTGGTTTGAGAACTACCAGAAACAACATAAATGACAATTGACACAATGAGATTTTGAAACTCATTTATAATATAAATTCCTTTAAACAACCATGATTCTGATGATTCCCATATTAATAGAGGTATAGGTATAAAAAAAAGGGGCTTTTTTTTTTTCCTAGTAAGTGTGTTATAGAATATTATTAAACAGCTTCTTAACTTTATAATTAGTTTTTATTTTATTAAAATTGCCTTTAATATTTTTCTTATCAAAACCTCTTCTTTATTATTTTTTTTTTACAAAGAAAAATTTTATAAAAAGTATCCAAGGTAAATGTCTTTTACTCCTTTGTTTCTTACTATTTTAGATATGAAATCTAACTGCATTTAAAGTTGGTATAAAATAAATTGCCTAAATATCAATGATGTACTAACTAGTGCTAACTCTAAGCCATTTTAACAGGGCACATCTGTCAATGGTCTGTTTTTAAATTTCTTTTATGCATTGGGAGGCTCTTTTAAACCCTTCTGGTGCACCTGGCAATCCTTTTTAACATTTTCTATGCACCCTGTGGAAATTCAATTGATCCACAGAAAATTTCGCAAATTCTAGGAGACTAAACAAACCAGTTCAAAATATTTTTGGTGAACAAGGTACAAATATGCCCCTTTTTTAAAAAAGAATAATGTTCCTTTATTCCAGAATAGTATTTCCTTTTTTAAAAAAAATTACCTATTTTTTTAGAATAGAATTCCTTCTTTAAAAGATTCCTGCCCAGCGGCCCATTTTTTCTGGAATCAACACTATGTACTCCCCTCTTTCTCTCTTCATTTATATATTTAAAGACATTTTTTTATTCCAACTATTAGCTCATGTTTATTTTTTACACATACATTCTTTTTTCACCTAAATCTTTTAAAGAGCAGAATTTCCTTGTTTAAAATCATAAATTTAACAGCTATTGTTTTTCCTCACAGTTATTGTTGATCTTGCTCTCCCAAAGCTCAATTTAATAGTAACTGTGAGTAAAAGAAGCACTTTATAGATTTTAAAATTATTGTTGTTTTTTAAGAATGGATTCCTGCTGACTGATATTGAAACCATCCATCCTAAAAAGGTTAATGGAATTTTAAATTTAGATTTGAATTATTTCGCTTTTGCTGGAGTCTGGCTGTTGACTTCATTATCAGGTCTAATGAAAAGAAAAAAAGGTCCAAAGTTATAGCTTCATAAATAAAGCTTAAAAGAACAATTAAAGTAAAAAAAATAAAAATAAAGAAATAAGTAATAATAATTATATATGAAGTCCTAGATTTCTAACTGTAAATATTAGGGAGGGTACGTACAAAAATTTTTCGTTTGACCAGCTATTAATATGCAGAAAAATAATAAAAATAATTTTTAGTTTTTCTTTTGATATAAATTAGATGTGAAGCCCTAGACTTCTAATTGTTTTTGTTTTGACATAAATTTATTAAAGTTGATTATTTGCATGTAAAATTACAATATGCTGATACAGATCTTTTTTCTTCTAGCTTGTTACCTAATAATGCCAGTTCTAGCATTCCTGATTTATCTATGTCTGCACAAAGACAAGCATCTGTGGTAAGCAACCATATGGATACTTCACAACTCTTTGCAAATCAGCTTCACCCTTATATGGACCAGACTTATTATTCTTTGTTACATGGACCTCCTCCTGGAGTTTCCTATTTGACTGATCATGGCCCTTTACCAAATAGACCTCCCATTGATCCTAGAATTTCACGTTTTACTGATCATAGAATTTTGCCACCTGGACCTCCTCCTGAAGTTTTCAGTTTTACTGATCATGACCTTTTTGCACTCGCACCTCTTCCTGAAATGCCTGGTGTGACTGATCATTTCTATGGTCCTTTGCAATCTGGATCCTGTTCTGGAGTTTCTAGTCTTTCTTCCGTTGATAGTGAAGGTAAATAATTTTGTTTAATTTATTTTGAAATAATTACTAACACTGTTATATTAGTAAACATTTTATTAGACTGAAAATCAGGGTTGGTAAAAAACCGGGGTTTTTTGAAAAAACCCAAAAACCATGGTTATTTTGGTTTAAACCGGGTTTTTTTTAATATGTTTTCCTGTTACATATACATGCATATTTAAGAACAAAAATAAATATTTTTGAATATATAAGTAATAATTTGATTTAAAAGTAATTCTAATCAATATAATTATTTAATATACAATCAATTATGTAGAAAATTGAAATTCTTTAAAATCTAAACATTTTTAGAAAAAGCTGTGTCTTATATTTCATAAATAAAATGTGCTACATAATGAAACATTGATACCTTGAAAATCTTAATGAACAATCTTTTGATTACTAGCACTATAAATAAATATATGATATAGATTCATATATAAAACTTCATATGTATTATTTTCAAATGGTTATTCAAAATAATTAATTTGAAATACTTGTTATATGTGATGTCTGATTTTTTTTGTTAGAAGACTGCATGAATTAATGATCTTTTATTGAAAAATAAAGCTTTTCATAAAGAATTTTTGGAAGGATTTGAATTTAGCAGTAGAATCTTTACACAGTTCAAGCATTGTGTTTTCTAAAACTACCAGTTAAAAAAAAAAAAAAAAAAAAAAAAAAAAGATGAATGTTAAATAAACAAAAATATCTATTTAACAGCTTTTTAGACTATTGAAAAACATTGATGTTAAAATATACAGTAGCTTTATAAATGCTGTCATCTACCAAAGAATTTAAACAGCCATCGGACTGCATGCTTTATTATAACACTTAGTATTTTTAAACGTCTAAACTAAAAATTGCATTTTTTAGGCATTTTTATGAGACTTTTTTTCTATTACGTCTCAAGCAAACCTTGTCTTGTCCCCTCCCTCCCCCCTTTCTGCCAATTTTCTTAACTGATCTAAGTAATGGGTTTGGTTATGCAATAGAAGATTTAAATATATCTTTTGCATATTTTAGTTAAATGTAAACAGGTGCTTTACTAGTGCCTAATTTTTCAATGTCTTCTTATTCGACTTCATATCTTGAGTTTTTTTTTTATTCTTAAAAAATAATCCCTCTAATCAAGAAAAATTTCTTTTAGAGCTTGACTGAAATTTTAAAGATCATTTATGTCATTATCTGTACATCTGCGTTTCTCAAAGGAAAATATTTTTTAAATCTAAATATTGCATATTTTTTATCTATTTTATTTTTGCTAAATTTACATGATTTAAGTGTTTTCTGTAGAGTTTCAGATATGTTCATCAGTGTATGAAATATGCATTCTACATGTATACTAACATGACCTTAACTAGACTCACTATGTCTTATGGTGACTATTGAGATAAGACTTAAAAATAGAAATTACTTTCATCCAATAATTTGAAACACTTAAATTACAAAAATGAGAAAATATTATATTAGATTTGTTCTAAAAAACCAATTGGTTTGAACTGTGCCAACCTAGCTGGTAAAAGAATAAAATTATAATGCAAAAATCCCAATCCCAATGTTAGTATGCAAGAAAAACAAAGGCTTGTTAAAATCACTAATCACGGAGCAAATAAAAAGCTCATTGCCAATTATTCAATAGCATACATAACAAAAAGAATTTCTGAAGTGATAAAATCCTTAGTAAATCTTAACTAATCAAGCAATTTAAATAGTAAAAGTGCATTTTTAACTCGAGTCTGCCCTTCTGGCTATATATATATATATACATATATATGTACATATAGGCCTTAAAAAGGAAAAAGAAAGAAAACTGATTAGTTTTTTCTAACCATCTAATTTTAGAAAAATTAGTTATTCTGCCATATAGATTTACAGCTTACATACTTACAAGAAAAGTTGAGTTGATTAATTTTTTTTTTGTCCTTTTAGAGACTTATTAATTCATCCTTTTTCTACAGCTTTGCTTGTAGCTTCTTCATAATTTGGATTTTGCATTTTTCAATAAAATTTTGCATTTTTAAAATAAAACATTTGGGTAAAAGAATAAAAAAACCAGATGAAAAAAAAAAACAGCATGGTTTTTAAAAAAAAACCACTTGGTTTAAACCATGGTTTAAACCAACTTGGTTTAAACCAAACAACCCTGCTGAAAATATTAAGTAAAAATCCATAAGTGCAAAGAAAAACTATGCATATTGAAAAAATGTATGCATGTTTTTTCAAGAGTCTTAAACATTCATAGTAGATTTGTGTTGTTTTATAAATACAGCCAAGGAAGTTTAAATTCTTGCTATTGGTTGACTTTAAATTCCTCTAGCAATAAGTCTCATGTGCACTTATTTGTTCGCTTGCCCTATCTTCCAATTCTCACACTTTATTTTCAACCTGCTTATTTTTAATATGTACAGTTATTTACTCTATATTTGCCATATTAAATACTACTCATATTTCAAATACAATATCAGAAATAATAAACAATATTTCTCATCATTTATGAATAATTTTTTAAATATGTTAAATATCATGAAAAAAATGCCCTTTTTAAGTTATTAATTTGTTCATAGCAGCAAAAGCTTACATTACAAGAAGAGAAAACTTAGTATGCTCATTTCTGATTTATGTCAAAGGGATTAAAACAATCTCTAGTTTTCCCTTTATTCATTTTAATTTCTTTTTTTTTTTCATCCTATATCACTGGGCCTGTAATCTGTAGGTTAAACCTTCTCCAAAATATCCAAAATAAGGTCTTAAAATAATTAGGAAAACATCATAAATGCCTCAATATATAACTAAAATACAAGTAAATACAAAATAAAAGTAGTATGAACTGATAACCACGTCTGTTCTGACAATTTAGACTAAACTTTAAACTAGAATTGTGATCTAAATGTTCAACAAAAATACTAAGTGTAGATACTCATTTTATTCAGAATTTTAAGATCTACAACATTTGTACTGACAATGTTTTTTTTTTTTAATATAGTTTTTTTTGATATTGTTAAGGTAATTAAACAGAAACCTTTTTTGACATTAAATATACTCATTCTTGACCTACACTTAATGGATTAAAAGAGGTTCCTACTTTCCCCTAATTTATTTCAAATTTGGCCCTTTTTTTCCCTCTTCTATTATCAAGCTGTGTTCCAAAATTCTAAAAGTGAGACGTTTGTCATTAATGCATATTTTTCATAATTTTAAAAATGTATATTTGAAAAAAAACTATCAATTGCTTCTCAGCTGTGTACAGCATGGTTTTAAAAAATATATGCATATTTGTTCTGTTAAATACTAAAATTTTAAAGGAAACTTCTACTTTAGCAAAAAATTTAGGATGGGGTGGGGGTGGGGAATGTTCTTTTAAATTTAAAGTTTTTACTTTTGATTTTTCAATTTTTTGTAATTAATGTTGTTTTTTTTTTTTTTTTTTTTTTTTTTTTTTTTTTTTTTTTTAACTGCAATTATTTTATTTTCACAAGTTTTTTGTAATACACCTAATGCTCTTTTGAAGTATATTATAGAAAGGATATCCTAAGAATCTTATAAGATGGCTGTATAAACAGAGTCTGTTTATAATAGAATCCTGAGTTAAATCAAAAACTTTAATAATCAATATCTTGAAATTATACCTGCTAAGACCTGTGAAATGTTTCATATGTTTTTCTGTGATTTAGTAAACTTTCTTATTCAGAGAGAATACTGATCTGATATGGTGCTGCTGCATATCATGTGTGGAAGTTTAATAAATTTATGATTAGAAGGTTTAAAAAGGTTGTTAAAATTATTGTTATTTATATTTTAAAGTAACTGTGATTTTGTATTTTAAATTCAGCAAATAAGCATTTATTTATTTATTTTATGGTATTCTTCCAGATTCATCCTTTAATTTGTGCTCAGACTACAAGTGGAAAAGACACAAGTCGATTGTGTTGTTGCAAGTATATACAAAATATAAGATGGAACTTTCATATTCTAGTGTAGAAAAAATGCATAAAGTGTGGGAAAAAATTGCTGAAGAATTTAGTCAAAGAAGTTCTATAAAATGTAGTGGACTGCGGTGCATGTATAAGATAAAAGAGTTGAAGCAAGAATATAACACACTTAAAAATAATCTTAAACTTCCACCTAGTGAAACAATGATTGCTTATCTCAATGAAGCAAGAAATGCATTTGAAACTTCAGGAAATTCAGGTAAATCCAAAAATTTATAATTCTTCTAAAATTCTTATTAACTAGAATTTCTAAAAAAAGCGTAAATAAATAAATAAAAATAAACAATTTTTATGTTATTGGAATAATTTGAAACTTAAATTTTAGATCAAATAATAAATAGTTTTTATGCATCCCTTTAACCCTTTAAACATCTGGCTCATATTTTACTGTTTCCAGAAATCCTAATAAATTGGCTGTAGACAAAAATACTTTTAGCAGAATTATGTTTTGAACAAGGGCGGCGCCAGAATTTGCCCGACGTGGGGGCACTATATCCCCGACAGGGGGGCCAGGTTCATAACATATATCAGAGGTCCCCGCGTGCTGGGGCAGGTCCTAAAAATTGCGTGGGCAAAAATTTCAAGGGCCCAGTTCGTACAAAATAAATTAATGTTCCGGTCGGCGTAAAATTAAAAAAGTTGTCCTGCTTATATGGTCTAGCAAGTATTATATATATTAGCCCCTTCCCCCCCCCCCCCCCCCCCCCAAAAAAAAAAAGTTAAAATCTCGACCCGACTTGACTCTATTTCTACAAAACATGAATTTTTACTTCGATATTGTTATAAACTGTTTTACACGAAGAGTTCTGATCAAAAATAATTAGTCTTTTTTTTTTTTTTTTTTTTTTTTTTTTAACTATTTGGAAAATAGTTGTTGATCTCGGTGGAGAACTGGAAAATCTGAAGCAGATCTGAATCTTTTTATTGGTTGAATTCCGGAACTTATTTTATTTTATTCGTTTTATGATTGGTCCATATTTAATGTCCAAAAACGGAATACTTCTGTTGACATAATGATAAAAAATGTAATAAAAACTTTTAAAATATTAATAATTTGAAATCAAATTGTGGTAAAGTTTGCAAACAAATTTCATTTAAAAGAACATTTTTTTTCTCTATGTCACTGTGTAAAAATTTAAAATGTGCGATATTTAGAAGTTTAAAAATTTGCCGTTCCGAAAACTGTAAAACTGAAATTTCATTTAAACCTTGTTTATGTTGGGCCTAGGAATATTAATGTTTAATCCATGTCGTACGTAATATATGAGGCGTAATAATGGGTGCTCTACTGTATGTATTACTGAATGCAAAAATACAAATGAAAAACTTACATAATTTCTTTAAAAAGTTAAATTATTATTATCAACAAAATTACGAATTCTGCGTATAAAGAAGTTTTAAAATTAAAGCACTCGGGTAAAAATATCAAATTATATACAAACGCAAAGAAATAAGAAATCATTTGAACTTACTCGTATGAAAGACTTGAAACTTTTTATGTACTGCAGAAAAATAGTATAGTTCACACATTCGTAAAAAGATTGAACTCATAAAGTATTTATAATTAGTAGAAATAATAATTCAAATGCAAAATTTGCAAAGTCATAAATTTCATTGCTTTATAGTCAGATTCGTTCTTTAAAAGGTCATTGTAGCATTGTTCTTACGGTTACTGTATCATTAATTATATAATTTTTGTAAAAAAAAGCATTAAATAGACGATTTCGATATTTTTAAATAAAAATACTAGATTAGGAAAAAAAAATTAACTCCTTATATCTGTGGTCAATGGACAAATGTCGATAATAGGGAACTGCACCTTATGTAACTCTGAAATATACTTCAAGCCTATCAGAGCAGATGTTTTTCTAGTAATTCCCACAACAACATTGAGATGTATAAAGGTTCTTTTTACAACCAATCAGCAAGAATACGTTTGCTGAAGCTAAACAACATATTCATCGATCTCTTTATGAAAAGTTTGTTTTATATTAACTTGCAGAACAGAATTTGAAAACTACTAAAAACAGATAGGCATGCATTTCCTTTTGGTGAACCGCAGCTGTTCTTTGCAGTTTAAACATCGTTAGATTGAAATCTAAATAAGAATACGAGTATAATGAAACAACATACTTGGCTAGAACAAAATCTGTATAAAATTGAAATTTCTTTCATATCCTTTTTCGTTAAATCTGAACACGTTGCTGTACTAAATACTAATTTCCTTGAAATTAATGTGAAAGTAATTAATCGAACTAGAATTTTTGAAATATATAAATTTTAAGAGTTTATAAGTACCGCGTTTTACTTTTTTCATCATTTTCTAATTTAGTCATTTTTGAGAAAATGTAATTATTTTATAAACTCTCAAAAAACATTTCGCAAAAAATAAAACATACATGCAGTAATTTGCTGGAACGCATGTGTGATTGGAACGGATTTTTCTATTACTTGAAGAATTTTCTGTCTTTTGATTGTAGAATTTTTAAAAAAAATTGAGATTTGATTCATGAATTTTTCATATTTTGAGAGAAAATAGAGGTAAGTAAAAAATCAGTTTATAATAGAAAATCCTAGTACACAGCGTTGTTGCACAGTTAATTAAACAGTCCTTTAATTAAAAAAAATGCATCTGTAGATATTGGAGAATTTCAGGTAGTTTTAGCATTAAATTGATTAATTTTCTTTATTTTCGAAAAAATGTTCAAATTAAAGCAGACTTTTTTAGCTATAGAAATAATAATAAAAACAATGGGGGAAAATATCTTCAATTTCCATTTTGTTTTAGAGTGTATATTGATCAAATGCACAAAGTGTGATGTTCCAAATTTTGATAAGATCAGAATTTAAATCTGAAACAAAAAATTTAACACAAAATTTCCAAGAGAAATGTAAATGAAGTGAAAAATTGTAAAATAGTTGGGAATCTAAAAGTGAATTATTTTAATATCAGCGAAAAGCGATCTGCAATTATAAATATATCGCTGATTCGAACTGCGGGTTATGCATGAGATCTAGCTGCGGGTTAGAGGTCTGCGAGGACCAAAATTTCCCGCTCAACATTACCGAAGCATTCCTTTGATTTTCATCTTTTCTATTATTTCAATTAATTTCTGCCTTCTGCCATAAGTTTTTTTTTTTTTTAATTTTGATCTTAGATTTCTCATTTTTACATATTTATAGATAAAAAGGATTTAAATTTCTTTTCTAACACGAATAGTACTAAGCAACACAGATGCCAGAATACCCATGTAATTTGACGAACATGCGGTTTAGGTGTGAGTATTTCAGGTATTTGGTGTTTTTTCTGTATTTTTTGCGGGAGGTGGAGTAGAAATGGCAAAATTAAAGTGCAATTTTTTCTGTTTTTACGGAATCTAATCAATGGAGGGGGGGGGGGGGGGGATAGTTCAATTCACGGATTGTTTACCGAGCACGGAATCCTCCGCGGAATGGCTTATACCTGACCTGAGCTAATTAATTATATATCCATTCAACCTGTACCAGTTTTTTAAAAAAAAGATAACCCGAACTTGACAAAACTTCTAAAATCAGTAGTATTCATTCCGAACGCAATCCCAACTCAGTATGAAAAAACAAAATTCCATCTTGTAAAGCAATAATGGAAAAGTAGTCTAGTATCAATTATATTTTTTATGCAGAAAAATCGATATATCTGTATATTGACTCATTGACATTCAAATAATATAATTTTTCATTTTAAAATATATTTTGGGGATACTTTTGAGGAATCTGATAGAATCGAGCCCATGCGCTAAAACAATTAAAATTACCCGACTCGAAAAATAGAAGTCAATCCTAAACTTTCCGAAAAAAATTAACTTTAGCCAGGTCCGACTTAAACCACCAGTCGAGTTGAGTTTAATTTTCCGAGGAGATGCAGGATCGGGTTTCTACCCGAAACCCGATTTGAGCTAGACATCTCTACATTTCGACCTGAACCCGAAATATTTCAACCCAACCAAACCCTAATTGTAGCTGATGAAAAAATATGTCCATGTTGTAATGCAGTTATGTAAGAATATGTTTACAAATATATATTCAGTAACAACTTCAGATGTTAAGTAAAAAAAATCAGTATACATAAATTCATTGACATTCAAATACAGTTTTTCATCTTAAAATAAGTTTTGTAAATTCTTTTGAGAGATCGATTCTTCTCGAATCAAGAACCATAAGTATCAACATCCAATCCGAACCTGAAACAAAGTTAACCCGACTTTAATCCGACACTCAACGACAAAAATTTAGGCTCAACCCGATCCGGTCCAGACTGCGAGTCATGTCAGGTGCAGTTTGCCTCACACGATGAAGCATTCTACTTGTTATCCAAGACAACCCCGACAAAATAATTTTCGTTTTCGTATTTTAACTGAACTAAAAATTCTTCATTACCAAGCCGATCGTAAATCCAAAATAAGCGAAAACTGATCCACAAATTTAATGTAGTTAAAAAAAAAAGCATAAAATTAATTTTTAGTATAAATTTTATCTTTTTGTTGAAAAATAAACATGCATAGAGTCATTCATGCATCATCCTATGCTGTCATCCATGTAGATTTTTATTTTAAAAATTCAGATTTTTTTCGGGTTTATGTAAACTCAAATTGCAAGAATCAAACTTCAGTCAGAAACCGATGTACAAAAAAGAATTAGTTTAGTCAATCCAACTTTCAAAAAAAAAAAAAAAAAAAAAAAAGCTCCATATTTCGACCCAGTTTGAATGGGCTGAAATTCAAAAGTCAAAATATTTTCCCCGACGAAATTGAATTTTGACCCCGATGGGGGGGCTAGGTATGCCTGACGGGGGGGCATATGCCCCCCACGGCCCCCCCTCTGGCGCCGCCCTTGGTTTTGAAAAGTATCTAGAATAAAGGGATAGTAAAGATATAACATCAAAGCACTATTAAAATATGTATGTACCTTGAAATTTACAAATTTATGGAAATGCAAAAAGATCCCCAGATGCTCAAAGAGTTAATAATAGCCCATTCCATCTGCACAAATATGTATACCTTCTGCTACAATTAAAATTTATTAAATGTTACATTTTGTGAACATTTATGCGTAAATTCATAATTAAAGTTAAGATATAACAGGAAAAGCTTAATGAAATTCAATAGTCTGTAATGATCTGTTTTCAATTTTTGTACATTTTTTTAGTCACCTTTTTGATGTTTTATTATGATTTGTTTTTTCCCATAGAAGAAAAAAAAAATCCTTGATTATTTTCTGGAAATAAAAATTGCAGTGAAGCTTATAGTTTTTGATCATTCTCTATCCAAATAATAATTAATGGTGTCAAAATTTGTGTTAATTATATTTTATTAAAATTTAAAACCATTAAATAAAAAAAAAATCTTTATATTTTAATGAACATATGTATTTTTTCTTTGTAGGGTAACATCCCCAGTAATTGGCACTTTAAGAATTTGTCTTTAAACTTACTTCAATTTTCATTACAAAGAAATAAAATATTTACTTGGAAATATTTTTAAATCAAAGAATGCATATCTGTGCATCTATATTGCCCACTAAAAGCAAAAAAAATTGAAAAAGTATTTTTATAAAAATATATTTATAAAAAGTTGCTGAAATCACCAGTAATTGGCACCTAGAGTACCAATGTATGACACCTTGTGATCCAGTAATTGGCACAAGTTTATATTAAAAAAAAACTTTACATTTTGCATTGGGTTTAATCACTTTAAATGAATTTATTGTAGATGAAGGTGCCATATTTAAGGTTTTTGAGAGTAAGAAATCAGCATATTAGTCTGAAATGTGAACACTTTAAAACAGTACACTATACTTATATTAATACCCAGTAATTGTCATGCTGTCCCCAGTAATTGTCATATGAAGCTTTAATAGATTCCAATTATTGATAATATGTCATATTTTGAAATAAAAACAAATGATAAACAAAATTAGTCTATAACTTTAAAAGTACTTCCAAAATAAATGGTTTAATCTCAAATTACTTGCAAATTCCTTGTAATTGGAATAGGTGCCAATTACTTGGAACTAGCAAAATTGAAGCACCATTAATTGGCATATATCATTAATTCAGAAATCCAAATATTTGTGTCGAAAATGCTTTTACACAATTAAAGCAACCCCTTTTAACTAAACAAAACTGTTGTCAATTAAAATTTAAAACATATTATAAATCAGATAATAGTGAATTGAAAAGCATGCCTTCCTTAAGCCAAAAAAGAAGCATTTGCAAACAGGGTTCACACGGACCTTAAAAGTCCTTATAAACTCCTTATATTTCGATAGTCCTTAATAAGGATCCTTAAAGTCCTTATTTTTTATTGAAAGTCCTTATTTTATAACATTAACTTAATATTAACGCGATCCGTAAAATTTTTTAAAAAAATCGCCAAACATTCCAGTGGTGATTTCCGTCCGAAATTTCCGAAAATTTAAGGCATCCTCTTCCGAAAATTTGAAATTGGGTTATGAGTTCCGCATAGTTGACAACTTGTACGGTTTAGCATGCGGAAAAAACAGTCCGGAGAAATGCAAATTTTGTAAAAGGATCGCCAAAAAAAGCACACTTTTCGTTAAAATTTCGTGGGAAAACGATTTCATCGATGTTTTTGTCAAAAAACTTTGTCAAAAGATCGCTGAAAAACGCGAATTTCATTTGCGGATCACGGAAAAAACGGCAATTTCACCAAATATCGCAGACAAAACCGTGATTTTATCAAGAATGAGGTTAACTGCAAACCACATTCACTTTAAACAATTTAACACGTTAGCAGAGTCATTTAAACCAGCGCTTGTGGAAACAAATGCAAATTTATGCTTATGAGAAGCCACTTATTGAAACTGCAGTATGAAAGATGTAGCTATGCAAAAGTGTAATTAAACTAAGTTAAGCAATGAAGAAACAGTTCTTAAAATATAACAATCCACAGTTTATTTATTCGTTGGAGACAGACATAAAAATAGATGATAACTTTTAGACAGCCAGGTAATTAAACTTTCACAGATCCAAAGCATAACTTTAAAAAAAAGTGTCCAGCACTATGGGAAAATTACTTTATGAAATAGGTCTTGAAAAACAAACTATTATAATTTAATTTAAGACAGAAGACCATATTTACCAACGCCGTATTTTCCTGAGATGAGATGACTGTAAAAGGGTCTTATTTTAAAAACAAGGAAAGCTGAAGAGCTTCCCATTTTTCTAGAGAGGTTAAAAACCTTTTTAAAAACAAGCGAAGTTGAAAAAGATTTCACCGGTATTTATACTCTGAAGGAACAGGCACGTGCCGAAACAACGCCCTCTTACTAGAACAATCTAGGATCAGTCCACTATACGGATAGGGATGACGGGAGTGACGCGATCGACGTAACGAGATCGCGACGCCATCTATGGACGTATCGGCATACTACGCCATAAGGAAAAGTTTACCTACGATGATAGGTCGTTTATCGGAAGTCTATTCAAGACCGGCAGTTGATAATTAGATTTAAACAGATGAAAACTTTAGATAGATTAGAGCAGAGGTTCCCAAAGTGTGCTCCGCGGAGCCCTTGGGGCTCCGCCTGAACTTTTCAGGGGCTCCGCGGCGTTTCAGGAAAATAAACAAAATAAAATAAATGTGCATATTTCAAGAGAATTTTTCAAAATGTGTAGGAATTTGTGTCAAAAATAAATATATCTACAACTAAGTTGGAAAGTACAGTAATCCATTTTGAAACCATTTAAACGTTTATTTTATACATGTATTTCTTTTTCTGTATAATATTTTTGGTGTGAATTGCTTTATTTTATGTTTCTGCATTTAATGTGTTTTTAAAAGCACATTTATCGCACTAATTTTTTGTATATTATTGTTCGTCAAACATTATGCAGAATAATAAAAGAAAAACTACCCGCATTTCATATTTACATATATTGTATATTTTTATTTTTGGAATTTTAATTTCTTTAAATTATTTATTTTATTTTTATCAAATTTTACTTATTTAAAACTTTTATGCTAGTTTTCAAAATTGCATATAATTTTTAAAACAATGCCTGTCGTCTTAAACGTCTTATTTTTATTTCTTTACGGCACAGAGAACTTCAATTGTTAAAGTGTTGAAATTCATGATTGACACCGGAATTTAAAAACAAATTTATTTTAAATAGAAAAGGCAAAATTTCACGCATCTAATAAACCTAATATTTCTTAAACAAAATTCTGGTGTTAATGTGGCTTTTGGGAATTAAAATTAAATGGCTTCATAGACATGCCACTGACCCTCAAGGGGTTAATATCTTGTATTATTTAAAATCCTTCACTAGATTTATTTGTGTGTAACGTATGTATATATTTATTTTCATTTTTATATCTTTAAATTTTTTAATCTGTCGTTGTTATTTGTATTAATTTTCATAAATTATCATTTAATTTTCAAATTTTTTATACTGCTTTTCTCATAGTAAAATAACGTTTGTCGAGGAAAACATATTTTTTATTGCATTCTCTTTCCTTTAAAGGCCCTCGTTAGATTAATATTACATTTGTGTGTATAGTATATATACATTTCATTTTTTATACATAAATTTAAATTCTTTAATCTAATTATGTAGAATTTTTTAATTTAATTTTTTAGGCGATTTTTAGCGCTCTTTTTATGTTTCGAGGCAATTTTTTCATATTAGTGAAAGGAATACGGTTTCATTCTTTTCACTCAATACAGTAGTTTTTTTCTCTTTTCGATAAAGTTTATTCGGAATTCGTGCGGTGATCTTTGAATTTTTAGCGAATTTTTTTAATGAGATTTTTAGTATTTCTTCACATTTTGGGGCTATTTTTTGAGAATCATAAAAATAAAATTATTTCAAAATCTAATTAACTAAATTTTTTCTGGTATGATTTTTCAATTTCAGGGATTTTTTTATTGCGATTTTCAGTATGATTTTTGATGTGATTTTTAACGATTTTTTGTGCTTTTAGCATCGATTTTGTGTCAATTTTGTCAATATTTCAGATTTTTATACGCACCATGGTCTTATCTATTTTAAAATTGCATGTAAAAAAAGGCAAAACCATAAAACTAATGAATTAGCAGTAAAAGAATTATTTTGAATATCCACTGTAACTTACACAAATAAAATAACTAAACGCTCTGTCTGTTTGCATGTCTGTTTTTGTGCGATGGCTAGCAAAGTCTACGGCACTTAGGAGACTCAAAACTTTCTTGAAAGTAGCCCAAAGTCTCTCCTGATGTATCTGACATTCAGATTTCCAAAATTCTAATTATTACTTGAATAGTTTCTCTCCCGTTTCCCATTGCAGTCCTGTTGAACATTTTTACCGCTAAATATTATTTGTTCATTTTTTTAATCTAATTTCGAGTTCGAGATAAAATCACAAATTTCATGTTCCTTTAATACGAGGTTAATTCGGAAAGTAACCTCCATTTATGAATTTAAAAAAATCTAATGAAAGGAAACATGTTTTATTACTCACGTATGAAAGACATGTTCTTCAGCTACTTCTCAACATAATTGCCATATTAATTAAAACAATTATCATAAAGGTAAATCAGCTTTGAAATTCCATCGTCACAGACTCCGGCCGACGGCCTATTCAGTTGCGATTATTTTTAAATTCATCTCGCACTATTCTTTCAATCCATAGAATTTTAACATATTCTTTTATTCATACTGACAAATTCCGAATTGCTCTCGTAATATTTTACTTGACCCACTACTTTTTGAAACATTTTTGGTAGTGCATTTATCAGAAAATTGTATAGAAAAATATGTTAAAATTCTTTGGATTGAAAGAGTGGTGCGAATTGAATTTTAAAATAATCGCCGTTGAATAGGCCGGCGGCAGAAGTCTGTGACGATGGAATTTGAAATCTGATTTACCGTTACGATAATTGTTTTAATTAATACGGAAATTATGTTGAGAAGTAGCTGAAGAACGTGTCTTTCATACGTAAGTAATAAAACATGTTTCTTTTCATTAGTTTTTTTAATTCATAAACGGATGTTACTTTCCGAATTACCCTCGTATTATTATCACGGAACCGTGCAACGCCGGGCGGGTCAGCTAGTATTAAATAAAAGTATTAAATTGTTACATAATAGATAAATTGATTTTTAAAATTTCTATTATGAATTCAAAATTTCTGTATTAGGAAAGAACCAAACTGAGAACCTTGGTCCAACGTTGGAAATTACTGGCTATATTTCTCTGTTTATAAGCATAAAAAACACTAGTTTGTAAACCACAGATTATCGTTGGGTTCAGGGGCTCCGCCTTAGAAATTTTTCACAAAAAAGGGCTCCGCGAGCCCAAAAGTTTGGGAACCGCTGGATTAGAGGAATGGGACCTGGCTAATAAAAGGTAAGTTTTATTTTAAAATATTGATAAAAACCGAATGATTAAAATAAAATAAAAGATGTTATTTATATACTGAAAAGACTTTAATGAGGCAATGAGACCAAAAGGGTTAAAGCTTGTTTAACACTAGACAACAGATTTTGTCTGAAGATCGTGGGAAAACATCACTTTTGTCTAAAGATTGCGGATATAACACCGATTTCGTTAAAAGATCGCGGAAAAAAATTTCGTTTTCGATAAAAGATCGCTTAAAAATATTTTGTCAAAAGATCATTGAAAAAAATAACGCCGATTTCATCAAAAGATCACGGAAAAAACGTCGATTTTGTCGAAAGATTGCGGGGATAAAACGCCTAGGAATGATTCTCGTTCGAAATTTTAAGGCATCTTGTTCCGAAAATTTGAAATTGGGTTATCAGTTCTGCATAGTTGCCAACTTCTACGGTTTTGCGCGCGGAATAAACAATCGCTGTGCAATGCAAATTTCGTGAAAGGACGCCAAAAAGCACACATTTTGTTAATATTTCGTGGAAATACAAAAATTTCGTCAAAAGATTGCGGATATAACACCGATTTCGTTAAAAGATCGCGAAAAAAAGCCGTTTTCTATAAGATTGCTTAAAAATATTATGTCAAAAGATCATTGAAAAAAAAAAAAAAAAAAAAAAAAAAAAAAAAAAAAACCCACAGATTTCATCAAAAGATCACGAAAAAAAAAAAACGCCGATTTCGTCAAGATTGCGAGGATAAAAGGACGTTTTCGAGAATAGATCGCGTAAAAATGCGAATTTTGTCTAAAGATCTTCGGAAAAACGCCAATTTCATTAAAAAGAAACGCGGATTTCTTCGAGATCGCGGAAAAACTGCCGATTTTGTCAAAAGATCGCAACAAATCGCCAATTTTGCTAAAATATTGCAGATAAATCGCTGATCTCGTCTGAAAATCGCAGTAAAACGCAGATTTACTCTAAAAATCACCGAAGAAAATGCGATTTTATAAATTAAAAAAAAAAAAAAAAAAAAAAAAAAAAAAAGGGGAGAACGGTGATTTTGTCAAAAAATCGCAGATAAATTGCCGATTTCGTCTAAAGATCGCGGATAAACCACGCCCCCTTCCCAGGAGGGGTGTGTAACTCGTAGAATTCCCCGTGCCGCCGATTTCCAAAACTGAGATGTTAATTTCCGGAAAAAAAAATTCACCCAGAATCGCCCCTGGAACATTCATAATCTGCCAAATATAGCAGCTGAAAAAAAAAATCCAGTTTCTTTGTGTTTCTTCTTAGAATGTATCATTTAAATCAGCAGTTCCCAAACTTTCTTTGTACGCGACCCACCTTTCAGTGAAAAAAATTTTTGCGATCCATCTTTCAGTAAAAAAAAATTTCGCTACCCACCCAATATAAAGTTGTATAGCAGTTTTTGTACAATCTCTGTACGCTCGGCTAACCTATCCTACGAAAAGTGCAAATTTTCGCACGGAAGATACATTATCAACAGAAACAAGAATCAGTAATCTCAATGCGTTTAAGTGAATAGTTATTAAAACAATGCACAAGCTACAAAGGTAGTTAAATTGCGTTTAATTATTATGAAAACAAATTTATAATCAATGAGATTTCTGGTATTGGTGTTTACCAATGTGGAAACGCATATTAATATGCAGTTTGTCTCAGTATTTGTCTTTCAAAAACAGCAAAGTAGAAAAAGCATGTTCTCATAAGCACAAAGTGTTGAATTTCATCAAGGACCTCAAAGTTGATTTAAATATTTCTGAATATTTTGTTCGTATATTAATCTAGAAGGAAATTAAGGATTTCCCCTTAAAATATTATTTCTTGTTGAAATTGTCATATCTTTTTAAACAGATGAAATAAAAAAATATGTATATTGATGACAAATGTCGATTGTTCCGCGACCCACCAAAACAACTGCCACTGCCCACTAGTGGGTCACGACCCATAGATTGGGAACCGCTGATTTAAATAATAATTGAATGTATAATGTAATAATTTAAAATTCAAAATTATGGCAAGAATTTTTATAAATATAAGAAACTTCAAAACTTCACAAAACCTGTGAGAAAAATCTAAACAGACCCCTGCAAAGGCCATCTTCTGTAATCAGGTTACCCTGAATTTTCTTTGACTGGAGAATTTTTTTGGTTTCCAAGAATGCATCTTGCTGATTTCTATTGATTAAGTAAGATCAATTACACATTTGAAAAGCAACTTGTATAAAAAGGTTGAATAAAAAAATGTTGCTGCCTCTCAGGCTTTTATAACAATGCTATGGATTATCTTCCTTTAGGTTTACAACTCAAACACGTGTTTGTTAAGAAATAGCAGTAAGAATTACTTCACCATTAAAGATATCTTCGTTTAGAAAAATTACACATTTTATTTTTATTTTGAGTTTTAAATATTTTTCATGAAAATGTATAGATATATGAATTTTTTTCTGTACTTTAATGCAACTTCATACATATTTTACTGTTATTTATAAAATTCAAAATATTTAATTTTAAAAAACTATGTATGAATTTTCGATACTTTTCTTTAACCAGGTGCCAATGTTATGCATTCATATGCATAGATATATATATGTACACATATATAATGCTGTAAAATTTGTTTGTCGGGCATGGAAAAAAAACATGAATTTGGTAAATATATGGCAAGATAAAAATTCAAAATTTAATAATCATTCATGGCAGTATAAATTATAAATTTTGCCATTCGGTTGCGGGAAAAATATTACGGTTTTGTAATTTTCGCAAAGAAAATGATGCATATAATCCATGACTTAACAACAGAAACATGTAACAAAATTTATCAGTCGAGCTCTTGAAAATCAATAGATAAATTTGTGGGTTGCAAGAAAAAAATCTCAAAATTCTTCAATAGATCATTACATACAGAGAGGCTTTTCCCAAATGGCATATTTCCATGTTTTTTAATTTTTAAGAATCTTTTTCTTTTTAGGTGCGTTCGTAATTATGTAAATACGTAGCACCTATTGTTGTCGCTCAGTCCGTCCGTCTGTCTGTCCGTCTGTCTGTCTGTCTGTCCGTCCGCATATAACAGCGCAAAAACTACCCAACCGAATCGTTTGAAATTTAAAATACATAATTATTACATAATTTTGTCGAGTCATTTCAAATTTTATGAAAATCGGATGCATAGATCAATTACAGGGGCAATCAAAAGTATTCCGTTACATTACGGTCAATGGGGAAAAAAGTTTCAAATGCATTTTAATCGTTTGAAATTTAAAATACATAGTTATTACATAATTTTGTCGAGTTATTTCAAATTTTTTGATAATCGGGTGCATAGATCAATTACAGGGGCAATCAAAAGTATTCAATTACATTATAGTCAATGGGGGAAAAGTTTCAAATGTATTTTATACGTTTGAAATTTAAAATACATAGTTATTACATAATTTTGTCGAGTTACTTCAAATTTTATGAAAATCGGATGCATAGATCAATTACAGGGACAATCAAAAGTATTCCGTTACATTACGGTCAATGGGGGAAAATGTTTCAAATGCATTTTAATCGTTTGAAATTTAAAATACATAGTTATTACATAATTTTGTCGAGTTATTTCAAATTTTTTGATAATCGGGTGCATAGATCAATTACAGGGGCAATCAAAAGTATTCAATTACATTATAGTCAATGGGGAAAAAGTTTCAAATGTATTTTATACGTTTGAAATTTAAAATACATAGTTATTAAATAATTTTGTCGAGTTATTTCAAATTTTATGAAAATCGGATGCATAGATCAATTACAGGGACAATCAAAAGTATTCCGTTACATTACGGTCAATGGGGGAAAATGTTTCAAATGCATTTTAATGGTGTTGCACTCATTCGAACTTAATAAAATTTATATGCAACTATAAAGTACATATTATAATATACATTTTACATAATCTGTGATGCAAAGAACATTTGTTATTGATTTACAAGGCCACACAAAAGTATTCCATTACATAATGGTATAGAGAGAACATTGCTTGATGAGCGTTTTAATTGTAATTCACTATTTACAATTTTATGAGATTGAGATATAAGAGTAATATTTTTAAAACTTCGTTATCGTACGAACGCACCTCGTTTGCTACGCTTCACGTGCAATTTCCAACTTGTTTTTTCTCAAATGGTTGTGGGCAAAACTGCAATTTTCATCAATTGTTTACGGCAAAAGGTAATTTTCATCAAACAATCATGAAATTAAGCCACAATTTTGTTAGGAAAATATAGTTATATTTCCCTCATATTCTTATCATTCCACTCAACCTATTCCAATCAAACCTGTTTCATTCAACCTATCTCATCAATCTATCTTTAATAATCTTTATTTAATCTTACATTTATCTTTTAAACCAACTCTGGATTAAACACTTTATTTACTTTCATGTATTTAAGTTTCAATAGTTTAAATCTTTAATTTAAACACTTTCATTATCTTTATTTAAGTGTTTAACTGACTGTTACTGGCTTACAAATTTAAACATTTTTTATATACTTTTGATGAAACACCTATTTTTTTTTATTATTATTATTATTATATTACCTCTTACTAATGAAAAGCAGTATTTGAAAAAAATCTATCGCGTCCAGAGCCGTCTTTGATGACTATATAATATTTTCATCTCCTTTATTCTTATCTTATAACCTGTTTAAATGGTTCTCTTATCTTTATTTCCTTAAGTCTTACTACTTTTATAAATCTCCATAGTTTAAAATAAAGATTAAAATAATAGATTAATTTGTCTGAACATCTAATTTAAATTTTAAGTCTAAAAGTAAAATATAACATTTAAATATTTAAATAGTCTTTAATTAATTTCTACCTACGATTCAATTAGAGAAAGAGCAGTAAATACCCTTCCTTACCTTACTATTATAAAGTATTTTTAATGTTAATTGGTCATTCAAATTTTCAGTCAGCTGAAATAATAATAAATTTATATTTTAATTGATTTTGGACATAATTTTCTCTTTCATATATAAATAATCAAAGCCAAGAACTTATCAGCATGCCCTTGTATTTAGTGTGTAGTGACCAACTGTTTAACCAATACAAATATTTTTAATGATTTGACATTTTTACAGGTATTCAGATTCTTTTTTCAAGTGACAGAGCTGTTGTTTATGAACTCCAGAACACCCAAGAGGGCTCTAGTGCTGCATCAAGGTATTCTAATATATTTTTTATCTATACACTTCAAGATTATTTACAGATTATTATTTACTTCAAGAACTAATTATTTTTCGCAGCATATTTTAAGCGATAATGAATAAATTTAATAAATGCAACAATGAAATTTCTCAAAATTGTTAGGGAAGAATTTTTTTACCTAATAATAATAAATCTATATTAATAATAATAATAAATAAAATTAGCTCAGTGTGACTGTTTGTGTGTGTTCTTCTGTGATAGTTGGTGAACTTATATAGCACATACAGGGATGAAAATTTTTGTGAGGGTAGATCAAAATGTCTCCTGATGCATCTGAGACTCAGAATTCAACTAATAATTAGTTGAGTTAGTAATCACACATCATAACTATCTCTCATCAAAAAGTTATTTGATATTCAGTCAAGTAGAGCTCTTGCATGTGTGCACAAACCCATTTATGCATTGGAAACTAATGCAGAACAGACTTTTGATTTTATTTGTTTTTATTAATAATGTTTTTTTAAGCTAAAAGGACAAAACTGCTTAGTACAGTTAAAATTTAAAGCCTATTCTGAAAGCTCATACTCTTACATCTCAAATACTGCAATCAATATGAAAAAATGTCACAGTTAACCCTTTGAAAAAAATTTTTTTTTTCAAAAACTGTTGTTATTCTGAAAGATATTTCCCCCTTTTATCAAGGCTTTTCCAGTTGTAATTTTAAAGATATTGACAAGCTGAAAATATCTTCTTAATGCTGAAATTCTTTAATTGATAGTGTAATGTCTGTTTTAGAAAATATGAATTTTAACCATTTCAAATACACCGGCAAATGCAAATCACTTTGTGCCCCTTGAAGATAATATATTGGAGATTTATATTTAAAAAGTAATTAAATGTCTGTATTTTAACTTAGTCTTTTAAAAATATGCCAACAAACTGGATTTTCATCACTTATAAAAATTTCTAAAGATTTGGAATGTATGAATATTTTCACACATTTTATTTTGTAAAAAATTCTGCAAAATCATTAAAACCTTAAGTATTTCATTGCTAGTTTGCTCGCTTTCAGCACATATAGACTAAAAAAATTTAATTATGCAGAATATAAAATACCAAATAGCTTATACTTTCAGTTCAATATTTTTTTTGCAATTTTTCTCATTTAACCCATTTTAGGCCAAGCACAGAAATTTTATAAAATGTAGCATTATTTTTATTGAAATATGCTTAAATTACATACATTAAGACACAAAAAAAAGATTCGTGCATGAAAAATAATATTTTATATAAGAAATAATATTTTATATAATAATATAAAATATTATTTCTTTTAATGAATAATATGAATATGAATAATATTTTTATGACTTTTGTTTTATTCTTATTTCATATACAGAATTTGCAACTTTAATCTATTTTAAAAACATATAATTCATTTCAATTGGAATAATAATATATTTTTAAAAAGTCGAATTTGTCAAAGGCGTTTCAAATTAAAACTCTAGCGTATTTTGAAAATTTTTTAAGAGAAAGTGTTTACTCCAATTGAATTACTAATATTTTATGGATGTCTTCAAAAGCCTTAAAAAATAGAAGAAAAATAAAATTCTTGAAAAAAATGTGTCAGAGTGTTAAAAAAAAATATTTATCGAAATGTTTCGTATACGAACCTTTGGCCGAAAATGGGTTAAAAATATAAATTCAGACATATAAAATCATATGTATTTAAGGTTTATTTAAGGGTCATTCATTGAGGGTCTGGACAAGGCTGGGCAAATCAGCTAAATAAAATAAATATGTGTAGAACAAAATCATTTAAAAAACTTTGTTTAATTTTAATTATTGTTATTATTTCAGTAAAGATATTTTTGTGTCGGACATTCAAATATGCAAGCTCTAGTTAGGCCATTTATCTCCCATTTTCAGACAATAAATATATATATATATATATATATATATATATATATATATTTTTTTTTTTTTTTTTTTTTTTTTTTTTTTTTTTTTTGGAGATAGCATAAGTTATGTGGTGCAAGATAGAATATCTTGCACCACATCCTTCACCTTCCACACTCCCTTCTATTGGCTCCTAGAAAGTTAGAAATTTTACTCTTTGAAAATGTAGAATTGTTACATTTAGGATTTCTGGACAGTTACTAGAATTTTTTTTGATTTTCTGATATGATTTATCAGTCAAGTATTAAGCCTAAACAATTTTACAAGTAATGACAAACTGTCTGTGAAAAGAACTTCTGATATATTTAATGCATATTCTTTTTTGCCACAGATCCTGTAAAGTTAACAGTGGTTTGAGAACTACCAGTGTTCCTGATCTTACTGATCAAGATCCTTTGCCACCTAGACCTCCTCCTGATGTTCCTGATCGTATTGATCAAGATCCTTTGACACACGAACTTCCTTTGGAAGATTCCAACTGTATTTCAGTTGACAAATGTAAATATTCTTCCTCAATTAATTCATTTTGAATTTTTTTTTAATGTATTAGGTAATAATATATTTAATTGCAAACCTTCATCAAAAAACTGCAAACTAAGCACTTTACAAGAATGGATATTTAAGGAGCATTCTTGAGTATGAAAGTATATTAACTATGTAAAAGAATTAAACTAAAAATATAAATATATGAAATCTAAATTAGAAAATTTAATTAATAATCAAGTTAATAATCAATAATGTGCATTAAATATTCATTAGAAAGATGAAGTGTGTTTTTCCTAAATTATTCAGTGAAACTTGCCTCATAAAGGTACATTACTAATAGGGATGGGACGAATAGTGATTTGGCCGAATAGCCGAATACCAAATATTCGGCCAAATTTTAGGCCGAATACCGAATATTCGGCGGCCGAGTAGTAACTTTTTTTCCAAATAAAGAAAAAAAATTTTTATTACATATAATTTAAAAAATAGGCTCTCAGTAATAATTATTACTCTTAAATGTGCTTTTAAATGTATTCTGAAATTTGAAACACTTATTTAAACACAAAAAAATTATGAAATTGCATTATATTCTTTTATCTTAATGTACATCAAATTGATTTTCAGTAAGTCAGGATGGTAAAATATTTCCATTAAAATATGAACAATGTATTTCACTTTTACTATCAAATGATACTTTTATCTTTTCTTGCATCCAAAATTAATAATATTCTTAATCTCTCTCTCTCAGAATTCACAAAGAAATATTTTCTGAAGTAACCTTTAATGAAGTAAATTTGATCATTAAGAGTTTGTGTCTCTAATAATAAGCAAATTCGTAAGAATGAGACTGTTTAGAAATCAGTTGTCAATCTTTAAATTACAAATTACGTTAAAACAAAAGGTTATGCTTAAGTAGAATGAATATGTTAACAAAATCTTTGACATTTGAATCGGCGCATACAATATTCCACTTATTCAACAAGCATTAAAAGGATAAAAAGAAATTGATAACAACATGAATGAAGAAAGATGTAAATTAAAAATATATACATAATAATGTTACATATTTAAGCCAGTAATTATTTAAAAGTGAAAACTATAGAATTAAAAAAAATATTTTGTTCAGCATTTAGAATTTATGTTTAAATATTTATAAAACCATCTTCATAAAAGCAAGTTGTGTCATCTAATGTGTATCTACTTTGACACCAGTTCTGTTTTCAGCAGGGTTGGCACGGTTTAAACCAATTGGTTTTAACCATGGTTTAAACCACGGTTTAAACCAAATGGTTTTTTTCTCAAAAAAACCAATTGGTTTTTTTAGAAGAAATCTAATGACATTTTCTTTTTTTTCTTTATAATTTACATGTTTCAGATTATTGAACATAAATAATTTCTACTTTTAACACTTTATTTCAGTAATAAGTATTATATATAGTGTGTTTAGGTCTTTTTTTATGCATAGGATTAAACCTATAAATAATTTATATTGTTTTTTAGAAGAAATCTAATGACATTTTCTTTCTTTCTTTATAATTTACGAGTTTCAGATTATTGGATATAAATAATTTCTACTTAACACTTTATTTCAGCAATAAGCATTAGACACATTGGGTTTACATCATTTTTTTATGAATAGGATTAAAATCAGTACACATTGGTGAACATATCTATTGCTGTAAAGAAAGAACTTCAAACATGTGAATTGATCAAAGATAAAATAGATTCAATATTTAGTATAAAAAAAATATATATATATTAATAATGCAGATTATTTAATGTAATTAATAATGTAACACAATGATCTTTTAAGATTTTGCACAAGCTGTAAAAGAAATTTTTCTTTTAATGCATTTTAATAATATTTTTTTCTTCCTCTGCTATCTGCTGAATCTAACGACTAAAAATATTAACTTCAAATCGCCACTCAGAAAGAAAAAATCCTAAGAAGTATTTGTAATTTATTATTTGAATAATTGTCTAAAAGAATATTTATCAAACTACATCCAAATGTTTATTATTAGTAATCAAAAGATTGTTTATAAAGATTTACAGGCCATCAAGGTTCACTGTGTAGAACAATTAAAACTTTCAACATAAGACTGTTTGCTAAAATTGTTTAATTTCAGCATAAATTCACGATAATTATTAAATTTAAATTATTTTAACTGAAGTTACACTGCTTATAAACCAATAATGTATGTTTTTATCAGTAAATATGCACGTATATGTAATAAGAAAGAATGTTTAAAAAAAAAACCCGGTTTAAACCAAAAAAAACCTGGTTTAAACCAAAAAAACCCGGTTTTTTTGGGTTTTTTTCAAAAAAACCTGGTTTTTTTCCAACCCTGGTTTTCAGGTGTATCGTTGTATTTGAAATAGTAATATTTGATATTTAATTTTGAAAATAAATCTTCGTTAATAAACCTAGTGAATGAATTTTTTCATTTCTCACTTCATAGAAAATAAATTATGAATTTCATAAGAGCCTTTTTTACATGTGCATGGAATTTACAGACATTAATAGATATTCAAGTCTTTTAAAATAAGGTAGTGTTTCTTTTTTTTTCGATAAGTGTTTTTATATCTTGAATTGTATCATATCATTCTCTAATGAAAACATTTCCTGCACAATTAAATCTCCAACTTGGGCAGCATTTTCTAAAAGATCACCTACCTTTATAGGAAATACAGAAAGGCTGTATATTTTTTAGTATCTGAATAACTGTATGTTTTGCAAGTAAGAATGAGAATGACTTCATAAATGAAGTAACCAATTTGGATTAGAGGAAAAAAAATTGGAAGAAATGAAATTCTTCAAATCCTAAATTTATTTGGCAAGATATCTTTCACTATTCGGCGAGATTTCAGCAATATTCGGCGAGATATCTCTAAATACTCGGCTATAGGTATTTGGCCGAAGTATTCGGTCAACAAGCCTTCAATATTCGGCCAACCGAATATTCGGCAAAAGGGCCGAATAGGCCGAATACCGAATAGTGGCCGAATATTCGTCCCATCCCTAATTACTAATTCACATCAGGATCATAAAATAACAAAGCTTTATTTCAGGTATAGCCAGACTTAATAACCAAAAAAAGCTTGATTAATACATAAATATATTTGGTAAGATTGTGATTACCCATGATATAAGCAATATCTTGATTTTTTCAGAAATAAATTATTCTTTCTTTATGAAAAAACATGAATTCAATAATCTTAACAAAAATTACAAATTAAAAAATGTATGGAATTGATATAAAACTAAAAAAGTCAAATTTTGCACCTACATCTGAACTGAATGTTTCATTGTTTACATCCGTAAATTATGTGCAGATTTTAGAGAGTGGTGGATTTTAGGAGTGCGTATTTGAGAGAGTCTACTGTGTATAAATATACCTTGAGAAAAAAAAATATGTATAATAGAAAACAAAATTTAAAAAATTAAATCAATAAATGTTAACATCTTAAATAATGAAACCAAATTTAAATTATATCAAAGAAATCATAATAAAAATAGTCCATTTGTTTATACCTATTGAATGGTATTTTAAAATTATATAACAGAAATGTTTAAAAAAGATCTCAAGTCACAATATTACATCCTGCAATTTTTATTATTTATCCATTTTTTTTTTTAAAAAACTTTACTTTCAATGGAAAAAATTCCTCATTTATATTGATTCCGATAGATGGCACCACAACAAAAAATGAAGTCAACCCACAGAGTATGATCAATGAAAAAAAAAACAGTTGACTTGAGAAAATCATTTTTTTTGAAATGTTGTAAACTTACTCCATATAAATCAGGGTTGGCAAGTTTTTGACACACGACAGTTTTTGACGGTTTTAACCATGGTTTAAACCGTCATGTCAAAAACCTCCTTGTCAAAAATGTCAAAAACTGTCAAAAACCTATATTTATATGTAAATAAAAATATTTATTTACATATATATATCTACCTATATTTATATTTAATAAGTAAAATTTATTTGCTTTTAATAAAGAAAATGTTTCTAAATATGCTGTAGAAAAAATAAATTTAAATTTTTGAAGTAAAATATTTTGAGTATTAAACAAAACCTTAGATTTAGGAAAACTTATCTTTTGTAATATTATTTATTAAATTTTAATGTGTTATTCAAAACATACAGGGATATATATTATGAAGAAATTTATCCATTGTTTAAAATAATATTAAAGATTAAACAGGTTCTGTAATTGATTAGGAACATTAAGATGTTCAAAACTGGTTATGTGCTACTATGTGATACGTAGGGCAAATGAATTGGATTATTGAACTAAATTTCTACTTTGATAATTTTCATTTGAATTGATTTCAATTATGTAATAAAATTAATTGGAAGTATTTCATGTATGTTTTATTTTTTAAAATTATGAATTTAATTAGATAATAATTTAAAAAAAAAACTACATGATATTTTGTGTTTTAGAAGTATTTCATAGATCAGTGTAATATTTTTTCTGTTTTGACTTTTACAATTGTTATTTGGTTTTCCTGAAAAATCAGTAATTCTGAAATTTAAATCGTCAGTCATGTTTTAAATTTATAACTAACACAAAAATAATAAAAAATTAGCTCCTTTCTATGAATATCTGAGTATCTACAGTCGAACCTCTATATAACGAAACTCCATACATCGAATTTCTCCATATAACGAATTTTTAGTAAGAACGGTCCCCTTTTCGCATGATTACATTAAAAACAGACTCTATATAGCGAAATATCTATCTCCATATAACGAATTTTTTCATAAATTGATCTTAATTTATTCAGTTTTAAAAAAGCTTCAAAATCATATGGAATCAATTTTCCATCACTTATTTTTGATTTATCGTTCAGTGGAGAGGTTTTTTTTAAAATAAATATTACTTCTCTCCTTATTCTTTAAATCTAACAAGTTCATCCCACTTCCCACACACCTTTCAACATCCTTCTCAAAACACAGTCAATTGAATTGTTACACATATAAGAGAGGAATCAATGAGAGCACATAAGAGAGGCCTTCAAATGGAGGAAAATATCAACTACAATTTTTCATTCCTTGCTAAAATTTGAGAATTTTTTTTGAGAGCGTAACAATTGTAATTTTAAAATCAAAACAACAAAAAATTACAGATTTCTTCCTCTGAAAATTATGTAAGTCTTCCTCATTTGATTTTCATTAAGCTTTCAAATAAATGTCTTTTCTCTTTTTTGAAACTGCTTAAATAAGTAAGAAATAAAATGTTAGGTTAATATATACTTTTAAACATTTCAAATTCTTAATTAAAAAGATCAAAAATAATATTTGTTCAAAATTTACACATTAAATACTATTTTTAACAGCATACTCTATACATCGAATTTCTCTATATAACGAATTTTTTACTGGAACGATGGATTTCGTTATATAGAGGCTCGACTGTATTTACAATATTCAACCTATTTATTTACTATGCTGAAAAATTAGCTTATACAAATACTTATGAATTTTTTTTTCACTGAATACTATAAAATTTTGTTAAATATTTTAAGTATTCAGTTGTTGAATAATAACTTATTCTCTTACCTTGCTATCAAAGTAAACATTATTTGTATTTTTAATACTATTAGCGTGTGTGCTGTGGGGTAAGGAGGAGGAGGCGGGGAGGGGGAATAAAAATGATGTGTAATAATCATACATATAATAAATAATATGCATTATTTTTAAATTCAAATTAACCTACTGGATATTATGTATATAGCATAAAAAAAATTATTAAACACGTATATCAAATTCCACACTTTTGAAAATCCTGCATTTACAACACTTAATTCGTTAATATTTATAAATGCATTCTAAATAACTTTATATTTTAAATATTATAGTAATAATAATAAATAAATAAATAAACAAGATATTTAAACATAAATAATTCTGCATGCCCATTTTGAGATAAATTTCTGAAATTTGAAATCTGTGATATTTACCTTAATTTTTATCAATTAAAAATATTTAAAGATCTACTAATTACCCATAATATAATTAAATTTCAACATAATGTATGGCATCTGTTCTTAGTTTTAAAATTTAACAACAAACTTTAGTACGCTGCAGCAGATTGTGACTTTATAGGTTTTTGACAGTTTCTGACAGGTTTTTGACGGTTTAATCCGGTTTAAACCTTTGTCATGTCAAAAACCCCTTTTTGACGTCAAAAACCCAACCCTGATATAAATGTAAGTGGAAAATGTTCATTAAAATATATTTAAAGGTTTCAATATGCTTTAACAAATAAATTAAAAGCATAATTGGGTGTTATTATTATTATTTTAATGAATCACTCAGTATCGTTCATCTGTTTCAAATTTAGAATTTGTTCTTTTGAATGCCAACGATGAAATGTTTGTTTGTTTATTTTGCTTATAGTAGCTTATTTTTAAATTGGAACTTAATGTAATGTAATTGGATATGATATACATGTTCTATAAGGAAATGTGCTCAACGAACATTATTCAGGCCTCGGAGCGAGTCGCTAAACTCGCTTTTCTCGCTATTTTTTTGCCTTTGTCTCTTTTAGTCTATATTTTTCAGATTTAGTCTCTTTTTTCACTTTTTTTTTTTTTTTTTTTTTTTTTAATGTTCCGTACCCATCGATCGATCGCAGGTAAAAGATCGTAACTTTCTTCATTTGATAGCGGGTAAAACATCGCGAAATTCAACAATTTGATGTGAGGAAATATCGGAAAACTTCTCAGTTTGTCGCAGGAAAATCTCGAAATTTTTTAACTCTTCGCGGGTAAAAATCGCAAAATTTTTCAGTCGGAAACCGGCGGAAAATCATGGATTATGTTAATCTGTCTTAGGATGAAACCATGAAATTCCGTGGAACTATAGTGAAACTTAGTCGCGGAAAAAAAGTATACCAAATTTCCTGGGAGCAGAATCGGCGCAAAGCTGCGACGCACATCACAAACTCTTGAGAAGATCCACAGGCTATTTTTCAACTGTTAAAAATTTATCAAGAATTAAGAAATTTCGGTCCTAAATCCAAAAATTCGGACATAAAAGTGTATCGCAAATTTCGACAAACAGTCTTCGAAAAGAAATCTATTTTGTCATAGATCGCGAAAAACAGGCGAATTATTCAAAAGATCGCGAAAAAACGGCAAATTTCCTCAAAAAAAAATCATTCAAAACATCGTGAAAAAACCGGCAAGTTTCTTCAAAACATCGCAAAAAAACGGCAAATTTCTTCAAAAGATCACGAAAAAACGGCAGTTTTCGTCAAAAAATCACGAAAAAAATGGCAAATTTTCTCAATAAATTCCGAAAAACGGCAAATTTTGTTAAAAAAAAACCCGAAAAAAATGCCAAATTTCTTCAAAAGATCACCAAAAAACGTCATTTTTCTTCAAAGAATCACAAAAAATAGCAAATTTCTTCAAAAGATCGTGAAAAAAGGCAAATTTCTTCAAAAGAACGTGAAAAAACGGCAGTTTCGTAAAATGATCACGAAACAACAGCGAATTCCTCCGAAAAATCGCAAAAAAACGGCAAATTTCATCAAAAAATCATGACAAAACGTAACATTTCTTCCTAAAGTTAGCAAAAAAAAGCAAACGTTTTCAAAAAATCGCGAAAAAACGGCAGTTTTCGTTAAAAAAAATCACGAAAAAAATGCAAATTTCATCAAAAGATTGTGAAAAAACCCCTCAAATTTTGTCAAAGAGGAGCCCCCCCCCCATCTTTAGGACAATGTATGAGGCGTTAAAAATTCTGAGAACAAAGGCAACTTCTTTTTTAAAGTATATTTTTCTTTAATGTCTATCACAAATACTTGAAGGTTTGAGTGCAAATAATGTAATGCGAGGGATTGGTCTGCAGACTGTTTAAGTTTTTATATGTGTTGCAGACTGCAGAAAAAATCCTGCTACATGCCCAAATTTGTCTCTTCTTTTGCAGGGGAAAAAATTCTAAATTTCGTCACTCTATCGTGGAAAAATGGTTATGAAATTAGTATATTGTTCGCGGACAAGAATCGCAAAACTTTTCTGTCAGACACTGAAAAGAAAGTGAATTTGGTCAATCTGTGGCAAGATAAAAACGCGAAATTCAATAATCGCATTCGAGGGGTAAAAATCATAAACTTTGTCATTCGGTCGCGGGAAGAATATCACGATTTTGTCTTTTCACGAGAAAAAAAAGAGTATAATCCGTCAATCAGTGGCAAAATCATTGCAAAATTTGTCAGTCGATCTTGTGAAAAACAATTGAGAAATTCGTCAGAGGATTGCAGGAAGGAATCTCAAAATTCTTATTTCGGTCATTACATATACAGGGATCACTTTTTCGACAAACGGCAGAATTTCACGTTTTTTAATTTTTAAGAATCTGCGATTTTCATAAAATGATCACTGGCAAAACTGCGATTCGAATTAATTGATCCCCAGAAAAAAGACGATTTTCATTAAACAATCACAAATCAAGCCGCGATTTTCACCAGATGATCTCGAAATAAAATCGTTATTTCCAAACAATCCCGAAATAAACTTGATTTCTGCCATACGATTGTGGGGAAAAAAAACTCCCGAGATTTACGTCAAACGATTCCGAAATAAGACCGAGCTTTCGTCAAATGATCGTAAAATTGAAAAGGATATTCATAGATGCCAACTTGTACGGTATGGCCAGTAGTACAATGCACAGAAGAGTAAAATGTACGGATTTTGTTCGAAGTGTACGGTTATACTAATGAACAATACGATTGAACGATTTTGCATGCATAATAAATAATCACAGAGAAATCCAAATTTCGTGAAAGGATCGGCGAAAAAATTTGTGATTTCTTTACGCGATCGGTAGTCAAAATTTGCATTTTCCGCGATCATTTGCCGAAATTCGTGATTTTTCGGCGATCGATTGGCGAAATTCAAAATTCTTTCGCGTTTATTTGCTGAAATTCATCTTTTCCATGATCACAGAAAAAAATCGCGAATTTTGACAGTCGATCATTTTTCAAAATTCGTGATTTTTTTTTCTTTGCAATTATGATTTTTTTCCCGTGCGATTTTGCAAATGATCGCAGGAAAAAAAAATCACGAATTTTGTTAAATAAACACAGAAAAATAGTAAATTTCTGCAAACAATGGTAAAAAAATTGCAAATTTTGACAAATGAAAACCAAAAAAAAAAAAAAAAAATCACAAATTTTACTGAAAAAATTGCAAACTGTCACCTGAGAATAATAAGGTTCTAACTGACATTTTGAAAAAAATTGACTTTTTGGCATAGGAATGTTCTATTTGTATCAATGAATGCATTTCTGCATTAAAATTTCGATATATATAATTTACACCCGCTTGCGAAAGAAGACAATATAGTGCCATCAGAAATTGTTGAAAGCAGTCAGAATAACAGAGTTCTATGTTCAAAGTAATCCCAGACAGCATATAAGGTTATATATTATTATTTTATTTTACAATATATAATGAAAACCGGCAATCTTTTATTTATTGTCTGAAAGAATATATTATTTCGATAATTAAATCGTTTTTCGGTAAAATATTGAGGAAATTTTTATCATTAAAAATCCTTTTAAATATGGTTTTTTGTACGTCGATATGCAAAGCGAATTGTGCTTAATTTTACTAATGAACCTGATCCAAGAAGGGATGAAGGACGAATCCTAATTCGTTTAGATTTGGAAAATCCTGTGGGAAGAATAGATGACAGTTTAGATGAAGCACCAGCTCTAGATATTCTTGATGCTAAAACAATTTAAAAAAATCAGTGAAAGTAATTCCTACAAATCGAATTGATAGCAGGACTATGGGTTTTTCGTAAGTTAGAAGTGCCTTTATGTACTTATGTCCATCCTACTGGCAATACCTTGTCTCCAGTTACGAACAAAATACTTGAGGTAAATTTTTTCAGAAGAATAATCTCAAATGATATCAAGAATAAAATAAAAGCTCATATTGAAAGTTTTCCCAAGATTGAGTCACACTACAAATGAGCAAGAACTAAAAAAACATATTTAGAATCAGAGCTTAACTTACAGAAAATATGACTTGTACTTTCAGAAATGGTGAAAAAGCAATGTATAGCCAGTGAAACTTTCATGTTATAGGCACATCTTTACGCAGTTCAACATAGAATTCAATAAACCAAAGAAAGATAAGTGTGATCCCTGTGAGGAGTATAAACATGCTGAAACTCAGGGAGAAATTAATAATGACATGCAATTTAAAGATGAGAAAGAGAAGTTGAATCCACCAGAACTCTCAAAAAGATGACAGAAATTCCATTGATAAGTCAGTCATTTGCTTTGTATTAGAAAAGTTATAACATGTCCCAAAAGTGATGTCAGCAACTTTTTCTACAAAGAAAATTGACTTGTATAACATGACAGCACATGCAACATGGAAGAAAGAAAAGAAAGCATATTGTTGCTTGTAGACAGACGACATGTCAGGCAGAGATGGGAATGATATAAGCTCACCTGTATCAACGACTGTTTGGAAGATACTGACAGACTTTTCACATGCTGATAGTTTAAATTTTATATTGTGACAGTTGTATTCCTCAGTATAGAAACCAAATGATATCTTATGCAATTGCAATATTTTACAATCTCATCCACATATTATGGACATTACTCTAAGATATTGTACACTTGGACAACCATGTGAGCAAGAAGTGGATAATATTTAGAGTCAAATAGAAAGAACAAAGAATGTAGCAGAATAATTTTCGCCACTTTCATTCATACGTCTGTTGCTGAGAATAAATCGCAGTAATCCATTTACAACCTTGAGAATGAAATCAGAACAGTTCTTAGATTTCCACTCGTGAAGCAAAAAATTTGCCTATAATCTCGTTCCGTAGACCAAGGTGATACAATTATGATTCACACAATTTCTTTATAATATTGA
The DNA here is from genome assembly GCA_964019185.1 of Maratus speculifer. NCBI lineage: Eukaryota > Metazoa > Arthropoda > Arachnida > Araneae > Salticidae > Maratus > Maratus speculifer. The sequence goes on from OZ025301.1 coordinate 76,282,729, forward strand.
GTTTAAGACAAGCAACTGTTGTGACCAGAATTTCACAGCGGTGTATTTGCAAAGGAGCCTCTCCAAATGAAAAGGAGTATCAACATCATTTCCATAAAGGACATTATCAAATCCTAAATTAGCACAAAGAAAGAAGGGTTGCATTAACAAAGATAAAATAAAAGACCTTCAGAGCATGCTAAAGTAGTTTCTGAGAGATGAAACGTTCTATTTCAAAATATGTTTAAGAGAAATTGGCCTAACTGTAAAATAAAGCATGGTTTACAGAGCATCCCAAAATTTCGACTAATAACGGAATATCAAAGTTATTTTGTTGCTTTAAAAAGAACAAGAGAGTTTTTTCCTTAGAGATATAAAATATTTTCTTTAGATCAAGAGTATACCTGACTATAATAAGAAAATTTTTATTTATAATCCATTTCAATTTTATTTATCAATATAATCACAATTTTTTGTATTAATTTTAATTCTTCCACCACTGAAATAGTTTGCTAAAAAAGGAAAACTGTCGGCCTCCTATTTAATAAAATTAAATATGTAACCTATTTTATATTCAGCTAAATAATATATTTAACTTACGTATATTCATTAGTTTCGTGAAGATGGTTTAATTAGTATGAAAATCTGGAAACGGCAATTTGCTGTTATTGTGCTAAAATATAGATAGTAATAAATATTTTACTATCCACTGAAGTTAATTCGAATTAATCAGCGAAATTTCACTTTGTTAAACTATAAAAAATTACACAAATTAAGAAAAATATGGTTTTTTCATAATAGAACCATCTTATTCTAAGGATAACACGACATTTGAGAATAATATGGTTCCATTGAATTTTTTAAATGTAAAAAAAAAATCATGAAAATGTTATTTAAAAACTTTGATTTTGTAGAATTACTGTCTATACCTACATATGAACCTATTAGTAGCAAAAGTTTTTTGCAAACTTTAATAGCTGCACGTACACAGCATGCTGATTTTCAAAGTCTTCTAACTCGAAATTGATTTTTGGCCAGATAGAACCATCTTATTCTCAGGTGACGAAATGTCAGCGAACAATCATGGAAGAAAAATCGTGTACTTCCGTAAGCAATAGTGTGGAAAAATCACAATTTTCATATTAATTTGCGGCAATTGGTAGCGGGGGGGGGGGGGGGGGGGGAATCATTAATTTTGTCAAATGGTCTTGGAAGGAAATGTAGTATGCCAGTTAAATGTGCCCTAAAATATCCAAAAAAGTTTGTGTGAAATATTACTTGGCACCAGTACAACCCCTGATTTTACTTTTTTCACCAACACCATTTGATAAATTTCGCCATTCTTTTCCTGAAATAATTTGACAAACTTCACTGTTTTATGCTAACTGATTTTCAAACATTTTAATGTAACCTATTGACAGGCATCCTTGATTTTAGGTAGATTTCGTAAGAAATACTACCTATTGCAATCGCACCAGTTTATATGTATATCTATCTATCTATATATGTATATCATTTTTTATGGACACAATAACTTCTATAATTCTTCACCAATCTCCACCAAACTGGTACATAAAATCAAAGGGGTTAAAATCTTGGCTAAGTTTGTTAATGGGCAAAATCGGACCAAGGGGGTCGGAATAGGGGGCGTTTTTGTGAAAACCGAAAAAACGCCATAACTTCTTAATTAAAGTAGATATCGAATCGGTTTAAAGTTTATATTACTTCTTAAAAATGGGCCAAAAGTATATGCATGACAGATTTTTGATAAATTTAGAAAAGGGCTCAAAGGGGAAAAAAAACAGGGATTTTGAGAGAAAAAAATTCATAACTTCGTCAATTTTCAAGATATCAAGTCAAACTAAATTTTTTGTAAATGTTCTTAAAATTATCTAAAACTTTTGTATTTACAAGTTTTTGATAGGACCAACTTTTACCGATGAAAAAAAATTAAAAACGAAAAAAAAAAGGGCGCTGAAAAAAGAGAAAAATCCATAACTCCGTCAATTTTTAAGATATCAAATCCGATTAAATTTATTTTACATCTTCTCAAAAATATCTACAACTTTTATCTTGACAAGTTTTTCATAGGACCAATTCGTATAGCAAAAAGAAAAGCAAAAATAGGAGTTGGAGGGAAAACCTCAAATCCAAACTGCTTATATTCTGACTCATTTTTAAATTCATTTTTGATTTTAAATGCATCCAAATGGTAGATCCTCTTATTTAGAAACTGTATAAAGTGACGCATTGGTCAATTTTCTGATAAAGACAGAATATATTTCAAAAAAGGCTACCAAAAAGGGTATTTTGAACAGAATTTCCGAAAGTCATCGGGACTGAAAATTGAAGGAAGTATTCAAATAAGAAATTGTGTTTTTTTTTTTTTTTTTTTTTTTTTTTTTTTTTTTTTTTTTTTTTTTGACTTGTTTTTAAATCTATTTTTGTTCTCAAACGCATCCAATTTACAGATCCTCTTATTTAGGAACTATATAATGTGATGCATTGGTCAGTTTTTTTGATAAAGACGGAATATATTTCAAAAAAGGCTACCAAAAAGGGTATTTTGAACAGAATTTTCCGAAATCATCGTGACTGAAAATTTAATGAAGTGTTCAAAAAAGAAATTGCGTTTTTTTCTGACTTGTTTTTAAATCCATTTTTACTCTCAAATGCATCCAATTTACAGATCCTCTTATTTAGGAACTATATAATGTGATGCATTGATCGGTTTTTTGATAAAGACAGAATATATTTTGAAAAAGGCTACCAAAAAGGGTATTTTGAACAGAATTTCCCGAAGTCATCGTGATTTGAAAATTTAAGGAAGTTTTCACATAGCAAATTGCATTTTTTATGACTCGTTTTAAAATCCATTTTCGCTCTCAAACGCATCCAATTTACAGATCCTCTTATTTAGGAACTATATACTGTGACGCATTGGCCAGTTTTTTGATAAAGATAGAATATATTTTTTAAAATGCTGTCAAAGTGAGTATTTCGCACAAAATTTTCCGAAGCAATCATGATTATCAATTAAGGATGTATTCAGACAACAAATCGGTTATTTTATGACTCATTTTTAAATTCAATTTTTTTCTCAAATGCATTCAACTGACAGTTTTTTGTTATTTAGGAACTGTATAATGTACTGTTTTGGTCGATTTTTTAATAAATTCAGAATCTATTTCAAAATATGTTGTCAAAATGGGCATTTGAGCTGAATTTTTCTTAAGATGATTCTGATAAAACCAGTTTTTGCAGAAAAATGAAATTAAAAATTTTTCATAAACGGCCAAATGAAGTTATTAAACTAGGTTTATCTCTAATCATATATATATATATATATATTTGTTGAAATGAGCACTCTTCGAAATCTACCTCCGCCTATAGGCCCAGTCGACAGGGATTTTTTTTATGGCTTTATTCGACGAAATTCGTTATTTTTCTAGCGACTAGTTGATAAATTTCACTATTTATTTCCGTGACCTTCGACAAAATTAGCAATTATTTGTATGATCGCTCTTGGAATTTCACAATCATTTAATGAATTTTGCTATTCATCCCTCTTTTCGAGACCCATTTGATGAATTTTATCAGGTTGAGTCTGAAGTTTTGACCCTTTTTTTATTTTAATGTTGACAACAAATATTTACAAAAATACAAAACATTAGTAAGGATAGTAATCATCATTAAGTTCGACAATCTTCTGCCAACGTTTTGGCAGTTTTTCAATGCCTTCCTTGAAAAACTCTGGGCTACGTGAGTCGAGAAAGATGTCAACCTCTTTTTTGACCTCTTCTGAAGAATTGAAAATTTCACCACTAAGATGCAGTTGGAGATGCGAAAACAGATAGTAGTCGGAAGATGCCTTGTCCGGACTATATGGAGGATGGGGCATTAAGTCCCATTCCAGCTTGTATAAGTTCTAATTCGTCCACGCACTGACGTGTGGCCTGGCATTATCCTGGTGAAACATAACCACCTTGCGTCGGAACTCCTTACTTCGCTTTTCCCTAATTGCTGCGTCCACTTTTTGCAGCATGCTACTGTACGACTCACTGTCGATGGCCTGGCCACTTTTTAAGTACTCCTTGTAGATAATACAGCGACTATCCCAGAAAACACAGAGGAGGGTTTTTTATAGGTCAATGTGCGCCTGGTTACGGTCCTGACCGGTACACCTAAGACCATACTCCTTTTCGACTGGTGTTGTCGTAATAAACCCATTTTTCATCACACGTAGCAATCCGGTTCAAAAAATCATCCTTTCGGAGATATTCGAGCAAGTTTACACAGGTCCGTTTTCGTTTTTCTTTGTCATTTTGTGTCAGATCGTGCGGCACCCATCGATTGAATTTGTATGTCAAACCAATGTTTTTAATGCTCGAATTATGGTTGTTTGAGAAACATTGAAGTGAGATGCAAGTTCCCGTGATGTAGCATTTTGATCTTCATCGATGGATTTCCGCAATTCGGTCTCATCAATCACAGTAGGTCGACCAGCACGTGATTCATCTTCGATGTCGAAATTCTTAATCTTAAAATTTTGATACCATCGTTTGACTATACTAAGTGATACAATATCCTCACCTAAACGTGCACACATGTTACGGTGACATTCTGTCACTCCGGTGTTGCTACAGAACTCGTAAGTAGATGATGGTTCGAAGCTGGATACGTGATAGTTCCATTTTCGAGGCTTCGTGGAGGCTACAGATGATAATTTTTCAAAACAATAAATACACAGTGTTGTAGCACACGTCTTCTTCTTTCGAAACCAGAAAACCGTATGTAAAAATGTCACTTAACTTGCGAACGCCAGCTGCTTTAGTAGCACTATTCTGCGAAAGGGTCAAAACTTTAGACTCAAGGTAATATGATGTTTAACACAAGATCCATTTGACTAATATCGTGATTTTTTTTCAAGGCCATCTGATAATTTTCGTGATTTTTTTTTATCCTAAGAACATTTGACTAATTTCGAGATTTTTTTTCCTGAGATCATGAAACAAATTTTATGATTTGTTTTTTGAGACAATTTGATGAATTTCACTATATTTCCTGGAATTTCATGATTTTGTCCCTGTGATTTTGGTAAATTTCTGATTTTCTTTCATGATGAATTGTTGCGATTTGAGATATTTTTCTGCAACCAATGAACAATATTTGCAATTATTTCAAAACCGACTGAAATGCATTGAAAATGTATTCCACATATTGTGTTAAATCTTATAGTGCTTGTCTGTATACCGAAAACATTTAAGTGAAGAGAAAAAATGTTTTTTATTTGGTCTCCTTTTAGTCTCTTTTTTTAAATTTTGGTCTCTTTTTCTTGCGATTTAGTCTCTTTTCTCTCTTTTTTAAGAGTGACTCAGCGGTCCTAGGCCTGATTATTTCAAACAGAAGAAATTATCATTTAGCTTTCATATGTTAACATATGTTTTCCATTAAGCCTAACATGGTGTTTAGCTACGGTTGATTTGCAAACCAGAATTCATTCATCCCGAATTCATTCCCTACACTTTTCTCTACTCGGATTTTATTGTAAGTAGATGAAAGTATAAAGGTAACCCATTTTTAAATAACTTAAAATTCAAATGTTTAAAATTTAAAGTGCCATCTAACTTTAATAATCTGGATGCCTAAAAGCATTTTGTCCCTGATAACTTAATTTTCCTGCAATCTACCTTATTCCTTTCAAATATCACTATTGCATGTTCTTTAAGGTAGATGCATTACCTTGAAATTGGTCAAAATATCGATTTTCTTTTTTTCAATATTATAACTGAAAGCTTCTTTAATTGTGAATATTTGGATACTTCATTTTTGCCTATAAAACAATCATATCATGAGATATTGCAAATTTTGTTAATAGATCTGGGACAATTATCCATACAAATGCAAACTTTAAACTGATTTTTCTCTCTGCTCATATTTTTATAACTTGTTTATTCAAAAAATACTAAAGCTTTTTTGCTAATTCAGATAGAGATTTGAAAATTGTTTTACTTGTTCTACATGATATATTAAATATGTTTTGTATGGATTTAACATTCATGTTTATAATTATTTTTTAAAATATATTTAATTTTAGAGTGTTGAATTTCCTTCATTTTTTGATAGACACAAGAGAAAAGAAGGGGGAAAAAATCACATATAATGTAAAATCCCATGCATCTAAAAATCCTTACTTAGTTTTTTGCAGTATATTCTACTGAATGCAAATCTACTACAAAGCAAAAATATTCATATTTATAAAAGTAGTAAAGATTTTTTTAAATAATATACAGTAGAACCCCTCTAATTCGGACCCTGTTAATCCGGATAATCCAGATTGGTAAGTTTGAGGAGCGATTGGTTAATTTTCATAACATTAACTTGTTTCATCGTCGTATTCCGAATTTTAAAAAAAAACTTTTTCTGATATCTTTTCGGAAGAATTAAGCAAAATTTTCTGTCTGTAAATATTCAATAAGTTTAACATAAAGGTGATTTTTTGTAAGTATGTTTTATTTTATTTGCTTTTTTTCTAATTCTCCGTATAATCTGGATTTTCAATAATCCGGATTGGGTCTGGTCCTAGTTAATCCGAATTATTGGGTTTTATTTTATAGATATATATATTTTTTAGTTTAAACTATAGAAAAACAGGCTGTTTTACAAAAAATTTTTATTTAATTTTTAGTACTAAGTATTTTGCCACCACATGTGTTACAGTATTATTCAAAATTGAAGAGATGGTTTCAAAGATATTGTGTACTCTAAAAATAAAAAAGCTGACCTAAACACGATTCTCAGTTTTTGTGGTTTAGCACAAGTCCCAGTTAGACATGCCTATCTAATGTCACAGTAACTAGATTCTTTTTAACCAATTAAATCAAATCACCTCCCATTTTTGTAGTGTCAAAATCTGGCAGAAATAATTTGAATTAAGGCATTTAAATAATGAGGAGCACCGATTTTGTGTGGCTTTTTAATGAAAGGGTTATTCTAAAGAATGCTATGTCCAAGCACTGATTACTTTCAGTCAAGCCATCCTGGACTTGGTTTTCAAAGACATGTATGATAAAAAGATAATAAACCAGATCCCAAGAACTGAACGTGTCATCGTTACTTTATACCTTAAACACAATTACATGGCATACATGAACTGCACAGCAACTACCGGCCAACTACAAAGTTCCTAGAATGCGACAGTGTTCACATAATGCAGTGCTGGAAAGCCGACAGCCAATGGGTCATGTTCCCTTACAAATATGGAGGCGATCCTTATGTATATTTCTTTTGTTTTTTCACATTCTAATCAATTGTTATGTTCTCTTTATAATCAAGTTTGTCTGTCTTTGGAAATTTTTAATGCCATTGTGATCATTGTATTACTACTTCTGTTGTCTGAACTGCTGTTCCAAAAAATCAGAAAATTTATTGGGCAAGAAGTCTGTACCTGTGAAATTTTCTTATTTGAATTTCAAAATTTAAGTCATGAATCCTGAATTTTAAGTTCTGATGTTTATACCATTATAATGAGTGATTATTGAAAATTAGTGAAAATCTCAGATCTTGCTTAAAAAATTCTTTTAAAAAAGGACATTTCTGGATCTAAAGCATAATGTACTGAAACCTGTGATTAGTAACGTTTCTGTGTTTTTATATGTAACATATGATATACTAATGTACTGTGCACAAATAAATTAAAAGTAAAGTAAGCCAGAATCTAGTTCAAGTGACCTTATCATTTTCAGCTTGGTTGGAAAAGACCTCTGTAATCATATCTTTTGTTGGATAGTTTACATTTATATAATGCTTTTTTATTGATTTTATGTGGTGAATGTGGTATTTTTAATAATTTTACGTATTTTATCTAATGATTGAAAGTGTGAAATTATTTGCTTATGTTAATTTTTAACATTAAATTGTAATTTTCTTCAAAAAATTAAAAATAATTTTATTTTTTTTCCCAGGTATTCTTTGTACAATTATCCTTTAAGTTTTGACAATGATTCATGAATCATACATTAAAATTTAATATGCTTAAAAAGATTAATTTAAAATTGTATTATAAAAATAATTGTTTTTAAGTTTAAGAAGTATAAATTTATATTTATATTTAGGCACTCATTCAAGTAATTTCCCATCAGAAAAATGGAACCGAAGTATGGACCACCTGTTGTTGGAAGTGTGTGCAAAATACAAGAAAGAACTTTCATGTCCTAATGTTAAAAAAAATCCCATAGTATGGAGAAAAATTGCTGGAGAATTTAGTCGAAAGCATTTAAGATGTCCCAAAGAGTGTAACAGCCGTTTTCTCATTAGCGAGTCAGAGTGCATGAATAAGATAGAATTGCTAAGGGATAAATATCATGCACAAAAAGGTAAAACAGTGGTTAGTCGCAAAATGGCAAGATTCTGCAATATGGCAAGAAATGCATTTGGAATCCTTGAAAATTCAGGTAAGCCTAAAAATATAGCCATTAAAAAAAAAAAAAAAAGACAATTTTAGATTGTAGAAAAATTTTTAACTGAAATTTTAGACTGAATGTATAGATAATTTTTAGATAATTGTCCCTATCTGTGCAAACATACTCCAGTCACTGTTAAAAGTTATTAAAATTTAACACAAAATAATTAAAGTAGTTAAAAATAAAGCAATAGTTAATCAGACATTTTAATTAGATGGTTATGAATTACAGAGTTCACATCCATTTAGTGAGTATCATTGCATAACTTTTGAAATCATTAACTATGAAATCAGTTAGAAAAATTGTAAAAAATTATTAATGTCAAAAAAAGTTAAAAATGTAAGGAAAAATAAATCTCTTTTATAGCAAATCCCCACTCTGAAATAATACTTTTAAAAGCTTTGGTGTCTTCTTAAAAAAGGAATGTGTTCATAAAAATACATTGAACTAGTAAAAATTAAGTTTTTCATTAACAATGACATATAAAAAATTTGTTGAAATTTAACATAGTTATCTTTTGTTTGAGATTTTTTAAAAAGGTAGTAATTCTTTATATAAAATTATAAACTTTTATGAGAAACAAGAAGTTTCAGTACTATGTTTTTCTTACATCTATAGCAAATACATAACAAGCTCTATACATTTTATAACGATGTTAGTTGCTTTTAGTTAACAATAGTTCAATTTAAGGAGAGATATGAATTATCCAGTCTGAATTTTATTAGATTGTTTTAATTTAGGTGGAAGGCTCTTTTTTACAGTTGAGATTTTAAATATTCCAAAATTTGTTTTGTATTACTTTAATTATATATACAGTAGACTCCCTTAAATCTGCGAATGCCAGAAATCCATGCATTTTTTCAGATGTAAACAATGAAATTAAAGATGACGTTGAACTTAGTGGCTAACGCAATACAGATACAGATTCTTTAGATATGTATATTTTTAAATCCTTTTCAACTTTTTCTTTTTTTTTTTTTTTTTTTTTTTATTTTCAATGTCTTTCAATTTAAATTCTGCAATGTTAAATAATATGTTTCTTAGACGTACGATGATCTATATTTAATCGAATTAATCATTATCGTATCGTAGTTGCAGTATAGGTGAAAACTGGGAAATTTGATTAGTAGCCAGTGGCTGATTGACCCAATTTCATTAGGGGCCACTTTTTAAGTATAGATCAAAATGATTTTTTTTTTTTTTTTTTTTCTTTAGCAGCTAGTGAGCAAGAAAGTTACAAATATTTGATTAAAAATAAAACTGGCACTCTACTGAATGGAAAAATATGAATTAGTAATTAACCTTCCGTCTACCAGACAAAACACCCATTTATCTACGGCAACACCTAATTTTAATTCCAAACTTGCAAACGGCACCAGTAATATTTTAATATAATTTTGCTTTTACAATGAAAGCTTAAATTAAGGAATTCGTAATATCTAGACAAGTCCTTTATAAATTCCGGTGTCACTCGACAATTTCTCATTTTACCATTGACACCAGAAATATTGCTGTCGGGTCCAATGGACCCGTCTGGTAGACGGAAGGTTAATATTGCAGATAAAATTATTAGTGATAAACTATATTTAAATATATATTAATGCATTGTATAAAACAAGCAAGGAAATTGTATTTTTAAATTTTAAATATTTTAAATTAAAAAATTATTTCACATTTTTCTGGAATATTTTATTTTTACTTAAAACTTCTAGGCTAGGATCTAAATATCATCAAGATTTCAAGTGGTAATTATTAAGTTTGGCGAGTGTATAGATAAATATAAATATTCTTTGCTTTGGCTGAGATTTCAAAACTCCAGATGTCTTATTAAGGCAATCAGAGAGAGCCAGTGTGTTGGTGAGGTGGAGGAAGTCTGTTTTGTGGCAGTAAAGTCGGATGCTGAATTTTCAGTATTACTCACCTAGTGGCGAGTGCTAATTTTGTCCTTTTTTTTTAAGTAACTGGTTATAATGTTTCAATCTTACTTGACACCTACACAAACTTCAATCATAAATATAAAAACAAACCAGCCAACTATTACTGGTACAGTTAGTAAACATATGGCAAGAGTGAAAGATATATAATACAGCAATGTCCTTAAAATCTCCTTGTTTCCAGAGGTAAAAATAGCACAATTTATTTGAAATGCATGTGGAATTAAAATTGATGACTATATTTTGTTGGAAAAAACTATTTATTGAAAACATAATCCAAATAAAGAGTCCATCATCAAAATATAGAAAATACAGCAAAGTTGCTAAATCTGCTTGCATCTGATAGAAAGAATTAACCAATTCACTAATTAGATGTAAACAAAGTAGAGATGCATATATTCATGAAAAAAGCTGCGTTTCACAAAGCAAATTAATAAGATTTTTTAGTTGCTGAGTGGCGACTAGGGTGGCGATCGATCGCCTATTTTTAATCGCCACATGGCGAGTGGCGACCGTTAATTTACACCTATAAGTTGCAGCATAATATAACTTTCAATGGCCCTTTGGTAGCGTTTGCAATTCGCGTGGCAGAATTATTTTTGCTATATAAAATTATTATATTAATAGTTCTATTACTATTTTCGTATCCCTGCTAGTAACGAACTGAATTTGGGATTTACATCTGGTTTACCAATTATGATGATTGATATTTAATCGAAATAATCATTATTTTATCGTATTTGAAGTGTAATATAATTTTCAAATGACCATTTGGTAGTGTTTATAATTCGAGGGGCAGGATAATTTTTGCTGTTAAAAATTAATATTTTTTAATTAATCAAGTTTTTTTTTGTTTATTAACGAAGGCAAATATTTTTCTTTATAAAAAAGATTGGTTTTTCCTCATCATTATTTATATTTAGTATTGCATCTTAATTATTTACTTTATTTTAATATTTTTCTAAAATTTTATTTTACTTAATTATTTTTGCAATAATAACTTGCTTTTTAACTATTTATTTATTTCAAAATTTTCTTAATTATTTTAAAGTTTCAGTTTATTATGTGCATTGATTACAATGCTTAACTACCAATCAAATTAATGTTTCAAAAATGTAAACAAATCAGTGACCAGAAATCCGCAAATTCTAAAATCTGCACAACCCCTTGTCCCAAGCTTTGCCGATTTGAGGGAGTCTACTGTATTTATAGTACTATTATGCCATGAAATTCTTTTTTTTTTTTTTTTACAAAATCATTCCTACAAAAAATCATTATAACAAAAAATTATTTATTACAAAAAATATAAAAATTTACAAATCTTAAAAGATAATTAAAACCTCTAAAAAAATCCCTATTTAATCTTGATTACTGTTTCTCATTGATCCTAAAATTGCTCCATGATTTTTCCACTTGTTAGCAAAATTTCATAAATAAGTACTTTATTATTATTATTATTTCAGGCATTTTATTAGTATCTCTCATTTTTATCATTCAATCTTTTAGGTCATATAATTGAAAAAATAAAGAGTAACTTAGATTTAACATCAAATTTCTCTTCACTTTATAATTTAAAGAATAGTTAACAAAACAGCTGCATAAAATAAAAAATACATTTTTTAATTTGAAGTTGATTTTGATGATGCTTTGAAAATTTTACACAGAAGTATTTCTATAATATCTAAAAAATGCTCTTTGGATGTACATTGGTGTTGTTTCCTCAGATATTCTCATTTATTGCACCCAAAACAAAACAAAAAGCATGCTCATATGTTATGATTGAAGTCAATGGTGGCAAAGAAATATTCAGGCTCGTGAATTCTGTGAAGAATAAATTTTTAGATCCCAGGCATTAAAATTGGTGAAGCCCTGTTTGGAATTCTCCAGAGTACTATGAAATCAGCTGGATCAAATAACACATGCTGCTCAAAACAATTAAAGGATTTTAAGGTTGTGGGCAAATCTTGTGGCTGGAAATCTGTTTAGTCAGTGCTTCCCAACCTTTTTTCTCTCATGAACTATTTTCTTAGGCTTTTCATTTTGTGGTATCCTTATTCTTTATAAACATGCCCCCCTCCCTCCTCCCAGCTAAATAATGCAAATATATGCTTTTTTAGTAATCTTATCACAACCATTAAATAAATTTATACAAATTACATTGTCAATTCTAACATTTTTGTGACTTTTCTTAACTCTTTTCTGCCATTACTGATATTATTTTCATGTACCCAAAGTTGGTCTGCCACATGCAACCATGGATACCCCAGATTCGAAACCTTTGGTTTAGATGACTGATACTTGATTGATAGATTAAGTTGGCTGTATGAGAAAAAAAATTACACATTTTGCATAAAAAAAATGCAATGTATTGAGCATTTGGGTGCAAAAGGTAAAACACACAATATGTTTCAATGAAGAAAAATGAATAAGAAAAAGGGTGTTTTCTTCAAAGATAATTGTTTTCGGTAGGGAAATGACTTCCCGGGTGGTCAGAAACAGAAACATTGCACATTTTTTAGGCATAGCGTCAATGAAGTTATTAATGAGGAACTGGGATATTTCCACTTCTCCATAAGAACTCTTTCCAATTCTTGGAGAGTTTGTAGAGGTGGTAGATGGGTAGCAATTTGTTCACTTGAACTTCCCAAAAATGCTGTAGTGGGTACTTGTAAGATTAACACACTGGCTATTCCACTACTACAATTCCTCTGAATGCAAAATCATCCACAAAGTGAGCACAATATGACCTGCAATTGTCATCCATTAACATGAAGTTGTTCAATATGACATTTAACATGAAGATGCCATCAAAAAGGAATTTCATTTATATCTCAGTGTCTCAAAATCTTCAATTTTTGCAATCATTTGTGGCAGAAAATTGCAAAGTTTGTCAATTATGTGAGAAATTTGTAAATGTTATATCAGTCTGTCCCTGAAAAATAAAAATCTCAAGATTAGTCAATCTATCCCAAAATTTTTTGCCATTATATTAGTCACAAATTTTTCATTCTGTAAGGATAGCTAAATTTTAATTTACCTTATTTTCAGGTGTATAGTCCACGGCTTATACAAGAGAAAAATCTCCCAAAAAGCCACTGCAGCTTATACACGGTGCAGGTTATACAAAGATTTTTTTTTTTTAATTGGAAATCGTGATATTATTTCTACAATTTTTAAACCTTAAAAAATTTGAAAAAAACATCAAAATTTGTAAATTTTTTTTGCTATTCCTTGAAATTTAGAGAGGTCTCCCATGTTTGTAAAGGCTTTTTTTTACTGCTTAAATACAGTTATTTCTGGATTCCGAAGAACTGTCGCAACTATCGCCAAGTATTGCACTGATAGATGTATAATAGCCATTGTATTTGTAGAGTACAAAATCCAAAATCTGGAACCCTTCCAATCTCGACAATTCTGAATTTAAGATCATTTTTAGTTTATTTTTCAAAAAAATAATCTACAGACCCTGTTGCAAACAAAAAAAAAAGTGTGTAATTTATATCATTTCCAAACGATTCAGAGCAGTCGTTCTTTTTCGAAACAATTCCGAGGAATCCTTCCTTTAGAGGGTCGTTTCATTTCGGAAGGAGTTCAAGGAATCGAACTTTTCCGGAGTCGTTTAATTTCAGATAGAGTCCGAGGAATCATTCCTTTCCGGAGTTGGTACCTTACCCTGTTGCAAAGAATAAAAAAAAGTGTGTGATTTATGTCATTTCGGAACGATTCAAAGCAGTCAGTTTTTTTCGAAATGATTCCAAGGAATCGTTTCTTTACCAAGTCGTTTCATTTCGGAACGAGTTCTAGGACTGGAACTTTTCCGGAGTCGTTTCATTTCAGATAGCATATTCACAGTATCCGTAAAGAAACTCTTCGGGAGGGTTGAATTCTGATAGGGATTGGCTGACGCGTTTTTATGTAACTTGGCGATATTTATACTTGGCGTAGCGATAGACACTTCCGTCGAGTTTGATTTCCTTTTAAAGCCGAATACAAAGTAAACCGAGTACAAAGTAAAAATTTGTGTTTAAAAACTTTTAAAGAGTACAGCTTTCAGTAAGACACTTTCCATCCAATGCAATGCTGCAAGAGAAAAGTTACTTTGTACTCAGTTCGGAAGGAAATCAAACTCCTTGACGGAAGCATCTATCGCTCGTCAAGTATAATTATCGCCAATTTACGTGAAAACGCGTCGGCCAATCCCTATCAGAATTCAACCCTCTCGAAGAGTTTCTTTGCGAATACTGTGAATATGCTTTCAGATAGAGTCCAACGAATCGTTCCTTTTCGGAGTTGGTGCATTTCGGATGGATTCCGAGGATTCGTTCCTTTTGGGAACCAATGACCTAAGATACGTATACATTTTATGTCCAAAATTTTGAATTTATCACCGATTTTTTTTTTTTTTTTTTTTATTATTATTATTATTATATTTATTTCGGAATAAAAAAAAAAAAATCATGATTTTTTGAAAAAAAAATGCGCGTAAACGGCGCATCGCTTGAAATTTTATCTTAAAACACGTAAACGCCGCTGCATTTTTTTCGAAAATTACGATACTGATAATCTTAATTTTTTAGCCCAATTACTGTAGATATTATGCATCATGAAAAAATTTGGTAAATTTGTGTTAAAAATTATGACTAATGGCTTCTAATTTCGAACCCTGGTCGAAATAGACGTTCGTAAATGGTGTATAGCCCGCGGACTATACACCGATGCATCTCTGCGGGTTATACACGAACTTTTTTTACTGCACTGCTCGATTTAGGGGTGCGGGTTATACACAGGGTGCGGGCTATACACCCGAAAATAGGGTATTTTAATAAATTTATTACAAAAATCATTAATATTTAAAATGTAAATTATTCAACATTTATTTCAATTGGGTTTTCAAATGTTGCAAAAGGCAAAGATTTGGAGAAGTTTTATAAAAATTATTAAAAAATAGAGATTGAAAAAAATTGTCTGGCTCCTAAAATGCTAAATACTTAACTTTCTAGTGACCAAATCTTCTGAAATTTAATGAGTCTATTTCTAACATAGCTAGACATTGACTGAAAATTTAATTTATTTTCAATCCAAAATCTGAATTTTGCAGAAAACTCATTTTCCACAAAAATGAAGCTGAAAATTCAACCAGACCAAAATATAAATATTCCAAAAATTTCATTTCTTCTTCCTCAAATTTTCACCCCATTGAAATTTTCTCAATTCATCGATTTAAGTTGTATCAGCCTCATTGAGAATATTTATTGCTACAGGGTGCTTCACAAAGGACCCCTAACTTTAAAAATCTATAACTCAGAAATGGTGATAGATAGAAACATGAAATTAGTAGTGTGTTTATTAAAAAAATCGTAAGAATTTTATGCATAAATCAGAAAATTTAGTTAAAAATAGTACTCATAGATGGTGCTGAGAGCGTTAAGACCTTCTGAGACATTGTCAAAAATTTGAAGCTTTTGCTTTATCATCACTCCATTGCTTTTATAGAATATCTCTATTTTGACCAATGAGAATCCTCCATAATACATTAAAGTAATCATTTTCTTTATAAGTGGTGGAGTGACGATGCAGCTAAAGTTTAAAATTTTTAACAGTGTCTCTTTAGAAGGTCTTAACGCTCTCAGTGCCATCTATGAGCGCTATTTTTAACTAAATTTTCTGATCTATGTATAAGATGCTTACGATTTTTTTAATAAACACACCACTGATTTCATGTTTCTATCTATCACCGTTTCCGAGTTATAGATTTTTAAAGGTAGGGGTCCTTTGTGAAACACCCTGTACGAACTTCATTGTTCATGTTCATAATTATTAGTCATATGACTGATTCAAGGCATGAATGCAAATGTATATGTAACTAAACTTTTTCTCATGCTTATTAAAAGCTGCAGACATAACAGTAATGGAAAATTTTCAGTTTGAAGTTGTAGAAATGTTTCTAAAACTCTTTGAGAAATTTCTAGTATAATAGATGATCATAGTGTTCACTCTAGAAATAAAAAAGGGCAGGGTGCTATTCGCTAAAAAGGGCAACTACTGCAGCAGAAAAAGGCACTTTTGCAAGAAAAAATTTGTTATTGCCTTTAGAAAGGAAAAAAAGAAAGCGGGAAAATACATAATTTTTAAGTAAGATAAATCAAATAATATTAATTTTGAATGATTTTATGATATAAAAACTAAATACAATTAAATTAAACCATGACTGAATAGTTTGATGTTCTTTTTCTTAAAGAAATGAAAAAATTCTATCATTTTTGGACACACAAATTTAGAAACACTACAGAATAAAATAAATATTTATTAAAAAACTCTGGGTAAAACCTGCTGGGTGGTGCATTTTGCTACTTTTAAAAAGGGCAGGGTGCATTTTGCAAATTTGAAAAAGGGCAGGGTGCTGCACCCTTCAAAAATGGCCTAGAATGAACACTAGATGATCATTTACAAAAATCATTATGAAGGATAAATTGAGATGTTTATACATAAAACTAAAATATTTTTAAATTAAATAAAATTTGTATGATTAGAAAATCTTACGTGTAACTATCAAAAATTGTGATTTAATTACATTTATTTGATAGTTACATGATAAATAATTACATTTTATTTTATATGAAAATAAAAAGTTTTGTATCTAAAGCACAGAGAGCAAACTTGAACAACACATATAATTAATTAATAATTATGTATAATTAATTAATAACTAGGCATTTTTGATAAATACCATATAATGAATTACAATTATGTATATTTATATCTCTATTAATTACTTTAATGTGTTCAATTTAATTGCTTAAAAATTATTTTGGACTTTTCATTTTCAACCGAAAAAGTCAATCTTTAAATATAGTCTTTATAATATTGGTATCTAATTCTTGACTAATAAGATTTTATGAATGCAATAGTTAATATAAAGAAAGATTATTTTATGTTAGTTTTTATTATTGTACTTCTTTTTCTATACATTTAAAAAAATCTCTTTTCCAGAAATGCCTGTTGCTGCATTACCAGGTAGAGTTTCTAAACCAGGTTTTAATTGGATATGGAATAAGCGTCTTGCATTATTGAGAGTATATTCAATATTTAAAACAGAGCTTTCCTCTTCAATTAATGATAATCAGAATGTGTGGGAGAAAATTGCTGGAAAAGTTGGGAAAAATTGTGATGCAAAACAATGTCAAAGTCAGATAAAAAATATTAAATTTGATTATGAAGTAGAAAAACACAGAGAGCCTTATAAATTAAAAGAAGAACGAGCTGTTTTCTTGGATGAAGCAGAAAATGCCTTTGAAGATATTGAAAACCCAGGTAAATCCAAATTATATATTCATGCACTATGTTTCTTTGTAATGTTGAAAATAACTGCTTACAGTAAAGGTCTTCTTACTGGGCATACTCTGAGTAAAAAAATTCTAGTTAAACTGCTTGTGTATGTAATAAAGGATTAGTCAAATATAATGGTGGAATTACAGTAGAAAGTCTGTAAAAAAATTATATTTTTTTGAATATTTGATGTGAAAAGACAAAGGCGTCATGCAATTTGGCAAACAGCACTTTTCCTTGCTAAATGTAAATGATTTTATTGTAACTGAAAATTATCTTTAATTAATTTTTAGAATGTGTGTAAGTATTTAATGAATTTAAACTAAAAAAAGAGAATTTAATATACATATACAGTATGTAACCATATATCTGGAAACCGGTTAAGAGCTATTCCATCTCAATTCAGGCAGGCAGTATTGATATGCGTCAATTCACCATCACAGATTTTTTTCAAAAAAATACAGTAGTTACAACTAAGTAAAAACAAAATTTCCCAAAAGGATTTTTCCCCCAAATTTTTTTTTTCTCCAGTTACAGCACTTTCAAATTTGTGATAAAATTGACATTTTTCAGAAAAACTGAAAAACTCTTCATTTTGAAATGAACACAGTACCAATCATATTCAAAATACTCAGTCAATTTATTTTTTACAAATAGTTATTAAACTGAATTTTACTTTAGCACAGTTTTAAAAAACATAGTGACATTTTTACTTTATTAAAAAAAATTAGTTTTTAAGTCCAAAAAATGTAATTATTGCTGAATTTAAGATTTTTTTTCAGAATGAAAAAAAAATATTTTAAAGCTTAACATTGATGGCAATCCAAAGACCTTTAATGGCAGTTTTGAGCAAATTTTATTTTAACCCTAAGGCGCATACAACTTTTGTAATTCAATTTTAAATTATGCAAAATTTTGTAAAATCGATACCTTTGAAGTGCAATTTCTCAAAAACACCATTTTTTAAAAATCTGATAATATGCTCATAAGATACCTAATTAGTTTCTAATAAATACCTTACAAGCAAATCTTGTGTTTTTGCTCAGAAAATTTTATATGATTTTTTGAAAATATCATGTTGTGTGTTTTTTTTTTTTCAAAAAACCAGAAAATCAAGCTCTTTCTTATTTAACCGAATTTATAATGTCATTAATATTTCAAACTAAAAAATACAATACTGGTACATAATTATTGCTGTTAAATTATAGCAAACCATTTGCTTAAGTTTAAAATTGTATAAAATACAGCCATTAATAGAATTAGGATTGGTCATATGTCATTTCATTCCATACTCATAAATGTATCAAATTCACCTACAGTGTGTTAAATATTTTGTTATATAATATATCAATATGCAAGCACATATATTACCGAAGAATTAGGTACTGAAAATTTCTTGAATTAACTTCAAATCCTCATCATCGAAAGTGTGAAATCACGCAGATTGTCCTATTGGAACAAGTTTTTCTATTTTTAGAAGAACATTTTCCAATTGTAATGCACATTCATCTTTTTTCTTTCCAGATTCTTCTGCCACTGGAATACTTTAGCTGGACCATAGGGGTACATGAATGATACTTTAATGCCATCTAGTTCTCATGATATACCATTGATTTCTCCTATCCACCAATTATTTTCATAAATGCATCATATGAAATCACCAATTTTGAAATCATGTATTGAATATTGTTTTTTTTATTTGGCTGGAGGTTTCAACTTTTGTTAATTCATTTTTAATTGTTCGTCAAATATAACCTTCATTATTTTCAATCACCCAATAATGTTTAGATCGTATACCAACAATAGATCTTACACTGGCATATTCTTTTTTTTTATTAGTTCTATAAGCTTGAATAATCTTTTTGTCTAGATGTATCAGAATGATGTTTTTTAACAGAGAGGAAAGTTCAGCAACAAATGAGACAGAATCTCAGATAGCTCTTATTTTCTCATTTTGAAGATTAAATTTTGTTGCATAATACTTATATACCCTCCCCCCATAGCATCACATGCACTTTTGCCATGGCCAGTAAATGAAAAAATCAATTTTTTTGTACAACTTCTTAATTTTTGTGCAATTTATAAAACTGATATTTGTTTTTAAAATGTGCTCAGCTCCATCTATTATATACACAGTTGATTCCAGTGTTTGTATTTGTACTACTTAAATAATTGGACTTTCATTTTTTCTATGGCATAAACTACATGAGCTGTATCATGAGTTATAAAATAGAAAAACTGGTTCCAATAGGACGATCTGCGCGACTTCACACTTTCGATGATAAGGATTTAAAGTTAATTCAAAAAATTTTTAGTACCTAATTCTTCTGTAATGTATGTATCTGCATATTAATATATTATATCAATACTATATAACAAAATATTTAACACGCTGTAAGTGAATTTGATACATTTATGAGTATGGAATGAAATGACATACGACAAATCCTAATTCTACTAGTGGCTGTATTTTATACAATTTTAAACGTAAGCAAATGGTTAGTTATAATGTAACAGCAATAATTATGTACCAGTGTTGTATTTTTAGTTTGAAATATTATTTACATTATAAATTCGTTTAAATACGAAAGACCTTGATTTTCTGGTTTTTTGAAAAAAACACACAACATGGTATTTTCAAAAAATCATATAAAATTTTCCAAGCAAAAACACACGATTTGCTTGTAAGGTATTCATTAGAAACCAATAAGGTATCTAATGAGCATATTATCAGATTTTTAAAAAATGGTGTTTTTGAGAAATTGCACTTCAAATGTAGCAATTTTACAAAATTTTGCATAATTTAAAATTGAATTACAAAAGTTGTATGTGCCTTAGGGTTAAAATAAAATTTGCTCTAAAACTGCCATTAAAGATCTTTGGATTACCATCAATATTTACCTTTAAAATATTTTTTTTTCATTCTGAAAAAAAATCTTAAATTCAACAATAATAAAATTTTTTGGACTTAAAAACTAATTTTTTTTAATAAAGTAAAAATGTCACTATGTCTTTTAAAACTGTGCTAAAGTAAAATTCAGTTTAATAACTATTTGTAAAAAATAAATTGACTGAGTATGTTGAATATGATTGGTACTGTGTTCATTTCAAAATGAAGCGTTTTTCAGTTTTTCTGAAAATTGTCAATTTTATCACAAATTTGAAAGTGCTGTAACTGAAGAAAAAAATTTCTTTAGTAAAAATCCTTTTGGGAAATTTTGTGTTTTACTTAGTTGTAACCATGGGTGCAAGTTTTCCGTCCACAGGACGGATTTCCGTCTTTTAAAAATTCCCGAGGACGGAAGCGGGACGGAAAAATCTCCGACGATGAAAAACGATCGCGAAAATGACGTGTTTTTTGCCAAAAGATCGCTAAAAAAGACGATTTTTCGTCAAAAGATTATGAATAAAACGTGATTTTTGTCAAATGATCGCGCAAAAGGGCATCATTTCTATCAAAAGACGCAGATAAAAGCACTATTTCATTCAAAAGATCGCAAAAGGACGCGTTTTTTGTTAAAAAATTGCGGAATAAACGTGATTACTGTCGACGGATCTCAAGAAAAACGTTATTTCCGTCAAAGAATCTGTCAAGGAATCGCAGAAAAGACACGATTTTCCTCAAATGATCGTGGAAAAAACGCTATTTTTGTTAGAATTACAGATAAAATGCGATTTTTGTCAAAAGATCGAGGAAAATCTGTTTTTCGTCGAAAAGATCGTGGAAAAACGACACAATTTTTTTCAAAAGATTGCTGATAATACGTGATTTTTGTGAAAAGATCGGGAAAAAAAAGCACTTTTTCTGACCAAAGATCGCAAAAAAGACGCGTTTTTTGTCAAAGAATAGCAAAAAAGCGCGATTCCTGTCGAAGGATCGCGAAAATGACGCAGTCTCTTTTAAAGAATCGCGAAAAAGATGATTTTCGTCAAATGATAGCAGAAAAAACGCTATTTTTTCAGAATTGTGGAAAAACAGGATTTTTTGTCAAAGGACGCAAAAAAGTCGCGATTTTTTGTCAAAGAATCGTGAAAAAATCACGAATTTTCTTCAGAAGATCGCGAAAAAGTCGCGAATTTTTGTCAAAGGATTGCTAAAGAGACGTGATTTCTGTCAAAAGATCGTGGGAAAAAGCAAATTTCGTTAAACGGTTATGAAAAAAAAGGTGAATCATGCACGTGTATATTTATTCACTCGGTGGGGGGGGGGGGGGGGGGGGGGGGGGGATTCAAAATATTTTCAGTCCTGGCAAAATTTCAAACTTGCACCCATGGTTGTAACTACTGTATTTTTTTTTTGAAAAAAAATCTGTGATGGTGAATTGACATGCCCTGCCTGAGCTGAGATGGAATTGCTCTTAACCAGTCATCCAAAATGATATTTCTAACAGATTGATATTAGAATCTTTGTAGAAAAAAGTGTCATACACTGCCAGTTTAATATATACATTGCTTGAAACAATTGCATAGTTTGATACAGCAACTAATATTTGAAATAGAAGCATATATAGTTATATTATAGATGTTTTCATTTTTATGCAGAGAAAACAGAAGAATTTTTGTTCCCAAGAAATTCCCATAAATTACCTTCTTTCAAACTCTAACATTTGATCTTACTTACATCTGTTTCTTAGTTCAAGTAATCTAATAATTTAAAATCTGAAGTAATAGCAAAGCATCCATAAAACTTATCAAAAGGATGCTGCTTTAATGCCTAACATATTAACCGGAAAAAATAGTTATCCAGAATACATCTGACCCCAACTATTCCAGATTATATATATATATATATACACACACATATATATATACACACACATATATATATATATATTGAGTTATGTCTGCTCAAAAATAAAAGCTAAAGTTGATAGGAAATAGACCCTGTGTTCTTGCCACTGTAGTAACTATCTTTTGGTTGACATTTACTGTAAGAAATGTCATTTGGTTTGAGAGTCAGGCCATTTCATCCAGCCCTTAATCATTACATATTTCATCCATATAAAACTTAAATTTACAGCAAATAATTACAATAGTCATCTTTATTTACAGTTCAATATAATTTAAAGTACTTACCTTTTATAATGGAAGTTTCATTTCTGTTTAATTGTTGTCTATAAACTGTATAATTAAACTTTAGTTCTATGTTAATTTATATTTCCCGGCAGGCTTATATTTTTTCTCACACACCTTTCAAAAGAAAAACATCGTATTTTGACCTAGTTCCCCATATCGCCATGTGGAGGCGTAGCGATGAGAGTCGATGACGTAATCGCTTACGCGATCAGACGTAACGATCTCATCAGCCATTCATCTTTCAATGATTGGTGGGTGTGTCTCTCGGCAGGGAGAAACCTGATGTTCAATCCGTTTGAGAGGTATATATACTTCAGTCTTGCCGGCGTAAAGCAGCTTCGTAGTTTTATCAGCTTCGTATTTTGTTTCTGTTTTTCTTAGTTTCGTCTGTTGAATGTTGTGTTATGTTATCTGGAAGTCATATGTGTCATCGGTCAAGTCATTTATTTAATTCGTTTAATACATCGTTCAATACAATAGTTTAAGTCATCAGTTGAAGTAGAACTTTCATCTAATAATGGCATTTCATTATGCTTTCACGTTTCACTTAAACTTACGGAAGATATTCGAATATATGGAACTTTATTTCTAATTTTCACCTGGAGGCTAGAAGGAGAGGTCTGCCATTGACATGAGATCGTTGACCTGGAACGATGTGATGATCGGCAATATCATGAGATGTTCGAGTAGAAGAGACTTTGAGATTTGGACTTTAACCTTCGCCTTCTTAAGGAAAGTTTGACTATTTGCTGTGGTTTTTCTCTTCGGTTTTTGATCATGGAATTTTTGGAACTTTATCGACGGATGAATTTGACTTAGATGTATTTTTCTTTTGGAACTGAAATCATTTTCCAGTTTTTGACTTAGCAAGCTCCGGTTCACTTAATCAAGACAATAGATGGACTTATAAAATGTTATTTGAATCTTTACTTATTTTTTTTCTTACAGATAAGTTCAATTTTTATTTATCCTGATATATTTTAATTTACAATATACTTATTTATATATTTGGTTTATTGATTTAATAGAAAGAAAAATATATTTTGTTTTAAATATGATTCGATTATAGATGCAATATATTTATATTTGTTTTTATATTTTATGTTTATTTTATTTTATGAACTAATAAATGTTGATTGTTAAGTTTTAATTTTGCATGTCATTATTTCAGTTGATTTAAGTTTATTCTTGACTAAACATTTAATTAGATATTCATTTGGGCATTACGTTAAAAATTAAATTGATTTAATTACTTATGGGGTTAAAAATCAGCATAACGCTGACACTGCTTTTAGACGCGACTCTGCTAAACATTCAACCCCGATGGAATTCTTGTTTATATTCCATCAAAAGTCATCTCCATAGCAACAAAACTGAATAGATAACACTCAGTTAGACTTAATTTTAAGCTTGAAACAATTTTAGTTAATTTAAATTTTTAATTTCATTTTAAATCACAATTTTTGATAGTTTAATTTCAATATAAACACACATAAATATCAATATGACAATTATAGTTAATACAAATTAAAACTGACTAAATTAAATTTATTTAAACAAGTTCAACATGAAATATTTTTTCCCTTAAAGTGTATTTGACATTTTAAAAAAAGCATTTTTTGCAATTTTATTCCATTGCCAATTGATAAAAATTGCCAAATCACGAAATTTTCATTAATTTTTTATGTATGCTCTTTTGAGGTTCCACCAAAAAAAAAATTTTAATGTTTCTATACTCATGAGAAGAACATTCTATTATTTTTTCAGATTTTTTAGAGTATGTTTGTATAGAGATCTTTCTTGTTAGCCAACATTAAGGTAATAAAATTTTATGGTGATTGAAAATTTATTCTGTGTCCAAATGTTGATTATGTATATTTTGCCTAATAATGAAAATACAGAGGATGTTCATACATTTTCTAATGCTTTTGCAAGCAGAAACATATAAAGATAAGAGTTTTCTTTTTTTAACTTGTTCAAAATGTTCTCTTTTGTTGAACCATCATATTACATAAAAATAGCAAATAAAGCCTTTGTGTAAAAAATTAAAAAACAGAAAATCAACATTTAAAAATATGCAAATATTATATATAAAAAGCAGCAAACAACTGTTTTGAATACACAAGTAAGATTTTTCTTCAGATCATTAGAGAACTAGATACAACATGATAGAAAAAACGAGACTGGGCAAAACAACAGCAAGGTGATAACTTATATTATGTTCTCAAATATTTTAATTCACCCTGTTTTGTTTTTTTTTTTTTTTTTTTTTTTTGTTCTCCAGTAAGCGTCTTGACTTGTCCATCTTGTTTTATGCTGCTTTCTTATTTGTTGCTTTTGACACAAATTTATCAACCCATATCGGGTATATAAGCCACTAACAGGGCAGGCACTGGTGACTATTTTTCAATTTTATCTTGCACCACTTTCTTAAGCCAAAAATCTTTGACATCTTATGCAAGATAAATATATATAGAGAGAGATTTCAAATAGTGGTGCAAGTAGAATACAATAATAGCTGCCAGTGGCAGCCCTGCGCTACCTCTCTATCGCTTTACCCACTTTCGCTTTTCTAACATGGTGTGCTTGTTCTCTGTTGCACTGAAGTAGAATCTGGCTTGTGGATTCGAAACAGCTGTTTGCTGCTTTTTGATGCATTATTCATGCATTTATAAACATTAGTTTTCTTCTTTTTTATATCATATTACATTTTGATTTCCAAGATAAGAGCTTTTTTTTTTAAATGTCAAGGTTGAATTTTGTACTACTCCTCGACCACAATCTTTTAGGGATCATATAGTGGAGTCCAAATCCTCATTCAGGAGAAACATTAGGCTTTGGGGGGATGCATTTAAATGGCGTAACCACAATTCTGTTCTCATTCCTCTTTTTTTTTTTTTTTTTTTTTTTTTTTTCCAGAAAAAGTAACAATAGATTTAGAGGTATGGCTGGTAACCTTATCCTAATGGAGCTTAATATAATGAAAATTGTTTGTATAAAGTGATGGAATGCCTTCTTTGAAAACAGGTGTTAAAACTTGTTTCTATCAGTAATCAGGATTAATTTTGACGTCTGTTTCCTACTTTCTTTATTTGAAATTTTTTGTTAAATGAGAATGCAGCCATAACTTAAAAAAATTTAACAAAACTTCTCTTGTTTTCTTTAAACCAAATTTTAAAAATATTTTTCCTCTTTTTTGGTAGTTAATCAATCTTTTTTTCATTTTAGTTGGATAAATACAAAGGGCGTTCCATAAAAACTGACAGTAAAATCATAAAAAATTAAAAAATATATTTACAGCAAAAAATGCATCAAAATCATCAGCAGAAAATGCATTTTTTTTTTTTTCAAAATACCTTCCCTCAGATGATATGCAATGGCCCCATCCTTCAACCATCTTTTCAACCCAAGTAGAGAATACTTTTTCTAGAAGCTGCTTCAAAGAATCTTGCATTGCTGAAATAACTTCTGAATCTGTATTAATTTTTCTGCTACAGAGCTTCTCCTTTAAAGTCAGAAATTGCATGGTGCAAAATCTAGGCTGTAAGGAGGATATGGCATAATTTTTATATTGCATTTACTAAGATACTGCTGAACAAGCAACATGCGGGTAAGCATTATCATGATGTAATGTTCAATTCTCTACTAGTTCATGACATTTTCTCAATATGTGTTGTCACAAAACTTTCAAAACTGAAACAATAGTCATTATTCACCATAGCTATAATGACCATAATCATTATAGTATAGCCTCCAGTAGTAAGTATAGCTATAGATTCGTAGTATGGATATCGATCAGCATGCTGATAGATTACATTTTTATGATCAAAGAAAATAATCATTATTAGAGCTTTTGCAAACCGTACCTATTCGTTACTAAGAAACGGGTATTCCCTGTGATACAAAATACCGAATCATTATTTAAAAATTCCACTCGTTAGCCGTTATCGGAGTCCATATGCAACCGAACAAAGTGAACTAACTTCAAACGGTGCTTACGATTGCATAATTCATGCTTTCTCACGAGTCCGTCTCAACAAGTATATTAAGGTACATATTAAAAAGAAAAATATTAATTGCGTATTTGAATAGAAATATTCACTACTTAGAGTGAAACCAGTGAAACATGCGATAACAAAACCTGTCGATAACGGAATGTAGAATTAAGGGAGTTCTCAAAAACGTTTTACCCCGCTTAACATCGCAAAATTTTTCTAACATATTCATAGATTCAATCTAATGCATGAAATCATAATAAGGCACTGAGGCAATAGAAGTGATATCAAATCGAGTAGCATTATGTATTGAAGATTAAGTAATAATCTAATACATTTATATGGTGACCAGGGGCGTGCGAGGAGAAAACTGTGCTTGTGGCAAACTTAGAATTTGGCACCCCCCTCCTAAATTTTTCTTGTAATAGGCCAAAATATTAATGACGTTAGTGTTATAAATTTTGTGCCCTCTAAATCCCCAGACCCGGGGCGGCCACCCCCTTTCGCAAGGCGCTGATGGTGACACTTGAAACATAAATCTTTCCAGAAATACTTCATCATTCCTTAATTACAGCTATAACGAATATTTTATTCTACTATAAGCTTCCATTCTTTTTACAGTGAAATTATAAGGAAATTTTAATAGATTAAATGCATAATTAACACAAAATTAGTTTAATTAAACTCTTAAATGATAAACACGCGTTGTTTTTTTTATTTCTTAGATCGATGGCAACCGCACATATTCTTTAATATATAACGGGTATTCCCTAAAAAAAGAAATACCGAATCGTTTCTTTGAAATATCACTCGTTTGTAGTTATTGTCACTACGCCACCGAAAAAAACGAAACTAACTTCAAACGATGTTTTACGTACGTTTGTGCAATTCATGATTCATGAATGAAGCGAGACAGTCGACGCGGTAACAGATGCGAATTTGTGTTCGGGATCTGGCATTAGGCGCCGAATTTAGTTATTTTGATATCAGTCTATGCGTATAATTCTCTTTGAATGTAACAGTTATTCTCAAATGATTTGGTTTTCGTAGGAGCTTATTGATTTATTTATTATGGAAAGAAAAATAAGTAAATTGTGGACATATTTTTCTGCAGTACCAAGTGATAAAGCAAAATGTGATTTATGACAAATGAAGTATTCAAGTAAAAAGGGTTCAACAACGAATTAAAAAAAAAAAAAAAAAAAAAAAAAAAACATTTATTAGTAAAGCATCGTCCATTACATGATAATAGTTTGTTTCCATCAAAACCATTGTTATCGCCATTACTGAGCCAGCAGTTTAGTAATAATGATGAAAGTGTTGCAGAGAGATAAAATTTCCTTGATAATCCGAATCTCCTCCTGACACTGAATGTGTTTCTATAAAAAGACAAACAGATCTCTCAAGGTATGTAAAGAAACCTGTGTTGCTAATGAAAATATATATATATATACGTATACTGATTTAGTTTTATACATGGTTGTTAAAGGTCTTCAACAATTTTTGATTGTTTTACGATTTTGGTTTTAATGATTTAATTAACTACCTTGAACCAAATTACAGGTTTTCTTTAGGTATATTTTTTTCTTATAAAAATATTTTTGCACGCGTATTTATATTTTATATTTGAAAACATTTTTATGATAAAGACGAATTTTTAGTTTTTAAAAATGTATTTATGATAAAGTTTCATTTTCTTTTCTCTTTTTTTCGTTGATTGTAGAAATAAAGTAATTGCTGTTTGTTTTTAAATTTCATATTTGAAGAAAAAAAAGTATCTTAAAATATAAATAAATATTTTCAGAGATAATAATAATGTGATTGAAGTACTAATGTAGATGTTGTTTGATAGGATGATCAGGCAAGAAATAAAACATATTGCTTTTAAATTATTCTAGAAATTAAATTTTCACTACACATAATTACTTTAAGTCTATAATTAATAAAAAGATTTGCTTCTAAAAACATTTTGCTTGATTAATGACATTTCATAATTTTATTGTATAAATTTTCAAAGCTTTTACTCTTGCTTTTACTTTTCTCCGATTATTCTTTATTTTAATAAGTAATAAATTCTACAATTTAGACATGGTGTACTAAATTATGTATCGTTTTTTAATTGTGCTTGCCTTTTTTTCATACAAAATTAGAAGCTTGATTAAATCCATGTTTTATGGACAGATGGCAGCACTAAACAATATGTGAAGAGTAAAAAATACGAATTCTTCCAAAGACTCATGTTGTAACTAGATTTCTTGTAGTTATTAGCCAGTTTCTGAACAGTAACGACTATTTTCAAACGGGTAGTGAGTTTTAAAATAACGCCACCATATGGGTATTTATTTAGTAGTTAATTTTACAGCACTAATCATTATGTCCTTTCTAGAGATTTGAATTTTTTGGAGGCTGGGAATTGGTGAGTTTCCTTACACATGTTGTGGACTTTGTGAGGGGATCAAAATGATGCACCCTAGATTCATCACCTGCTATTAGTCTTTAGGAAATTCGAGTCATTTTAAAATATCTGCTTCCACTCGCAACATTGGTGAATTCTTGTTTGCATTTGAAGATGATGAAAGATCCATCTGAAACAAACAGCTGAAGCTGTAAATTGCTCCATAGAATGCAAAATATCAACGTTTTTGAAATGCTAGTTGATGCTGCTATTTCCTCACATATTATTTGCCAATTTTCTTGCAAGATAGCCCACACAGTGTTGACATTTTGATTGTTCACAGTGCTCTCTGTTGATCAGGCTTAGGAGCCAGTTCTGCAGACAAATGTCCTTTTTTAAAGTCTCCTTGCCATTTAAAAACCAGAGACTTACCAAAACATTTGTCTTAGTAAACTTCTTTCATTAACTTATGTTTCTGTAGCTGTTTTACTCAAATTATAGCAAAATTTTATGGCACAATACACTTTGTTCTTTAACTCTGAATCACTCACCTCCATTTTTGTAGGGCAAATAAAAAAAGTTCGTTAAATATAGGTCTGTGGAGTCTCCCATTTTTGTGAAAAAGAGTCAGAGTAGCTGAAATACAAGCTGACTCTGATTTTTTTTTTTTTCTTTTTAGACAATTTGAAGTGAAAGTAATTCAATTATGTGTAATTATAAATCCATAAAAGGAATTATTATTTTTTGATTATATCGAGCTACCCAAGTTAAAGATTTCCAATATAGTATTCGGCATACACAATAACTGAAAATTATTTTTTTATTAAAAACTATAATAGATCCCAAATTACTTCCGAACTAGTAAAAATTTCATTTTAAATTATTAAAAATCTTTTTTTTTTTTTCTTTCCATTGAAATTTTCCTGCTATGGAACACATGAATTACCATCAAAATTTTCTTTTTTTAAATCCACTGATCCCAAATAGCTAAATTTCTGTTTTGTTTTCGCCTTTAAATTTTGATAGTTGGATTTTTCGGGTTTCTAAGACACAAACAAATTGAAAAATTAGTAAAATAAAATTTATTTCTTTTTCTTTTTTTTTTTCAAAGCTCTAAAATCTTAATTAATACCAAAAAAGTGAATTTCTTAATTTTAACTAACAACAACACTAGTATATTAGCTAGCACAGAGTCAGAATTGGAGTTGAAGTCGTTAAAATTTCCGAAGTCGGAATGAGTTATTTTTTCCACTGACTCCACAGCCTTGTTTATACAAGCATAAAGCTAGGAAAATATTTTCAGCATTGTTTAGAATATTTATAAATGTACACTCGACGGTTAGAAAAAAATTGCCTGCAGTTTTATAAATTGTGCGTGTATTTTGTCACTGCACAACTCTCAGTTTTTATGAAATGCTCTTTGTATATTCAAGCCTCATTAATTATAACTACGTATTACCATTTTTCACCTGCCAAGTACTTTTTATTTAACAATCTGCTTAGTCTTATACTGAGAAACATGCTTTCATATTCGGCATTTAATACATGTATTTTTAATTAGCTTATATAGTTTTGTTTACAGTCCCTATAGAGGTGTTTAGACATTTTCCAATATTTAGAGAATGGGGGAGAGGAGGATTAAAAAAAAAAAAAAAAAATGTGATTTTAGGTACAATAAGCAACGGACATACTTTTGTTAGGTATACATGTTTTATCCTTTTAATATTCAAATGTAATCTTTCATGTTTATTTCATTTTTTTTAATAATTATGTCACTTATTGTATGTGTAAAAATATTAAAACCATTCTTTTCACACCTTTTTTAAATTACAGAATAACAGTATTTCACTTTGTAAAGTGCAAATACAGAACTTTCAGTTCATTGTTTATTTTCCAATATTATTTTAAAGCAAATAATATTTTAAATGATGCAGACAATAATTAAAACCTTATATATATGTGTGTATATATATATTTAAATCATAGGGACAGTCAAAATCATGACAAAAATGTGTGAACAACACAATTTGTATTTTCATTGACCATTTAATGGCTACTAAGTAAAAAGTAGTTACCATCCAAGAACTGATTACTAAAAAAAAAAAAAAAAAAAAAAAAAAAAAATCTATCTGCTGCCAGTGGTTACTGTTATGTTGCTATTTTAACAAACTAATTAAAAATTCGAAATGTATTTAGTAAAATTATCAAACTTTTTCATTTAGGATGTATTTAATATTATTTATTTATTATTATTTTTTTTTTCATTAAATTGTTGTGGTTCAAATTGAGTTGGCTCAGAATTTTAAATAAACAAAGCTGTTCATTGTCCATTACATCTAATAATAAAATAATAATTTATTTTAATAACTGTCAACTTCTGAAATGATTGTTATTGAAAATCTTTGTCTTTTGTTTGTGATATACATGGCCGACTATAAGGCCCGTTTATTTGAGATTAATGTATGAAGTCTTCCGCCAGAGGACGCTGATACTTTGCCCAAGTTATTTAGACCAAACATGTAAACCCTGAACCAAAACAATGACATGTGTGCAAACATGTGCACAGAACAGAAATCAGCTTATTCCATGTTAATTTGGGCAGGGTTTGCGTCACGTGGTCCAATGAAATAGTTCAGGGTTTGAAGCTGTATCCGACTTCACTATTTCGGCGGTTTTTAATGAAATGGGTCGGCTGGTAGTATGTAGTCGGCGTTGGTGATATATAAAACTGGTTATATTTATTTTCACATACTTTATTGATCCAAATGAAGAGAAGTCAGTAAAATGTTGCTTTATTCAAATAGCACTAAAAAGAAGTATTTACTATTTAAAGAAATACTATTCAAGAAATATATATTTTATAATAGCTTTTTGTTACATAATGCATTCAACAGTTATAAAGTCTTGTTGTGTTTGCCTTGAACGGAGGAAGGATGGAGGGCAGATAGAAATTCTTATCAGCAAAACAAGTGAACATTATTTTTTCTCATTTATTTATTAGTAAACCCAAGCTTCATTTCAAATATATTTCACATATGGAGTTTTCAAATTATGATCATGTATGCATACATAAATGAAAAAGAATAGGGATGTCAAAAGTTGTGGTATCCATTATTTTAGAATTAAATAATTCTATAATAATTTAGGGATTTTAATAATAACTATGTATTTTCACAAAAATTGATAACAGACTGAAGAAAGATAACATATTATTTTAAACTAAAGACCATTCCAGGTCAGAAATAAAAAGAGAAATTTTTATTTGATCAAAAATGATATTGATATCATAAGACCAACCTCCCTATCCTTAGAGATATCTTACAATATCCTGTGCCAGACCCCCCCCCTCCCCCCCCCCCCTAAAATGATAACGTTGTATATGCACAGCTCCTATGTTTAAACACTTGAACTGATTATTTAATTAATGAATTATGTGTTAGGTGTACTGGTAATTTTAAACAAGTTACGGAGGTTACTGGTTAACCTAAATATAAAATTCTATTTCTTTCTCTCTTATAGCTAAATTCACTTCTTAGTCATCATATTCTTTCATTTCTTACAATGTCTACAGTTCACACAGCAATTTTGCAAAATTCATCAAAAGTTGAATGAATTCCTAGCATGCTAATGTCACGTACTGGGTGAAGAAGTGTTTGAAAGAAGCTGATGAAGAAAATATATGTGTGTTGCAGTGTTGAATTCAGGGGGTGGCCTGGGGGGAGACATTCCCCCCAGAGCAATAAAATGTCCCCCCCCCCCACAGAAAATTTTAGATTTTGTACTTTCAATGGCCAAATATTGCATTCCCCTCCCTGAAATATATGATGTCCCCCCTGGAGTAAAGTGTCTGAATTCAACACAAGTGTTTAGGGTTACAAGTGCAATCAAATTGCTCATGTAACTAAATTAACAATTGCTGCAAAAATGGCTTTTTTCGTTGCCTTATCTTCATATATTTTACAATTCATGATAATAAGCCTTAAGAGATTGTTTTTTGGTATGTGTTGGTGGAACATTTTACTCTATGTGCATACATCAGACCTGCCAATTGCTTCGGAAAAAACTTATTGCTATGATTTGGATCTATAAAATACAATGTTATGAAAATCGGCCTCAAACTATGATTTTTTGAAAAAACACTGCTTTTTTTCCACTTATCATTTTTAGTCTGTACAGCATATTCTACAAGAGTGATTACATTCCAAAATTCTTTAAATTTTAATGTATTCAGTTCCAAAAGTTTTAAAAAATTGGTCATTAGTCCAAAAATTCAGTCATTAAAAAATGCTCAGATAAAAAAAAATCTGGCTAGCAAAACAAACATCTTAACATAAAACCCTCTTAATGAATATTAACCACGAGTGAATTGGGTTGAGGGCAGGGTTTGAAATATTGTATGGTATCATTTGATTTGTACTTAGAAAAGGAAAGTCCTGCATAATGAAAAATGCTATGCTCCCTGCAAATTCTTCAACAGACCTATAATTCTTCTGTATGTTCTAAAAAACCATGATTTTTTTTTCTTTTTTTTTAATGGAATATTCCTAAATTAATTCTCGAATCAGCCACAAAAAACATTAACCTCTTCAAACAATTATGGAAAAATATCAGTATTTGGTCAAAGATCTCAAAAACAAGTAGTGATTATCTTCAATTATTCGCTAAATAAAATCACTAATTTCATTAAGATCTTAGAAAGAAATTGAAATTTTGATAAAAGATTGCACAAATAAATCACAAATTTCGATGAACTATCCAGGGAAAAATATTGTAAATTTCATCCAAAGGTCATAGAAAAAAAGTACTGAACTTTGTTAATTGCTTGCAAAATCACATCAATCCATCACAATAAACTATTGCAAATATCGAAAAATCTCTGCGTTAAAGAAAAATCAATTTTGTGAAAAAATTGCAGTAAAAATGTGAATTTCGTCAAAGTATCACTGAAAGAAAGTGCTAATTTCGTCAAAAGATAGCATAAATAAAATTTAAATTTCATCAAAACTTCAGTAAGGAAAGGCAAATTTCATTGAAAGATCGCAATAAAAAAACTTGAATTTTGCCAAAGGATCTTGTAAAAATTGCAAAATTAGTCCAAGGATCACAGTAAAAAAAAAAATGTAAATTTCGTCAAAAGTTTGATAACGATGGCTCTAAGCCACCTTAGCTAGGCACAGCACCTGGTGACCCTTTTTATTTATATTTTGCACCCAACAAGTCTTTCAAATCTTCTGATCCATCCTGTGGCAATTTAGTTGATCCGTAGAAATTATCACAAATTCTCAGGGACTTTAAACAAACCAATTCAAACATTTTTTGATGAACAAAATACGAGTGTGCCCTTTTTAAAAAAAGTATCATTTTTTAGAATAGTGTTCTGTTTTTTTAAATAAAAGGATTAACCTTTTTTTTTTATAATAGGGTTCCTTTTTAAAAAAAAAAAAAATCCACCCTGCGGTCCTTTAAAAAAAAAAAAAAAAAAATCCACCCTGCAGTCTTTTTTTTTTCTAGGGTCAGCACTAGTTTGAGGTAAAAAGGGCAGATTAAAAAAAAAAAAAAAAATGTGAATTATGATTGTGAGAAAAAAATGTGTAGATCATTAAATAATTATTAATATTGTCAACATTTACTGCATTGGACTAAAAAATAAAAACCTGGCTCCTTTGACAAATGTAATAAAAAAAAAAGGCTGCTAAATTTTATAAAATAATAATAAAAAAAAAAAGCCAGGAAAGAAAAAATCAAACAACCTGCAGATTAATTTGAATTTTGTGTGCTACGATTTCTCATTTTCAAAAGTTGGCAGGTCTGACATACATGTTTTGAAGATGTGAAAAGGAGATGGATAGAGGAAGTGAGAAAAAAGGTTCATTCTGGATTTGGGAGGAAAAGAGATGATATGGCTGGCTGCTCTCAGGATTCCTGTGGAAAGACCAGAGAGAAGAAGATGAAGATGACCAGGGCTCCTTTAACCTGGTGCATTACTTTTTACCTTTTTTTCTAATTTTCTTGCATGCTTATGCTAACTAATGTCCTTCTTATAAGAAAATAAATTTTATAAGTTCACTAATGTCTAATCTTAATGATTTAAAAATTTCACCAGTAACTTCTATGGTTTAGATTAATTATATTTAATAGAAAAATAGAGATATCTAAAAATCTTTTTTTTTTTAAACTCAATATAATAATCAATAATTAACATGTTAATTTTGTACTCTAATAAACCGATGAAGTTTTATTAAAAGTGTATTTAAAAAAAAAACGCTTTTCCACCTTCAACAACTCGAAATATTCTGATACAATTTCAGACATATTTTTGAAAGTAGAAACATGGAACTTGCTGAGAGTATTTTTCAACTGATGCATAAAGTGCCGTGTGATGTCATTTTATGCCCAATTCATTAGAATTTGATTTATAAACAATTATCTTCTCAGCATGACCCATTTTTTCGTTCATACATCTCCCGCTTCGGAAAAATCAATTCAAATTGTCGTTTTTGATTGCTTTTTTTGCAATATTTTCTGCATTTATCAAAGGATCGACAATTACGGCACCTTGTGTACTTTCTAAATAAGGCAATTTGCCAGTTTGATGCATATGAGAGCAAAAATGTATTTAAAAACTAGCAAAAGCCATGCTTTGTTTGGATTCGCGAAGCATTATTTTATAAAGCATATATTTGAAAGTAACAATATTTTTAATATTATTTTTGCATCTTTATTAAACAAAACGTTATTTTATGTTTTGGCGCATTTTAATTCTACAAATGTAAGTTCAGCCAAATAACTATCAATTTCCTAGGAATTTTTTATTTATGATGTAAGACTGGCATTAAAAAATATTTTCGAAGCAAACTTTTACAAAATATTTTTAAATTTTCAACTAAAAATTCTTTTAAAGATTTTTTTACAATTTCTAATAGCCACTGGTGTTTTTTAAAGTTGTTTGAAATAGGCATGTTTCCAATCTTTGTAATTAACATCAAATAATTTTTGATAGCTATTTTAGAATAATATATTTGAAGAGAGCTTGAAGAAAGTTACTTCTTCAAAATCCTATTTTCTGGAAAAACATTTGAAATCTGCTCTCATTGATACTATGAATTTTTAACTGTAAAACTTTTAATTCTAATTTCTTCGTTTTTATACATGTTAGTGCACGAGAATTTTTGATATTGTAGAATTTTTCGTAAGGAAAATTTCTATTGAATGCTTAATTTTGAAGGATTTTCACTCTTGACAACGTTACGTACGTTTTTAAGCCAACTGGTGCCTGTATATCCTCAATATCTACAACTGCTTCATCTAATGTTAAACCTTGGGATTTATGAATTGTAACAGCAAAAGCTAACTGCAGAAGAAACTCTTTCCTTGAGCAATTTATGCTTCCATTTTTCCAGAATTCAATTATTGGGGGAATTGGTACGCACCAATTCTTATAAGTTAAATTACTGTAGTATTCAAATTTATCCATGATTATTCGCGATATCTAGTCTGGTGGCTTGTGATTTTCTTTAATACGTGCAACAAAGTCTAAAGTCGTGTTCACTAAACACTTCTCGGTCCAGAAATAAGAACGTAACATTACTTTCGATACAAATGATAAAGTAAGAAATGGTTGAAGTCCATTTGTCATTTCTGAATCGGGCAACTTTTCCTTTAGTACATTTATAAAGAGCTTGAATCGAGGCAACACGTTCACGCAATTCTTTTAATTTTTCATTTATATAACAAATTTAACAATTAATTTTATTTGTTTACAATTCTTTTGTTGCCACTTTACAAAAAAAAAAAAAAAAAAAAAAATATCCATAGTACAATACTTTTAAAATTTTAAGTGTCATCTGTGCAAACGATTTTGCTGAATAATGAAAACATATTTTATTTATTAAATTAATCACGATTCTATCTATAATTACTTACTCAATGATTTATAAATTTTTTTTCTGAAAATATACGCGTTTCATTTTTTATTTATTTGCTAAAATGCGTCCGTATTGGAAATGCATGTAAAATAAATTAATTAAAATAATATTTTTTTAACGTTTTACTGTAAAAAAAATTATATTCTGCAAATCTACAGATCATATTTTATTTTTGTGTTTAATTTGAAGCCAAAATATTGAATAGTTTTTTTGTAAAGTGTACGACAAATTGTAATTTGAGTGGCCTAGTAGAGGATTTGCTTAGCTCATCCTAATAAATCGAAAAATAAGCAATTTGAATCAAAACACACCCTTCACAAGTCTTCCTTCGAGAGTTGCAGTGTACTTAAATTTTTATAAAGTGTGGATATGTTAATTTCTGTTAAGTGAATATTGACAACTGTTTGGAGGAGATCCATAATTTTATAATACAATCTTAAATAAATAAAATATTTATTTAGTAAGTATTTAATTTGATAAATTAGTTATTTGTATGTATTTTCTTATTAATAATATTTAAGGAACTTCAATTTTTCTGATCCTTCTGATGATTGTTAATGTTCAATGGAATAGAGTTCTGGCAGAATTTTAATTATGATATAAACAATTGTTCTTCAAGTTAAACTAAGAATGAACAATGAAAATGAATATTTTAAACCAGGATTAGAAAAGAATGATGTATAATAATAAACTAAAAATAAAATTTTGTTCTGTAATATAATATTTTCTGTCATGGAATTTAAGAATAACATAAATAGATATGATTTGATTTTCTCAAGGATGCTTATAATTTTCAGGATTTAATAATTTCAATAAAATTTATATCAACTTAGTTGTATTCACTGGCACGATCTTAGATGATAAGGTATTTTCGTGTATTTACTTAAATTCAAAATACAATGCAAGTTTTTCATTTAGAAGAGTGGGTTAATAAATTATATTTAAATTCTTAATCTAGATAATACAGTAGACTTCCCCAAATCTGCTATCTTAAAATCCATAAACACCTAAAATCTGCGTATCATCACAGATGTAAACAATGGAACTTTCAGTTCAGATCTAAATGCAAATTTACAGAGTTTTTTAGTTTCAGAAATTTTATTTTTTGTTATACAAATTATAATTAAAAAACATGATGGACATTGCTAAATAGCATGTCGCTACCAATCATCATGATTTTTGAAGCTTCCCAGGTTACAAAGCAAAGAAGGAAGAAAGGAAAATTGGTCTTTATTTTTCCCCAATTTTATAAGCTTGCATCCTTTCTCCTGATCAAAATATTACAATAATAATGAAAATATTACAATATTAATGAAAATATTACAATAATAATGAAAATATTCTCTTATTTCGGTACCTTTTCCATTTTAATAACAATGTTTGTTTTTAAAATATTTATGTTAGATTTGTTTAAAATTATTTTCAATTAAAAATTTAAAATCATTCAACAATGATTTTATATTTTTAAATTGAAGCATCCGTAAATTGCCCAAACTGCTAAAATGAGGTTTTTTTGAGTTATCTCCTAAACATTTTTTAAATTATTCGGAAAATGATTGTTGCTCTCAGTCTAGAGATGTCTGATCCATATCCAAGTCCTTGTGATGTCTTGATTTTTTTTTTTTTTTTTTCTGATTGGTCCATGTTTAATGTCCAGAAATGGAATAGTATTTCTGTTTCCACAGTGAAAGAAAAAATTATTAAACTACAAAAAATTAATAACAGAAAAACAAATTGCATTTAAAATTTATTTTTCTCCCTGTATGATGGTGTAGAAATTAAAAATGTGCAGAGTTTAAAAGTTTTAAAATTTGCATACCGAAAATTGTAATGCTGAAATTTCATTCAAAATTTGTTTTATAAACAAATCTTTAATGGAATATTAATGTTTAATCCATGGAATACATAATGTATGACTCTGTTATTACATTAGTCAGTTTTTAATCATCTTAAAATATTAATTTTTATTATTTTTTTAAATATAAAATTTATTTATGTCTATCATTTTACAAATGGCGATTGTAATTTTTTAAATTACATTTTTTTAAGGGGGGGGGGGACTTGTATATGTTTTTGAATAAATATCATAATTGTTCATTGTTAGAGGTTTAAATTTTTATTTTACAAACTTTTTTTTTTTTTTTTTTTTAATGCTGCCACATTATTTTGATTAGAATTAAATGAAAAATAATTTGATCTCATGCAATTCTATAGAAATATTTAATGCTTAAAACAGTCTACTGCACAACCTTCTTAAAAGAAGACTTTTATGGCAACCTTTTGTTATAATAATCTTCAGTATAAGTCATTAAAGAAAATAAAAAACAGACTATATTCTGTAGCTTTATTTGATAAACACACAGCATACAGATGTCGGAAAGTACATGACATATATCCTCCACTACATCTCTCATAATGAAATTCTTAGAAACAAATGAAGTTTTATAATAAGTATTGACAACATTAAAATACCACAGAAAAATTTTGTTAAAAAAATTACCTGATTATGTCTAAATACTGTGGTCATATTATTTTGTGATGAATTTTGCATCGTAATTTTAATCATGCAAAATAATGTATTTTAATATTTTTTATTATAATCATTAATTTTTTTTTCCATCTTTTTACAGTTGATTTTTCCAAACAATCACATCTGGAAGCATGGAAAATGAGTAAACCAGACCGTGTTAAATTATTGCAGGTGTATTCAAAATATAAAGCGGAACTTTCATTACAGAACTTTGATGCTGAAAACCAGATTGTATGGGGAAAAGTTTCTAGAGAAATA
Organism: Maratus speculifer; assembly: GCA_964019185.1. NCBI lineage: Eukaryota > Metazoa > Arthropoda > Arachnida > Araneae > Salticidae > Maratus > Maratus speculifer. Next base: position 76,322,609 of record OZ025301.1, read on the forward strand.
TCCAAAAAATGCTCAATCTATTATGGTAAGAGACGGTGCTTCTATGAAATAAATAACTTAAAGCAGCTTTATGAAAACTTTATGGAGAAAAATCTAAGAACTTATCCAGCACCTTATTATTTCTTTGATGAAGCCAAAAAAGCTTTTGAATCTACAGAGCATTCAGGTAATTTTTAGATTATATTATATTCATATTAAGTGATTTATGATATTATACTAAAAACTTGATGATAACAGATAAATGTGTAAGTTTAGAAAATTATATTTTATTGAAATTACAGTAGAGGGCCAGGAATCTGCACTGCTTGGGAGAGGACGTTGTGTGGATTTCGGGATTTTGCAGATTTTAGGCTATTGAAATAATTATGCTGTACCTATTGGCTATGTACCTAGGCGTTGCTAAATCACTCAATTTTTTAATGATTTCCACTTTTTGCAACTTTTTAATGCAATTTTTAATTTTGCAATTTTTCAACACTCAATTTTTTAATGATTTCCACTTTTTGTAAGTACAACATGCTGTCGCTTTTCTATACAGTGAAACCTCCGAATAAGGGACACCTATGGGACCGGAACTTTTGTCCCTTAAATAGAGGTGTCCCTTATTCAGAGGTTTTATTACAGTGTAAAATCCAAATAAGGGATAGCTATGGGACCAGAACTTTTGTCCCTTAAATAGAGGTGTCCCTTATTCAGAGTGTCCTTTATTTGGAGGTTTCACTGTATTTTAGGTACTTCATAGGGAAAAAAATCATAAAATAACTTAATGAATAAATTACAAGATCTCACACATGATAAAAACAGCAACAGAAACAGAAACACATGAGTGTATCCTAATCTTCTTCTTTTCACTTCAGCCCCTACTTTTGTTGCGTTCTTTGTAAAAATTCACCGGGATACAAGTAGACTTTTCGCTCATTAGCGAAAGAAGATGACTAATCAGAGGGCTGCATTTTCGCAAGTAGTGAAAATTGCCTAAAAACGCAGGCTTCTGATTTGCCAAACTTGTTTTGCTAATCAGCGAAAAATCTGTCTGGTTTGCATCATTGATGAAAATGTTCTGAATCGATCATTCGCTTTGGAATGACGCCATCATTTCTTTAACTTCGTTCTTTTATCGCCATGGAAGAAAGATATTTACATCTGCAAGCCTGCGTGAATTTCGGACTCTGGCAGATTTTAGGTCGGCAGATTTGTGGCGCTCTACTGTATACTGTATTCAAATTGAGTGATTTGTGTTATTATATTAAAAACTTGATCAGAACAGATAAATGTATAAGTTTAGAAAATTATATTTTATTGAAATAAATTTAGTTATGATGATAATCCTCCTTAATTACTGACAGATGGTGTTGGCTGTTTCTGATAATCATGATCGGGGGCAGACTTCGAGTCAATTACGGAGGGCTGTAATCGATTAAGATTACGATTATAATCAATTTCAAAAACCAGATTACGATTATGTCTCTATTTATGCAACTTGGATTACGATTACGTTTAGATTACGATTAATATTTTTCTGTTGGATTACGATTACGTTTAGAATACGATTAATATTTTTTTGTTGGATTACGATTACTGAACGATTACGATTACAGTTCGATTCCACTGATTTCATAACTACATGTTACAAATTAGACTTGGCATCGTGTCGCATAACCTGATTTTAACCAAACCAGATCTGACACTAAGTTCTGGTCGGTAATTTAAAAGCTAATTTCTGTTTAAAACTAAAAAAACTGCATTCTTGAATATTAATGAGTAAATTAATTGGAAAACAATATATAAAACAAGAAGTATACATAAATCATTTATGAAGAAGGTGAAATTTATATTAAATATATAATTAAAACTAATATTCAATAAATGTATTAAAATAAGGATTAATTTTCAAAAATTTCGGGTTCAAGTTGGAATATGTTGGGTCGAATCGCGTTTTGCGTTTACTAAATTTTAGGGTTAGGAATAGATATAACCGACTTGTTAGGATTATATTATGAATCTTCTTACTTTGGATTCGTTATTTAACCAATATACATGTATATGTAATTTTACTCTCTTTTACAATTATTTAACTGTTTTCACAGTTTGAAAGCAATTCAATTCTTCTTGTACTGTTGAATTTTGATAATTTATCTTTAGAAATTCTTATGAACTACGAACTGTTTGACTGATAGAATAGTGAAACATAACATGCGAAATTCTGATTTGAAATTTATGAATATCAGAGAATGTAGGATGAGACCCACTCCCTCCCTCACACGCACATGCACACACACGCAATTACACTAGATCTTTGGAAAAGAACCTGTGTTTCACAATCTTTTTTTAAAACGCAAAATACAAACATGAAATGAGTTTAACTAAGGTTATTTCAGAATTCCCGCTGCAAAACAGTTAAGGAGAAAAGCAAAACAAAATTAAAAAAATTTTAAATACTCAAAAAGAAAAGGAAAAAAAAATGCTTTTACCAAAATTTTAGAAACAGGAGAATTTATTTCAATGGCTCTGTCCCTTTGACCCAAAGGTTTAACCCTTTGCGGCGCAGTGGTTTAGTACATAAACCACTTAATTTTAATTCCCAAACGCCACATTCGCACCGGAATTTTGTTTAAAAAAATTACGGTTTATAGAATGCGTGAAATACAGCGTTTTCTTATTTACAAAAAAAGTTGCTTTCGAATTCCGGTGTCAGCCATTAATTTCAAAACTTAAGGAATAAATTTGCCCTGCGCCGCAAAGGGTTAAAACAAAATTAAAACACAAGAACGTCAACAAGCAAAAACATAAAATGAAATAAAATATAGTCTTCTGGTAGAAGAGTATTTTGGGGGGGGGGGGGGGGGGACAGAGACGAGAAAATTTTTGATAAAAACTTAGATACACTTTCTTCTACTATTTATTTCTAACTCATTTAAAAACAATAAATTTTCTGATTTATATATATATATATATATATATAAAATTAGAGATAAAGAAAATTTAATGATTACATTTCAAAATTCAAAAGGGCAGTTATTGAACTTGCCAGCACATATCAAGAAAATTTACCCACAACTAAATTCCATTACGTCCGTTTATTGACAAACCAGTCTTAGTTTCTTTTTTCTTTGGATTTTGTTAAAATAAACATACATAAAGAAACACTTTTGTTATTAGTGCTTTTGTAAGAAAATTGCACTATATGTTTATCTTATCCAGATATATTACAATACAAATTTTGAATAAACAGATAACTTTATACTTATAATTAAAATCACTATACAATAAATTTGATTTAAAAAAAAAAAAAAAAAAAAAAAAAAAAAAAAAAAAAAAAAAACTTTTACTACAATTTTTAAGAAAAAGACAAGTATAAATATGCAATATTTCTAAAATAAATTTATACTATATATATTTAAAAAATTACCTGCATGTGGGTGTTCAAGTTGGATTTTGTTTTCATGGATATTCTGACATCTCATGTGCACAATTTACATTTATACTTAAAAAAATTCCTGCCTTTTTCATTTAAATCTGATCTTGATACAATGAAATAATCTTCATTTTTTTTTTTTTTTTTTTTTTACTGTTTCTCTTATAGACATCTCTAGAATACTAAAAACAACCACTGAGAAATTCAAAATACGAATGAAGTGTAGATAAATTGTTGCATGCAATTTAAGCATCTTCCCCCCCCCCCCCCATTTTTGTTATTCTCAGATTCCCACATTTGAAAAAGCCTAGTGTCCAATTGATTAGTGCCCATAATAAAACCTTAAACATAGTGTTTTTCTTTCTTTCTTTTTATCCTTTATCACTGCCACTCAATAACCCATGAAACATAATCCCTCGAATGACCATCGAGTTTATCTTCCCAATTCCCATATATTTCAATGAAGTCAAACTATTATACTATGTACAGTGTAGAGTATATATTCCGTTTACTTGAACTGTCCCCTCATGACCCCCTGACCTCTTCTCACTTCAACGTTAGGGGAGTTTTAATGAGTTTCAAACGTGAAAACTCTTTTTCTTGGTGCAGTGTTTTATGGATTGGACGAAAGGAAGAAGTAGAAGAAAAAAAGATGTAATCCTAGAGCGTAATCGTATATTTGTGCGAGATTACGATTACATTGCGATTACATTGCATTGCGATTACGATTAGATTATGATTGTAATCGAAGTGAAATCTCTTGATTATGATTACAGTGCGATTAAATTCGAAATAAAAATTATGATTACGATTACAATGCGATTACACGGTTTTTGTAGTCGATTATAATCGATTACGATTACACGATTACGATTACTCGAAGTCTGATCGGGGGTGGGGAATTTTTCCAAATTCTTACCAGCCAAGGAATTATTTCACCAGCCCGCAAGATGCAACAACACGCAGTTGAAAATAGTTATGACAAAATCGCACACGATTACAGACAAAATTACTATTACTACAATGCATTTTCATAATTCTTTTTTCTATAATATTAGGAAATATGTATAACAGAGGTAAGATTAATATTAGATAGAACTTAGTACCATATTTACAATGTAATAATTTGGAGAGTTAAAATATCTAGATTAAAAGAGTGTTTCTGATAATGTGCCTATTGCATACAGTTTTTCAAAAACTAAAAATGCACTCGCCTTATGAGAAAATCCACTCACCACTGGCGAGCAGAATGATGTATTTGCCCACCCCTGATCATGATTCATTTTCATGAATCCTCATAGTCACGTGCTTTGAGAGAAATTTCAGGAAGCTGGTAATGGATGTTGTTGATCATGCACGAAAACAGCTTTTTTATGAAGCCAAGTGAAATAAATACTTCTGTTCATTTGTTCTGCTTGCCTTGCTTTGAATGATTCATTACTATCTTTATACTTTTATAATGGGTGATATTCTTATAGCAGTCATTCCCAACCTTTATTTTTATGCAACCCATCTTTAAAAGGGGGGGGGGGGATTTTGCAACCCACTTTTTAGTAAAAAAAATTCATGACCCACTTACTATAAGGATGTATCTATTAGTATGAAATTTGTTGTATGACCTCTTTAACCTGTCTGCTATCCTATCTTTTGAAAAAGCAAATGTTCAAGCATAGGCTACACTATCAAAAAAAGAAAAAAAAGAATTTGCAATTGTACTGCCATCTATCTGTAAAACTTATATTTAATTAGTTTCTAAATTTCAAGCAAAAAATACAACCATATTTAAATACAATACATAGTTGTATATAATGTGTCTAAATTGTAGAATTTATTACTTATGAAATAAAGAATAATTGGAGAAAGCACCTTTTAGTTTACCAAATTTTTATAATAAAACTGTAAAATATAATTACACATACAAAATATTTTTCACTAACAAATTTACTTTCTAATTTTACACTAAAAATAATTATGTCTAACAAAATTTTTTTTATACTAATTTAAAAATATTTTTAAATTTTTACGTGATCATCCTATCAAATAACCTTGTACTTCAATGTTATTATTTTTGAAATTTTTGATTTATATTTAAAAATGCTTTTACAAATAACAAAATATGAATAAATAAACAAACATCATTGAAACATTTTTACAAGCAACCTAAAAATTTGTCTTTATTATAAAAATAATTTTTTTTCCAAATGTAAAATATAAATACACAAACAGATATTTTTATAAGAAAAAGGGTACACTGAAAACAAAGCTGCAAATACTTAGTTGTTCGAAAAATTTCAGAACATTTAAAAGAAATGTGTTTCATTTTAGACTTTATCATCATATCACAGTTTAGATTATTCGCATTATTTCTGAATTCTTTGATTTATGTTTAAAAATATTTTCCATTCATTTTGGTTGAATAAATGAATGTTAATGAAACATTTAAAACTAATTTAAATCTTGTTTTTAAATATCTTTAAAGCTGAGTATTTTTAATAAGAACTATATGATGATGTAGATTTATAGTATTTTGATTTAAATCAGAATTTATGAATTAATATTCAGCTGCAACTTGGCTGAATATTCGGTTATTCGGCCAAACCATTATTTGCTGCTTCATTACTATTTACTACTTTATTATTGCAGTAACCAAAAAAAAAAAAAGAATAATAATACTTACAATCTCTCCCTTAATCAAAATTGTTCCTTTCCCTATTCTCTCCTACTACACTCAATTCAGACTTTAAAAACTCATTTTTTTTTTTTTTTCTCTGCTACAATTTTAAATCTTTAGTATTCATAAATATCCAAGCAATCATTTATGTAACTTCTTTCTCCTCCGAAAAAATTTCTGTTTCTTTCATTTTGTGCACCTTTGTCCTTACCATCTTACAAAGTTTAAAATGTTTTGAATTTTTTAAAACTTTTATGTTCTGTTTGTTTCTTTATTGTAAGAACAAATGATCTCTCATTAAATAAGTCCCCCCCCCCCCCTCTGATATTTTTTTCTTGCTTTTCCCTTCTTCTAATGTACAAAGTACTCAAAATTAAAAAACATTGACACTTCTAAATATTTATTTTTCTGCCCTATTTATAACTGTATAGTATCCTGCAGCTAAACTCCCCCTCCCCCACACTAAAAAAAGTACTTTGCTTCTCTCCTTTTATCTCCTTGCATTTCACAGTAGCATAGTTAAATGATAATTTTAAATCCCCCTTCCAAAATTTTGTATTCTTTTCCATCCTTTCCTATTTTTCCTACTCATTAAATATAACTTTTTTTTTTTCTGTGCTTTATTTGCTATCTATACATATAATAAAACAGTAGGACCCGGTGTGTCTGTACATTGAAGATAATTGACAAAAATGGAGTCAGGGCGATAAAAGAAAACCAATGAAACACAAAAAAAAATTTTTTGAATTTTTTGTCTGTCTGTCTGTCTGTTTGTTCGAGGTTATCTTCGTAACTACTGAATGGATTTTTATGCGGTTTTCACTAATGAAGAATGCACACTCCCGGGCAGTGTATAGGCTTTGTTTCATCAAAATCGGACAACAGACAAAAAAGTAACAAAAAGAAACAAAAGAAACTATTAGGTGCGCTGCTCACGTTTTTTAGTACATAACGTTTTTTAGTACATATAAAATCCAATAGATGTCACTGTGCGATTTTAAAACGCGCTATCGTTATGTTTTCGCCAGTCTACTTAAGTATGAGAAAGTTTCAAGCTGGCTGTCGTTCCATGTGGTTTAGTCGGTAGAACGTCAGTGCGCCATACTGATGGCCCGGGTTCGATTCCCAGCATGGAATTTTTTTTCACTATGTTGGCATTAACGCCTATAAGCAATTAAAAGAATTTGAAATATTGTATTCAAGGCGAATTTTCTCTCTGGGAAAATTTCCTTGCATTAATATGTCAGTGTAATTTTTTTTTCGATTTAATTTTTTTTTTCGAAACTTTGTTTTTCTTAAAAAATTACAGTAAATATTTGATATTTCCCAACGTTATTTGAATGATCGACTTGCTTTTTTTTTTTTTTAATGTATGTCTGAACCTTATCTAACTACTTCTTCAAGATTTCTTTAGATAAACCGACCAGCGTAGCGGGCGAAGGCCGCTAGTATATTATAAAGCAGAAGTTCTGAAACTTCCAAACGGGTGTTTTCAAAAACTACCCGATGGATCTTTTTGCAGATTATATCATTCGATAGGAAATATTTTTGCGGAGGTTTATGATACAAATATACAGGGATAACTCTGATTAATCGAACTAAATTTCGTATTTTTCGGTTATTTTTGAAGGAAGGGTTGCAACAACTAATTTTTTGGCGATAATTATATTTCAAAAAAGAAATGAAATGCTTTCTCTAATGGAAAATAATATAAACATTTCAAAAAAAAAAAAAAAAAACCTGTTAATTCATTGATTCAGAATAAATAATGATAAAAAGAAAAAAATCCGTTTAATGCAAAATAATATTATGAAAGGAAAATATTTATCGTTAACGAAAAAAAGAATATTTATAATATTTCAAAAGTATCTCAATGTGAAAGAAAGTTTTGAAGTGACACAATATTTGGCTATTTATTTATTTCAAGCCAGATTAAAAGAAAACAACATATCAAAAATTTCATTAGGTAAAACATAAGTATTTTTTTCTTTCTTTTTTAAAAAATATTTTAAAATCTAATTTTCCCGTTATGTGTTTTACAGAAGAAACTCGCAGAATTATAAAAAAAAAAAAAAAAAAGGCTCTAATTGTTATTTGTATGTTGTACGTTCAATCGGATGTTTCAATCTACTTTTGTCGCCAATCAGTGCGATTCTAAACCAAAAAAAGCCAAGACGGAGTGATGTTCGCAAGAACTATTTTTTTTCTCTCTCTCTCTCTTTTAATGAGTGAGAGCATTTTTAGGAAAGCATTTTACATTTAACTTAAATACATATATAGTAGTTAATACCACAAAAAGGAATAATATTTAAATTTTAGGGTAAATGTTTTTCCACATACATAGATATTGTAAAATAATTTAACTGCAAATTTTAAAATTTTTTGGCACAGATATCTCCTATGCACTACGTTGGTGCGATTTGTCTCTTACGCCAATACCATATATACATCTGGGTAATTAATTGACGCCAAAGTTTCATTATTTTGCTTGATATGGTAACCCGGATGTTATTGTCTATTTATTAATAAATTGTCTATTTACAATTTTTTTCTTTTTTTTTCCCCCAATTATATAAACTATTTTAATCTAGGCACATTTGTCATACATGCGCCACATTTGCATGACTGCAATAAAATGGCGATTTTATGCCTCACTTGGTAACCTGGCTGTTGTTTATTTATTAATAAATTTTTATTTTATTTTATTTTATTTTTTAAAGGATATAAATAGTTTTGTTTTATAATTATTAACTAAATTTTTTAAAATTTATTGTTATTTTCTATTTAAAATAACAGAAAATAATTGTAAACTCTATATGTAACTGGTATTTGAAAACAAAATTTTCTCCAAATCGGCATGAGAAGAAAAATATCTAGCCAATGTGGTGCGTATATGTCATGTATACATTTTTTTCACTATACTACAGTATACTACAGTATTTAAACATGCTGTATAAAAACGATTATTGTTTTTTCCAAATATGTTTGGCACAGATATTATATACACATTGAGGTATCTGACTATCGCCAAAACGATGTTATTTTGCCTGATATGGTAACCCAGCAATAGGGTTTTCTGTATTAATAAATTGTTTTTTTCACTGTCAATTTCTTTTTAGAAATTCTATAAATTGTTTTGTGCTATAGTAACTTTTTTTATTTATTAATATTTTCGTTTTAAAATAACGAAAATAATTTTTAAAAATGCACATTTCTTCGCTATTCTAAAACGAGGATTTTGCCGCATTGGTATTGGAAGGAAATCTTGCAAATCCGGGTTTGTGCCGGAGTTTTTTGTGAAATATGATATTTTCAAATGTAAATTGAGTGCTACTTGATTAACACGTCGGCCAGTTTCGCCAAACTATTCAAATTTACATAAATTCATTTTAAATAACAAAAGAACAATAAACATAAATAAAAAATACAAATTAAAAGTCGAATTAAAAAGCACTTATGACGTAAAAAAATACGTGTATTATGTGTAATATCAATTGCTATCATACTTACGATCATCGATTATTGACATTTATTCCTAAATTCTGCTATTAATTTTTTTTCTCGATAAAATAATCAAGTACCGTCGTACATTGTACAAACTCCAGTTAATATTACAAAAATAGAGCTAAATAACTAAATTTAGGTACAAATGCACACACCCATGTTGTAAGAAAGAGGCACGAATGTCATATATGCACCACGTTGGTTTGATACATTTCTGGCGCCACTTTAACGGAAACTTCGTTTTCAAATGACAGATACATTTCTATTTTCTATTTTACTTTTCTATGTATAGAGCATAACATTTTGTATCATTTAAAAATGCAAATGAAAGTAAATAAATAGTTCATTAATAAATTAAAAACAAAGTTGGATTACCATAAGAAGCATAAAATGTTCATTTTATTCAATCACGCCAACGTAATGCGTATATGACATCTGTATCAAAAAATGAATTTCACACATTCAAAAAACATTCACCTTATTTTTCTAAGGAAAACTTTATTAACTTTATTTATTCTGCTGCATTCCAAAAACGGAACACTGTAATAGATTTGTCAAGGGCAGATGTACGTTGCGAAATATAATATAATATTGATAGAGGATGTATCAAGGTTTCCGCAGATACCCATATTCTCAAGTTGAGAGGTTTAGAGTTCAAAAACTATCAAATGAAAATGAATCACTTGAAAATTGTTTAAATTCAATGGTCAATCTCTGCGATCATAATGCTCGCTATTTTAGAAGTATGGTGAATAAACAATATTTAAATTGTTCTTTTCATAATTGCCTCATTTATCTATCAAACTCTACAATAAATGGTCAACTGGAATATTTTTTTCTTAAAAGCCCGAATTTTATCGAATGCATAAGCTGATAAAACAGCATAATATTTTATTAATTTTTTAATATATTTTGGCGTCAACGGGCCTTGATTCCATTGTTGTTTTTATTTTTGGCTCAGTTTTTTTTCTAGCTCGCTGAGTTTTGCACTGATGAAGAATCTCGACAGTAGATTCGAAACAGCTGTTTGCTAACTTTTTATGCATTTTTGGTGCATTTATAATCGTTGGTTTTCTATCTTTAAATACAATGGCGTTTTGTATGATTTTCAGAAATGTGAAAGAGCGTTCGAGGTGAAGTTGATTTAAAAAACACAATCATATTCAATATTTTGTTTGATTCATGTTTTGTTTTGAAAAATAGACCAGCGCAGCGGGCTTAGCCTGCTAGTTTTAAAATATTATAAGTGATAGTTATTCTGTATTCCCGAGAAAACATTTTTTAATCTATCCCAGTGACAGATATCAATCTTATGTTTGAAATAGTATAGCATCATGAAAACACAATGCAAACTATTTTCTGCTATAAACTATAATGTAACAGAATTCTGTTGTTTGTCCCTGTAAATGTTACGCATTTCAATTTCAGTGTCGCACATTCTATAGTAAATCTCAATGTTTCTCTCTTTTGCAGGTCAGCATGGAGAGGTAAATTCTTTAAAAGACTTTACTGTAAAGCAAGAAAAAACAGACTAGTATGAACATATCATTATATAGACTGGTGTAAATTAATATGTATATTGTATATTCTTATATAATTACTTTGCACACTATACAATATACTTTGTATAATTGTCAAAATTCAGTTTGTATTAAAAAAAAATAATAAATTCCATTTGTTTTTAAATTAGTATGTCTGTTAGTAATAATTTTTATCTTTATTCTAAAAGTTTCTTTATGAAATATGTATTTTATGAATCCAATCAGATATTTGAAATTAAGTTTAATGCTAAACTTAATAATGTATCAGTATGCACAACAAACATTTTTAATAGTTATAATGATGTGTGTGTGTGTGTGGGGGGGGGGGGGGGGGGGGAGAATGCTATCTGAGGATGCACTTTATTGTCTCATTGTTAGTGAGTAAAAGAAGAAATGAAATTTTTTGATAAAACAGATACAGTGTTTTAAAATAGCTTATGTATAAAAATTTCTTTGATTTTTTTTTTTTTCTCTTTTATACAGGGTGTTTGGTTCATTCATGGTACTAACTTTAAGGGGTGATAGTACACATCAAGACAAACAATATTAAATAGGAAACTAAGGGTCCCAAACATCTTCCGAAAAAGATAGGCGCCATTAAAGTTTAGGGTCCAAAAATTCAAATGATTATAAAAAACAGAAAAATTGGTTGATTCGCTTGCGATTTTCACTAAAACTATTCTTTATGTCAGTATTGTCTTAAAAATAAATTTCAAAAAATGCCGATAGAGGGCGCTTTAGACTTTAAAATAACAAACAACTATTTTTTGCTGTTATTTTTTGCATCTCATTAAATTTTTTTAGAAGCTTAGACATAAAATTAAATTTTGTGCTCAAAATCTAAATCATTGGGAGTGGTTAAGTAGTGCAAACTGAACTCTGGGGGGGGAGGTTCAAATTTCAAATTATTATAAAAAACGGAAAAATTGGTCAATTGATTTGTGATTTTTACTAAAATTATTCTTTATGTCAGTATTATCTTGAAAATAAATTATATAATTCAAAAAATGCCGATAGAGGGTGCTTTAGTCTTTGGAGTAATGTACAACTATTTTTTACCATTATTTTTTGCATCCCATAAAATTTTTTTAGAAGTTTAGACATAATATTAAATTTTGAGATGAAAATCTGAATCGTTGGAAGTAGTTAAGTAGTGCAAACTGAACTGTTTTCAATGGGGGTGGCGAGATTCAAATTTCAAATGATTATAAAAAGCGGAAAAATTGGTCGGTTTTCGCAAAAACTATTCTTTATGTCCACCTCATGTCATTTTCCTTGAAAATAAATTTTAAAGATATCTTTCAAAAAATTCTGTCAGAGGGCACCTTAAACTTTAAAGTAACCAACAACTATTTTAACTGTTATTTTTTGTATCTAATTAAATGCTTGTAAAAGTTCAAACATAAATTTGAGCTCAAAATCTGCATCATTGTGAGTAATTAAGTAGTGGAAACCGACCAATTTTTCCGTTTTTTATAATCATTTGAAATTTGAACTGCCCCATCCCCATTGAATACAGTTCAGTTTGCACTACCTAACCATTCTCAAAGATTCAGATTTTTATCTCAAAATTTAAGTTTATGTCTAAGCTTCTAAAAAAATTTCATGATATGCAAAAAATAGATTTACGTTATTCCAAAGTCTATTAGCATTTTAAAAATTTATCTTTATAATTTATTTTCAAGATAATACTGACATAAAGAATAATTTTAGTGAAAATCGCAAATCAATTGGCCAATTTTTCCGTTTTTATAATCATTTGAAATTTGAATCTCCCCCAACAGTTCAGTTTGCCACTCCCAACGATTTAGATTTTCAGCTCAAAATTTAAGTTTATGTCTAAGCTTCTAAAAAAATTGTATGAAATGCAAAAAATAATGGTAAAAAATAGTTGTTCGTTACTCCAAAGTATAAAGCGCCCTCTGCCAGCCTTTTTTGAAATTTACCTTTATAATTTATTTTCAACATAATACTGATATAAAGAATAGTTTTAGTGAAAACCGCAAACGAATCAACCAATTTTTCAGTTTTTTTTTTTATAATCATTTGAATTTTTGGAGCCTAAACTTTAATGGTGCCTATCTCTTTCGGAAGACGTTTGGGACCCTTAGTTACCTCTTTAATATTGTTTGTCTTGATATGTACTATCACCCCTCAAAATTTGTACCATGAATTTAGAAACACCCTGTATTTTGTATATTCAAAGTACCAAGTGCATAATTTTACATTAATAACTATATTGCGAATCAAAAAAGTCTGTCAGTAATGCTGACATCATTTTAATTACAAATTGATTGATAAATTTCACTATTACTGCATTTTCTTTAATTCTAGATGTAATTTTTTACAAAATGCTTTTTGTAATAAAAAAAAAAAAAAAAAAAAAAGAAACAGTTTTTAAACAAATTACATTTGAAAGTATCTCAGACTAGAGATGTAAATTTTCCGGAAAAATATAAGTGGCAAAAAAAAAAAAAAAAAACGGAAAAAATTGATTTTTCATGACTGTTTCTCCCAAATAAATTATGTTTTCTTAGAGAATATTAAATAATAAAAAAATTTTCCCATTTATATGTATTAAATGAAAATTATTTTCAATTTTTATTACAAAATAAAAAGACAGTAGCAAAGCCTGCTTTTAAAAGTTTAGTTTTTTTTTTTTTTTTTTTTTTTTTTTTTTTTCCCCCACAGTTTAGGAATTTTTATTAAACACTATTGTTTGTTATATCATATCTCTGTTGAAATGATGTTTCAGTTACATGTTTAACTACCAATTGACCTAATGTAAAAACCTGAGCCAATATGTCTGCAGTTTGGAATGAAATAAAGTATGCATTCCATTTACATAAGTATAGTTTTAAGTAAATGATACTAGTTTAAAGAAATTATTGCAGTTTTGAGGAATTAACAAAAGCAGTTACATACAGAGATAAACTTCTAGTGTGCTTTAGAAAACTATAAAAAAAAGTGTATATTTTTACATTATTACACTTTTTTCTTACAATTATAATTTTATTTCCTTTAAAAGATATGTTTAGTTTTGGTATAGCTTTCCAATCTCAACTCAAAGTTTTGATTTAGTTTTATTATCTAAATTCAAACAAGTTTTAGTTTAGCTTACTCAGGTCTGCAACTAAAAAATAGCATAGGATTTATTGACTGTTAGTTTTTTACTCACTGAAACCAGAAAAATATTTTTTTTTAAAGTTTAATTAAACGTATTTTTTTTTTTCTTTTTATCCTGAAATCTGGTATTCCATTCTTGAGTAAGAAACCATATTCAATAATGTTTTCATATGGTAATTTCATATTTCTAAGAATGGAACTCAAAAGTTATGAAAACAGAACACTACAAATAGAAAATGCTTGCTATTTGAGAGGAAATACCAAAAGCAGTTACACAGTGAGATAAACTTCCACTATGCTTTAGAAAACTACTTAAATTCAAAGTTTAATCAAGAGGGAAAGTATAATTTGGAACATAGTTGCTTGTAATAAAATATGGGGTTTTTTTTTTTTTTCATCGCAGTTGTACTTTTCTAATGCAAACTGCCCATGTTTTTTGCAAAATTACTGTACATTATGGAGGTGAAATGGAGGTCAATTTTAGATTCAACACCTTTAAAAAACATTCAGTTAATCAGCTATAACGAAATCTTGAAAAATGCAGCATAGTAGTGCCGTGCCACCTATAGGGCAATTTACACCAATAACTAAACATTAATCTATATCAGAAATTGTCTGAAGCTGTAATTTGATTTATTAAATTAAAAAAAAAGTCCTTGAGATAAAGCTATTGCGATAATCATGAATAATGCAGCATAGCAGCGTCATCTGTTGAGCAATTTACACCAAAAAGTAATGAGCATGAAGTTATGTCAAAGATTAACTTGATCTGAAATTTTATAAAAATAGAACTATTGTGGTAGAGCCACTGAGCTATTGAGATAGAACTATTGTGGAAATTATGAATAATGCAGCATAGCAGCGCCATTGGTTTGGCGATATACACTAATAACTGAACATCTCGAGTTTATATCCAAGTGTAACTGAATCTAAAATTTTGTGAAATTATGTGCATCAGTTCTTGAGATAGAATGCCCATAAAATTTGTCATATACAGACTCGCAGAGTGGCTGATATTTTCCAAAAATCATCAAAACATGTTCAGGACCTTCTAAAACTTTTAAATACACCAAAAACTGGAAGTCAAATTTTTCATGAATTGAATACTTACTTCTTGAAAAGATAGATTAAAGTAATAAATGCATACTTCAAAATTTTATGTTGAATTTTTAATTTTATCATTTCCATTAATCGGCATATTATTGCAATAATTTTACACATGAATTAATTTTTAAAAAGAGAAGTTGCATTTAATTACATATCTAGATTTTTTTCATGTAATCAAGTTTTTGTGAAATTGTGAACTTTTTTATATACTTGTACAAAATATATTCAGAATTTTTGAATAAGAAATTACTATATTTAGGCATTTTTAATAAGGTTATTTACATACATATATGCAACTTAATAAGATTCAGCTGCTGTATGGCATGAGATTTTTTTTTTCTTCAATCACTGCACTTGTGAAAGATTCAATTTGTTGATTAAACTTTTTCTGAAATGTCTATTTTAGAGAGAAATTTTGCAAAGGGTCTTGTGTTTCAAACAAGAAAAAAATGTGAAGGATCCTTTCAAGTCTTCTCAAACAGATTTCTGCTCAGAGATCAGATTACCCTCATTAAAATTTTCATGTGAGACATTCAACATAAAAATAAATAAAATAAAAAGTATGAGAATGTAGCAATTACAAAATTTTCACTATATTATTTCATAAATGAAATTTCAATTTTTCCAGTTCGGAAAAATTGAAAAATAAGCCTTCGGAAAAAAACCAGTTTTTTCCCCAATTTTTCCGTTTTTTTTCCGAGCATTCCCATCTCTATCTCAGACTACTGTTTTTCTATGGATTTTTAAGTATCTATATAAATAAATGTATGTAAATAAATATATTTTTTACTTACCCATCATACATAGTATAGGGTAAGTCTTGCAATCATTTTGAAAATTGGAAAAAATTTTTAAACAGATTTATACATTTCAGATAGTAGATATTCCAAAAAACATATTTTTAGAAAAAAAAATTTGCCGTTTTTCCGTCTGTCTGTCTCTAAATGCTCGATTTTATGAACAAATTGAGATAGAGACTTGAAATTTTGTTATGTACTTAGTATGTAAGAATGAGATGAAGCCTATTTAATATCAGTAACCTCGATTGTCCAGAACTATTTTTTTCAGACTCTCAAAAAATTCGTTCTAATGAAAAGTGTATAAATTTTTTTTATTTTAATGAGTGAACGTAAAAGACAATAAAATAATGCAAATTTTGCATAAAGAACAAAGTTGATAGAAATATTAGTTGCTGAGATATGTGTGATCCTGTTTTCCACATTCTTCGATTTTTCAGGACCCTGTATTTCATTCAAATTTCAATTCAGAGATACATTTTAATTGGAAATGCGACAATCTGACACTTACTGTTAGTTAATATGATTATAATTTTTGGAGTTATAAGGATGTGTCTTTTACGCAGTTCGGTACTACTTGAGTAACTTGGCATTTTATATAATTTGTCGAAATGGGTTCATCAGCAATTTATTAATGGAGCATTACTATGTATATTAACAATATTTAAATAATTATTTTTATACTTTTAAATTTTGTTTTGGACTTGCAATGCATTGTATAAATACTTTTTGCATGTTTTATTTTTATATATTATGCAAATCCATGATGGATAAGTATTACAGTGGTCCCCAACGACTAGTTTTAATTACCTTTGCAATGTCCATCTATGTCATATGTACATGTCAAATATATCCATTAAGTGCAGTCAATAACCTTTGCAAAATGATTTTCTCTTAATTTAGATAGGACCTCACTCATATGGGTATAATTACTCTAAAAATAAATTTAAAAAATATGGGAAGAATAATTTATATTGAGTTTATATCAAAATTACTCAAAATGTCAATTTAAAAATATATATACTGTGGACCCCAATTCGACAAATTCATTGGGATCATAAACTTCATTCGTTAAAGCAGGATTATTCGTAATATCAGGATTTAAAATTGGAAGAAAAAAATGCAATTACTTTATGGAAAAGTTCTAATAAGTCGCTATATAAAAATATTCAGAGTTAGAAGTCATGCACTTTTATTCAGCAACTTAAAATACACCAAATAACTCATACTAATTAATTTTAAAGTACTGTGTAATAAATGTATGAGAATCAGGCTGAGCAACTTTTCTACCCAATTATTTATGACATTTCTATTTGCATCTGCCTTTTTTCCACGCATTTTCTTTTAGACTATGTTGTAATTTTTCTTAAAACAGTCTATCCAATCATTGGATGCAGAAAAATCTTTCACATTATGCAATTGAAGTGCTTTTCCTTTGATCAGAAATCCACTAATGGCTATGTTCTTTGCACAAACAATTTTGAACCATTCTATTAGGGACCGTTCAAGTATTACGTAAGCATATTTTTAGTCATTTTTTACCTCCTCCCCCCCTTTGTAAGAAAATATCAGCAAATGCTAGACCCCCCCCCTTTTGCTTACGTAAGATTTTATGACAGTTTATACATCAATACTTCTTGATTTATAAAAAGTTACCAATCCTTTACATTATTAATCCTATACGAAATGCTTACATAAGAATTGTCGTGACCCCCACCTCCCCCTTGTCAGAAAAAATAAGCAGACTCTGGACCCTCCCCTCCCCCTTTAGTGCTTACGTTTAGAGTGGTTTTCAATAACTTTCTTATTTTCAATGAATTTTTACCACATTCTATTGATGCTTTTTGAATTTCAGCTTGTTGTATAGCAATTGTTGCTAATGTTGATGAGGAGATTTCAAGAACTTCTGCTAATGTATTTTGTGGTTCAATGTTTTTATCAAATTTGCATAAAGTAATAAGATTTTCACTCAAAAAAAAAAACAAAAATATTTGTTTCCAACAAT
This sequence comes from Maratus speculifer, assembly GCA_964019185.1. NCBI lineage: Eukaryota > Metazoa > Arthropoda > Arachnida > Araneae > Salticidae > Maratus > Maratus speculifer. The sequence continues at coordinate 76,340,775 of OZ025301.1, forward strand.
CTGTCATGATCTGCAAAATTTCTAAAATTAACTGTTCTGGAAAATCTGCGTCCAATGCATCTCACGAAACAAAGCAATTGGTAAAATTCTAAAACTGTATTGTTATCCTATCGCAACCCGCAGGTTACACACGACTGAATTGCACCTGTGAATAATAATGAGCTCATCATAAAAAATTTCTATAGCAGTCTACATTCTTTCTTTCTCGTGAAAGTGAGGGAGGTGGCAGAGCCGTAGCTAAAAGTGAACAATAGGGGGAGCTCATGAGAATGTAGGAGGGACTCAAAAAAAATTTTTTTTCTCTCTCTGACACAAAAAGATAAATTAGTGCATATTCTCATTTAGGTACTGTGTTTCTTATTAAACTGTTGTAATAACTTCATTTTATGCTAAGAAAAGTATATGATGATGAAAATTTTGAGTATATAGCTGGTGCAAAATTAAATATCATGTTAGTTTCATATGTACAAATAGGATGAGGGAGTGTTGAAATACCTACTTTAGATACAATTTAGTAACTCTGCAAAACTGTGAAAGGGTCTCAAGACTAAATTAGATTTTTGAACAGAATTTCATTTGAATTTTTGGAACAGAAATTCATTTAGTAATCTTGGAATTTTTTCCAGAGGAGGGCTCAAAATATTTTAGGGGGGGGGGGGGGTCTGAGCCACCCATAGTGCCCCCTTAGCTATGGCCCTGATGGGTTGGAGGGCATGTCACCCTATTGGCTTAAACTTTTTTAGTTTTATATCAGTCACCGGTGACTGACGTGGTATTCAACATGCTAAGCCACTGGTGCATCTTTATTCCTTTCGCAAATGTCCTTTCAAGGGCATAAACCTTTGTTCAAGATTTGACATAAACAAATCACTCAATTCTGAAAAACATTTAATAAATGAGGATTATCGTTTCTTCTTATTATTATTTAGCAAAGGTTTGAGTGACTAAAAATATATATTTAAGAAACTTCAAAAATATAACATATTTTAGGAAATTTACGATTTACTACACCAATTAATTACAGCATAGTATGTTTTTGTAGATATTTTTCATTATCTAATAGTAGAGTTGGGGGAGAAAGGGGTAAAAAGTTTTAATTAATGACTCTAATTAAGTAAAAAATGATGTGTTAGAAAAAGGATGACTGCTTCCCTCAAGTTATCTTTTAGTCTAAGGTGTATATTTGAATATTTTTGTAATATTAAATGGGAAGCAAGGGATTATATGATATAAAAGTAGTAGTTATTGTTTATAGTTTAGCAGAATAGCAGTTTTGGTGAAGAAGGGGGTAGGGGAGAGGAGAAGAATTTTTACCTAAATAACAATTTAGTTAGAGATACTCACTTGTAGATTCATGTAAGAATTAAATGGATGCTCATGTAAGAATTAAAAGGACTACTGTTTCCAGAAAATTATTCTTTAATCTAAGGTGTACTTTTGAATATTTTTGTAATATTAAATGGAAAGTAAGGGATTAAATTATATATAAGACATAATTATTGTCTGCAATGTAGCATAATAGCAGTTTTGATGTCAGAAGAGGATAGGGAAGTGGGCAAAATTTTTTCTCCAAAATAACGATTTAGTTAGATTCTCACTTGTAGATTCATGTAAGAATTAAATGGGGAGTAAAAGGTTAAGAGAAATATAGGTGGAAATTAATCATATAACTAAGCAAAATATTTATTAGTCCAAAGGTGGGGGGGAGAGGGAATGCACTCCCTAAATTCACAATTTAATAAAAAATGTACACTTTCAGATTCATATAAAAATTGTATAGGAAGTATGGAGTTAAATAAGAATTTGTGTTTGATGGGATTAAATAGTTAATCAAATTTAAGTAGTTGTTAATCTTTTCAGTTAAGAAAAATAGTGTTTATTCTAAGAATGTGTCAGATAAAATCCCTAGAATTGCAAGTTAATTGAAGATGTATGCATGCAGAAATATATAAAAATTTTATAGGGTGTAATGGTTTAAATAAGATTTAAGACTTTGGCTATAGATAAACAGAATGGTATATATTTGGAGGGGGGAGATTCTTCCAAAACAAATAATTTAATCGGATATGTCCATTGGGACCGTTCAAGTATTACGTAAGCACGTTAGGGGGAGGGGGGAGTCCAGAGTCTGCTTATTTTTTCTGACAAGGGGGAGGGGGGAGTCACGACAATTCTTACGTAAGCATTAAACAACGAAGCAACTGCAGTTCAAATTCAACAAGCAAACAAGGACCGGAAACCTGCAATACTCCAGGCCACTGTTCCAGTGAAAACCTTATAACAGACAATGTTGAAACATGGGTTCAAGGATTCTGGACATCAGATTAAAATATGAACACCAAATTGAACTCCAACATTTGTATGATTTATGGCCAAAAATTTTAGTTATGATGCCTAAGTAAGTTAAGACTTCTTGTATATCTTGTTTTATTGTTCAAAGTGATAAATAACAATATATTTAAACCATTTTGTATTCTGTGGTTTGTTTAATGCAATTAGCAACAATATATTAAAATGATTTTATATATTTTGATATCATAATCCCTATATGCCTATATAAATTTGTAGGATTAATAATGTAATTGATTGGTAACTTTTTATAAGTCAAGAAGTATTGATGTATAAACTGTCATAAAATCTTACGTAAGCAAAGGGGGGGGGGGGTCTAGCATTTGCTTATATTTTCTTACAAGGGGGGGGAGGGGGTACAAAATGACGAAAAATATGCTTACGTAATACTTGAACGGTCCCATTTGCATATTCATTTAAAACTAAGTGGAGAGTAAAGATTAAATAATATTTAAGCAGTTAGATGTAACTATTGGTAATAGACCAAAGGATGGTAATGCAGACAATAACTTCATAGAGTTCACGGCTAAAATTGCTAAGTTAATTAAAACTTGATTTGTATATGAAAATGTAATCAGTCTGCCAAGTCATATCTTGGGTGAAAGCATCTGAGAATCCAATTTTATCAATTTACCACAATTTTTTCCTGCATCCAAACATATGAAAATATGTAACACTGGAGGCAGGAAAACACAATGATAAACCTACGAGTAAACAACTAAAATAGGGTTTTCAAATATTTTCCACCAAGATATGACTTGGCAGACCGACTGCATTTTAATATACGAATCAAGTTTTTACTAATTCTGGATTTTCAGCCATGAACACCATGAGGAGATTGTCTGTGCTATTACTTCCCAGTCTATAAGCAGAATATTTAATTTGCTAAAGGTGTGTGTGTGTGGGGGGGGGGGGGGGAATTTGGTTTCTGAATATCGAAATTGAATCACAGATGCCCACCTGCAGATTCACACAAAAACTAGATATGGAGTAAATATAGAGTTAAATATATTTATATACTAATTAATGACAACTAATAAGTAAAATAATATGTAGTTGGTGATTTAATGAAGCAATTTTTATTCTATAAAGTGAAGTGTAAGGTGTGCACTAAACTGATTCATCTAAAAAATTAATGGAGAGTAGTGTAGTGAGTTTCATAAAATTTAGGTAGTAATTAACGATTATAGTTAATCAGAATAGTATGTATTAGGCAAAGAGGATGCAATCATTTTTCAAAAGTGACAATTTAATCAGGAATATCCACTTGCAGACTCATGTGGAAATTGAATGGTGAGTAAAGCACTAAAAAATATTAGTTGATAAATTATAACTAAGCAGAAGTGAATGCATTTGGTAAAGGGAGGAAATAAATTGTTCTATTAAATTATCATTTAATCATGGGCGCAAGTTTGAAATTTAGCCAAAAATAATTGAAAATATTTTGAATTCCTTAGAAATATTTTGAATCCCCCCCCCCTCCTCTACCTCATTACATGTACTCATATGTACGCACGTAATTCCCATTTTTTCCTCAGTTCTTTAATGAAATTCGCGTTTATTCCACGACACTTTGACGAAATTAGTTTTTTTCACAATCTTCAGCCAAAATTTGCGTCTTTTCTACAATTTTTCGACGAATTTCTTGTATTTTACACGATCTTCTGACGAAATTCGCGATCCTTTGAAAAAATTTGCGTTTTTTGCACGATTCTGTGACCAAAATCGTCTTTTTCCCGCGATCTTTTGACAGAAATAGCCTTTTTTTCCGCGATTATTTGGCGAAAATCATGTTTTACCGCAATCGTTTGTCGAAAATCGTACATTTTTTTTTGTTTTTTCGATCTTTTTACGAAAATCGCGTCTTTTACACGATCCTTTGAAGAAGACTGCGTCATTTTTACACTCCTTTTAATATAAAAGGTTCACTAATAACTTCATTTCGAACTTTTTATGGACTACAAAATTTTAGCTCAATTCCTAAGTGTTTGTTTACGTGTGACGTCACCTGCGCTTTCCTCATTTAATTTTCTGCGCTTACTCCTGAAAGACTTAGAGAACTGGATCTGATTTTAATTATTTAATATACATATTTTTTAAATCCTATGTTCACATTTTCTTACGACCTGAAATCTTGTACTTAGGTAAAAAGTTGGGAAAATTAGACCTTGGGTCAACCAGTGAAAACGCAGCTAAGAATCGATCCACTGTGCGAGATATTTTTTTTTTTAATTTTTAATCAGCTTATTTGCAACCCTGGCTATAAAACAGGTGGGTTTTTGGATATTTAGCTAATACAAACTAGAAAAATTGGACCAAGTTCATAAAAGGATTAGCCACTTGGCGTTTTTTTTATTCCTCGCCAAGCTTAGGGGACGTTCAGCATCTCCACCCTGGGCTGCCCTGGGTACCCCGTCAAGAGGGTGATCGTTCAGAGACGAAATCACGTGACAAGTGTAGGGTTGTCGTTCAAGACGGCAGAAAGGGCTACCCTGGGTAGATTTTAACCACCCTCTTTTCGTCTCGGGGTAATTTGATCACGTGACGGGGTACATTAGTTTTGTTTATATTCGACTTGAATACACGCGCTGTATACAACTGGTATTGTTTAACCTTTTTTTTCGTTTTCTTGGGAATTAAACGACAGAAATCTCTGGTAAGTTTTAATTCATCATATAATTAACAAGGGGAAACAATTTTGAACTGTGCCGAATAGACCATTGTGACAGAAATGTGAAAATACACAATGTGATTATTTTTTTCTGTATTGTAATAATTTTATATATTTATTTCTATCATTTGTATTATCAGATTTCAAGATTCATTTTCCTTATCTTTAATTTTAATTAATAAGAAACATAAAACTCAAAAACAACCGAAATAATTTGAGAGATTATTTAATAATCCACAAAATGAAAATTCACACTTGTCTTGTTATGCTTACGCGATAGCTGTTAATCTGGAAAGTTAATATCAGAGTGTTTTCTAATAATATATGTATATTTTCTTAATTTCTTTTTGTGAAACCGCTGTACAATGAAAATTTCAGCTAAATTATAATCTTTATTGATATTATTAACAAAAGTTTTGTTTTTTGAAATAGATATTTATCTATTGTTGCTTTAGCAATATTGTATTCTAGTACAAGTATTAAGTATTTTAATATTATTTTGAAATTATTATGATAGTTCCCATATTTACAAACAAATTATTCATCTTATGTAAATCTGTCTACTCTTGTAATAAATTTATCTCTTCTGAAATGTCATAAATTAAAATAGCATAAGCTTTTAAAAGTTTTAAATTTATAATTTAATATTATTAAATTTAAATTTTTTAACTTTTAATTTTTAAAAATGCATCAGGGACCGAATTAAATATTAACATTTTGCATCAACATTACAAAAACTCACAAGTATTTGATGGCCGATAGGCATCAAATTATTTAAATTTTTTATAGATTTCAAGATTCATTTTCCTTATCTTTAATTTTAATTAATAAGAAACATAAAACTCAAAAACAACCGAAATAATTTGAGAGATTATTTAATAATCCACAAAATGAAAATTCACACTTGTCTTGTTATGCTTACGCGATAGCTGTTAATCTGGAAAGTTAATATCAGAGTGTTTTCTAATAATATATGTATATTTTCTTAATTTCTTTTTGTGAAACCGCTGTACAATGAAAATTTCAGCTAAATTATAATCTTTATTGATATTATTAACAAAAGTTTTGTTTTTTGAAATAGATATTTATCTATTATTGCTTTAGCAATATTGTATTCTAGTACAAGTATTAAGTATTTTAATATTATTTTGAAATTATTATGATAGTTCCCATATTTACAAACAAATTATTCATCTTATGTAAATCTGTCTACTCTTGTAATAAATTTATCTCTTCTGAAATGTCATAAATTAAAATAGCATAAGCTTTTAAAAGTTTTAAATTTATAATTTAATATTATTAAATTTAAATTTTTTAACTTTTAATTTTTAAAAATGCATCAGGGACCGAATTAAATATTAACATTTTGCATCAACATTACAAAAACTCACAAGTATTTGATGGCCGATAGGCATCATCACTCTGTTGCTGCTTCGAGGGTAGTTCAGGCATATCTCTCAGAAGTTCTGCTAGGACCTCAAATACTGATTATTTGAAAAACGTGCTTATAGAGGTCTACTCTTGGTGGGATGACCATAAAACTGACCCTCAGGAAATGGATGACTATATTGTCCACGCTTATTTGACTATAAATGGCATGGGGAATGTAAATTTAATAAATTGTTTCACACTTATCAGCAGGGTTGGTATGGTTTAAACAAATTGGTTTTTTTTCTCAAAAAAACCAGTTTGTTCTTTTAGAAGAAATTTAATTACATTTTCTATTTTTTCTGTATAATTAGTTTATTCAAATTATTGGATATGAATAATTTCTACTTTTAACACTTTATTTCAGCAATTAGCATTAGATATAGTGGGTTTAAGTCATTTTTATGTATGAGATTAAAAATCAGTATGCATTGGTGAACATATCTATTGCTTTAAGAGAAAGCTTCGAACATGTAAATTGATCAAACGTAAAATAGATTAAAAGTATTCAATATTTAGTATGAAATATTTTAATTTAAAAAAATGCCCATTATTTAATGCAATTAATAACATAACATGTTGATCTTTAAGATTTTGCTCAAGCTGTAAAAGAAAATTTTTTTGATTGGGAAGATTATCTTGAAGAATTAAAATCAAAATATGAAGTCGAATAAGAGAGTATTCAAAATTGGGTGCTAGTTATAGCATTTGAGTAATAACAATATTATTATTATGATTTCCATATTATTTGCTAAATCTAATGACCAAAAATGTTGACTTCAAATCTTCACTCAAAAAACAAAATCCCTAGAAGTATTTGAAATTTATTATTTGAATAACTGTTTAAAAGAATTTTTAAACTATATCCAAATGTGTATTATTAGTAATCAAAAGATTATTTATAAAGATTTTCAGAGTATTAATGTTTCATTGTGTAGAGCAGTTTATTCTTTGAACATAAGGTTGTTTGCTAAATACTGTTTAATTGTAAATATGATTTTTTTAAACTTTCTACATAAATTCACTGTAATTATTTAATTAATTTTTTTTAAAAATGAAGTTTCACTACTTATAATCAACAATGTACATTTTTATCAATAAATATTCATTGTATATGTAATAAGAAAGGATCTTTAAAAAAAAAACTCTGTTTTAAAAAAAAAAAAAAAAATTTCGGAAAAAAAAAAAAAAAAAAAAAAAAAAAAAACAGGTTTATTGCCAACCCTGCTTATTATGGACGCATTCATAAACTCCACACTAAACGCGCTAGTTTTTGTGCAAAAACTGAAATCAGTGCGGTTATTTGATGTTCGGTGTAACCAGTTTTAGATGAGTTTACGAACGCCATCGAGTGTGTTTAGTGTCGCACTGAAAATGAACAGTTTGTTTATGTTTGCGATTTTGCTCATCTTGGCAATGAAGAAGAATGTAGTATATTGTGATTAAAGTAAGTTTTTAATCCTTTATTATTTATAATAGTAGAATATAATTTATCTTATTGTAATCAATATAATAGAAAAATTGCATTTCTCAAATTTAAACATAGATCGAAATTATCGTAAAAGTAAATAAATAGTTAATGACGATTGTTTATAATGCCTAAATGTTCAATGAATTGGTGATTTTTCCTTTATTGTATTTAATAACAAGATTCGCAGTTGTTATTTTAACATGCATGATAAGGTTTTGTATCAATAAAATTATGTCTTAAAAAGGATTAAAGGCAGATTTTTTTTTCCGCAAAAATTTTTATCATACTACTTTGATTTTGTAGTATACTATGTAAATGTAAACTTTTAAGCAGTTTATTTAGGTGAATTAAAAGGGAAAAAATGGATAATTTATTTCATGGTATTTCATGTCATTTTAAAAGTAAACAATGGGGTATATTTGTAATACTTAAACCTTATAGTTTATTAAATCTTGTTCTGTGTTCTTTCAAGTTTATAAAATATGGATTTTTTTTTTTCTTTTCAGTGTCATTTTCTGCTCATCACCATCACCAACAAGTCCCAGCATATTAATTGAATGTGTATTGTCTGTGCTGTATGGTTTGTTAATTCACATCATACCATTGACAATACTTTCTCAATTATTCCTACTTCTGTATACTAATGTTAGCTATGGAAATGGAAAAAAAAGAGAGGAATTTTCTGCTAAGTTCAAAATGGTGAAGGATGGAAGATAATGAAATTACATTCTGCTACTTCAATGCTAATTCATGGTAAAATTTTGATTAATGATATAATTATAGTAATTCTTATTTATTTACTTTTGCTTTCTTCATTTTAATTACATGAATTTCATCAATGGTTAATATTATAGAGTTGCCATATTAAAGGTAGTGGCAGATGTATTTATATATTTTTAACTTCATAATATTATATGTATATTCTTCAACAGCAAGTCTCCCTTTATAATTATTTACATATTAAATAATGAAACTTCGTTTTAATCGCTATAAAAACAAGCCACACACAGGATGCGTTTTAGGCTGGAAACTTAAGCAGCCCATCACCAGCCAATGTAAACATGATGTGTCTGTAACAAGACAAGATCAAAATGAACTTTATAACCATGATTTTTGAATGTTCATTCGTGACTTTTTGCATGTGCTTTTATTTTATATTTAATTGTGATTTATCACAGGTTTTCAATGCAATTTCATCACTGGTTATACTATATACTCGTAAGAGATTTAGACAGGTTTTAAGAATTAAAACTCTATCCATGGTTGCAAGAAGTGCATTAGCGCAACTTCTGCTGCGGTGGCGTTAATATGTAAGTACCAAAGATTTTTATGCCTTATATTATGGCTAAAAATTGATCCATTATAATAAAATAATGTAATTAAAAGTTCTTGATCGTAAAATTGTTATTATTTAAGTGTATAAAACAAAATTTAATATCAGTTGAAAATCTCTTCAAGACTGAAATCAGTCCTAAGACTGAAGGTCTTGCACCCATGTTTTATCATGCATGAAATTTAAAGGCCAATAAATTTGAAAGAAATTTTTGTCTTATCTAATCACAAATTTTCAAAGATTCAATAAGACAACAAAAGTCTGTTTAGAAAAATTGATGCTTAGCAATTAAGAGATAAAGAGTGTTCACCCTGAAAAGATGGGTTACATCAGTTATCGTCAAATTATTGTTGTTTGAATGTTTTAGGCTTTATATTTATTCTACACTAAAATTTAATTGATTTCAGTAATAATAAAATAGACAAAATTCATTTTTTCTTAAGAAAATTTTTGTAAGTCATCAGAATCCCAGCTTTAATTGTTTTAAAGTATTGGCCCTTATATTGAAATTATACTGAAATGAATGTGGATTGCCTCAACATTTATGGTAATAAAAAATTTTCTTTGAGGTAATTTTTGAGGGTGGTGGGCTTTGAAAAAAGGCAAAAGTCCCGTCTTTTAGTAATTATGCATCCTCTCATTAAAATTAGGATTATGGATTTGCATTAAATGAAGTCCAAGTTATAGTCATATTAATGCATTGAATCCTTATATGGTAATTAGTTTTTAAAAAATTTTGGGGAAGAGGAAAGTTAAACAAAATTTCCTGTTAAAAGTGCTTGCTGGATGGATTGCATAAATCATTAAATTTTGCTTACATTAGAGAGAAAAAAAGAAAAAAGACGGTAGGACTACAATAATTAAAATCTCAATTTACATGTAGCTTAAATGTTTTACTTTATCATAAAACTCGGGTAAAAAACTGATAAAGTTCTCTCTTACAATGATGATATGTGCTTGTATAAATTTTGGGTGGGTTGCATTAATTAGAGCACCAGATATAGTTCTTTATGTGTAATTCTATAAATTGTAATTACTCTAACTTTCGGTTGTTTTAAGAAAAGAATATCTCTAAATGATCCAAAAATGATAAGGTAACATTAAAGAAAGGAAAAAATCTCTCCTTGTAATCATTATATTTGTCCATGAAAAAAATAAAAGGCTGTGTGAATAAGGGGATGAGTTATCACTTCAGGGGTGACGAAGGTGGTACATGATATCGTAAGATATCTCGGGCAGAAGTAGTCCATCTTTAGATATTGTTAGAATTTTTAATTCAATCAAAATTTTCTATTTTTTCGTAGCTCTTTTCTTAATAAATTGTCATCTTTTTTTCAGTCTTTTGCCTGTTTTTATGAAAATATAAAATTATTATTAAAGCTGTTAAATGATTATAAAATCATTTCATTTCAAAACATGGAATACCCCAATATTTGGTATTTATTGTTCTACCATATGTTCATATAATCCACTGTTAGATAAACAATGGGCAAAGTAAGTTTGAAATTTTACTTGTGTTTATTATAGACCGGGAGACAGCTGCACAGACAATCTTATTGAGTTCATGGGAGAAAATCTACGATTAGTCAAATATTGATTTGCATATTAAAACACAATTGGTTTATCAAGTCCTATCTTGGTGGAAAAAACCTAAAAACTCAATTTTAGCGGTTGTCTTGTATGTTTACCACTGTGCTTTAATTCAGCCAAAAGTATTACCACTGTGCTTTAATTCAGCCAAAAGTATGAAAAGGATTAAAGTATAGGTATGTTTCACTATTACAAAATTTCTACAAAAAGAAAAAGAAAGGGTCTAATAAAGATTTACTTTATTAGACCCTTTCACACACTAGACTTTACTAAGACTTTACTAGACTTTATTAACACACTAGACTCTATTTAATTTTGTGTCTAGTGTGTTTTTATTATTATTATTTAAAAAACCTATCACATTTTCTCATTGTCATTGTTATTATTTAACAATAGATCTTTCCATGATTAAATTCAACATTTTTTTATTTGAAATAATACTACAGTTTCCTTATAGTTATTTAACCACGGAAAGTTTCTCATTAAATAGAACATATATTACTAACCGAAAATTATGTTGTGCATTTGTGAATTAAAAAAAAAAAAAAAAAAAAAAAAAAAAAAAAATCACTGGTTGTTTAATTCTAAAGCTTGGAGAGTGCTAAAGTGTCAACAGATTTAGATTCCTTATAAACAAAGATCATGTTTTCAAATCAGCAACAAAATGTTTTTTGCCATATGATATTTTTGTCTTTCTTTTCCAAATTATTTTCATAAAGCACAGTTTTAATTATAGATGCATTCAGGTCTGACTTTAAAAGGGGAGAAAGAGACAAGGTATCAAGACCTAAGGTATTGATACTTTGCAAATTATTTGATGATAAATCTAGCCCAGGGCACCATGGCTATTAAAATTTTTCTAGAGTGCATGTTTTCTCTCTCGATCGTATGCAAAGATGATTACTTTGGTTTCCTATCAGGGCCGTAGCTAAGGGGGCACTATGGGCGGCTCAGCCTCCCCCCTGGAAAAGATTCCAAGGTCACTAAATGAAATTATGTTCCAAAAATTCAAATGAAATTATGTTCAAAAATCTAATTTAATTTTGAGACCCTTTCACAGTTTTGCAGAATTACTAAATTATATCTAAAATAAGTAATTTAACACTATCTCATATTTGTACATATGAAGCTAACATGTTTAATTTTGCACCAATAATACACTCAAAATTTTCATCGTCATATACTTTTTTTAGTATAAAATGAAGTTATTACAACAGTTTAATAAGAAACATAGTACATACAATGTGAATATGCACTAATATACCTTTCTGAGGCACAGAGAGAGAAAAAAAATGAGCCCCCCCCCCCCCTATTGATCACTTCTAGCTACAGCCCTGTTTCATATTCTAAAATTACTTTGATCTATCTTTAATTTTTTTGTCGTTAGAAAAAAAAAAAAAAAAAAACTTTCTTGTGCTGCTTGTTTGTTGATTGAGGATTATTCACTTAATGAATTTTCAAAAATTAGTGCACTAGTCAGAATACATGTGTTCAACAAGAAAAAGAATATTTGAGCAGCTTAAGAATTTAGGGGTGCAAAGTTTTATTGAGACGACGGTGCATCGGCCGACGGGCCAGTCTGAGCCTGTCAGTGACTTTTCTTTTGGATCTGCCATTGACACTTACATATATCCTTTTTTTGTACATTCACAATCATTTTACTTTTCTCATTTAACAACTACCATGAAAATTTTTCTATTGACTATCTTTTCTTTTTTTTAATAGTACTTAGAAAAGTTTTAGTTTAATTTTTGGTGATGATAATAATATTTAACTAAATTCAGGCCCAAACAGAGAGTAGTAGAGTTGTTAAACATTACCAGGGCCCGGCTCTTCTAACAGTCTTGGCTTCGGTTATAAAAACAAACACAAATTTTTCATTTTTATCAAGAAATTTTTGATATGGTGCTTCTGTTTTAATGACATGGCTAATTTCAGACGTGCAAACAGGAATGAATCAAATACAGTAAAGCATCATTTATACGATGATCGATTAAACGACGTTTACATTTATACGACGTTTTAGTGTGGTCCCAATTCCTTCTTATTCATTTTAATGAAAAAATATATCTTTTATACAATACACAAAATCGTTTATACGTCGATTTTTTGATTTTGTATAGTTTTATTTTTGATTATTTTTCTTGTGCATTTTAAGAATGGGCGAAAGTTGGCAGCTATGAATGACACCAAAAAGCATGTTTAAATGTGCCCCACATGATAACAATGTAGGCTGGAGTTCGATTAGTCTGAAAATAAGCTTACACGTAATGAATTAAATTGGAGGGGTCATCCTTTTGCGAGGATGGTCAGCTTTTCCAATCTTCCTTCTAAATGTTATCAGTATGGCGACTTTTACTTGGCCATGCGGTGTATTTGGTCTTTGCCTGTACTAGGAAAGGAACTGATGACCTGCAAAAAACGAACCTTTTCGTCAAGTAGAGTTGAAATGCTCATCTCCTGACCCATTATCCCAAGAACTCTAGAAAAATTTTTCGTAATACTACGTAAAACCATCAAAAGTAAAAAATAAAGGTACATATTTAAATTGCTTACCAGTCCCCCCCTTTTTATTTATGTATTTATTTTGGTTATTTGTTTGTTTAATTTAAAAATTTATGAAAATCAACACATTAAACATTAAGTGTAGGGATGCACCGAATATTCGGTATCTATTCGGCCATGTTACCGAATATTCGGTTAGGCCGAATATTAAACTATTCGGTTGAGCCGAATATGAAACTATTCCGCCTGCCGAATATTCGGTTTGGCCGAATAGCAAAGTATTCGGCCGAATCCAATACTTAATAAAACCTTTTAAAAACTTTTCACTATTTCTACTTTTAACTGTCAATTTTTTAATTTATATTTAAAATAATTAGAAACAAAATCATTTTTAAATAAAATAGAATGTTTTTACATTATTTATTTGCTGTTTGTAAAGTATAACTTAAGAAAATTAACCATGAGAAGGATTAAAATGGTGATTTATTAGGATTCTTCTTAGGAATAAATTATGTACTGATACAAGTTTCGAAATTTTGTTTAGTAAATAATCTGTTTCTTGTTTTTCCCCAAATAAAAATCCTTTAAAAGAAAAAAAAAAAAAAAAAAAAAAAAACCTTGAGATTTGTAATAGCTATTAAGGCAGACAATTTTTGTTCATGAAACCATAATCAACTTATTGAATTATAAGTACATTGTATTTCATCTCACTCTATGTCAAAACTTGTGTGTTTGTTTATTACATTAACAATAAATAAGATAACATATTTTCAACTCACATGCTTTGATTTCTGTAAAATATGATATGATGGGAAGGGTGGAAAATACCACCATTCATAAGAAAAGAACTATGAGGCAAACATACCTTTATTCAGAATTTAGTTGAAAGTATTTGTACTTTATATTGAAAAAAATATGCCTTGAGTTATTTAAAAAGGACAATTATCAGAGTGTAAAATTTTTCTTCAACCATTTTTTCATTATTTGATTTTAAAATGTTTGTTTTGATTCATAGAAAATTTTATTAATTAAAGTTTCATAATTGCGCTTTTTAAATAACTCAAGGCAGATTTTTTTCAATACTAAATGCTCTTTAAAAAAGCTCTTGTTTATCAAAATGTAAGTTTCTTTTATTAAATACTATTCGGCTAGCCGAATAGTAATTGTTGGGCAAAAAACCGAATATTCGGCCAGCCGAATAGTTAACTATTCGGCCGAATACCGAATATTCGGCTTTCCAAATACTTTTTATATTTCAAAATTTAAAAGGTATTAAAATGTTACTTTTTAAAACAGTTTTACATAATACAGTAGACTCCCTCAAATCCGCACTCCTAAAATCCGCAACTCTCTAAAATCTGCACATATTTTACGGATGTAAACAATGAAACATTCAATTCAGATGTAGGTGCAAAAATTGATTCTTTCAGTTTTATATCAATTCCATACATTTTTTAATTTATAATTTTTATTAAGATTATTAAATTCATGTTTTTTCATGAAGAAAGAATAATTTATTTCTGAAAATATAAAGATATTGCTAATATCATTGGTAATCACAATCTTACCAAATATATTTATGTATTAAGCTTTTTTAGTTATTAAGTCTGGCTAAACCTGAAATAAAGTTTCATTATTTTACGATCCTGATGTGAATTAGTAATGTACCTTTATGAGGCAAGTTTCATTGAATAATTTAAGAAAAACACATTTCCTCTTTTATAATGAATATTTAATTGTACATTATTGATTATTAACTTTATCTTTCCTTTTAGTATTTTAATCATTTTAAAAAATATCTAAATTTTTATTATTTTAGTTTATTACTTTTTTTAATATTTTAGAATATTGTATGCATTCATTATACTTTTGATTTCATAATTAATTACATTCAAATTATTTTTTTATAAATGTAAACAAAGCAATGATCAGAAATTCGCAAAATTCTAAAATCTGCAAAACCTCTGGTCCTAAGCTGTGCGGATTTGAGGGAGTCTAGGTCTACTGTATTCAACAACTGAATACTTAAGATATTTAACAAAATTTTATAGTATATTCAGTGAAAAAAAAAAGTATTTGTATAAAATGTAATTTTTCAGCATAGTACATAAATAGGCTGAATATTGTAAACAGATATTCAGATAGTTATAGAAAAAAGTTACTTTTTCATTATCTTTATTTTGGTTAAAAATTCAAAAATGACTGACGACTTAAAATTTACAGATTTTTCTGAAAAACTAACTAACAACTGTTAAAATTAAACCAAAAAAAAAAAAAAAAAAAATATATTACACTGATCTATAAAATACTTTTATAACACAAAATATTATATAATTATTATTATTATTATCTAATTAAATACATAATTTTAACATATAAAACACTGATTAAATATTTCCAATTAATTTGATTACATAATGAAAATCAATCCAAATGAAAATTATCAGATTAGAAATTTAATACAACAATCCATTTCATTTGCTCACGTAACATACGGTAGCACATAACCAGTTTTGAACCTTTTTCTGTTCCTAATCAATTACAGAGTTTTGAATGAATTAGTCCAAAATTGGAAAACACTCGTTCTATTGCAGCAGCACTGGCAGGACATAATAAAAGTTGTTCGGCTAATTCTACTAAATCAAAAGTTGGACCAGCCTTGAAAAATTTGCATTTTTTTTTATTGGCTTCTAAGATTTTGTTTACTATTCAAAATATGTTTCTTCAAAAATTAAAATTTATTTTTTCTAGAATATATTTAGAAACATTTTCTTTACTAAAAGCAAATAAATTTTACTTATTTAATATAAATATGTGAATATATATATATATATATATATATGTAAATAAATATTTTTATTTACATATAAATGTAGTTTTTGACATGACTGTTTAAACCATGGTTAAAACCGTCAAAAGCGTACCAACCCTGATACAAATACTTTATAATTTTTTTAAAAATGGTAATGTCCAGCAAATTTATTATCTGCAATAAAACCTGTTCATAACAGAATCCTGCTATAAACAGGACAGAAAAAAAAAAAAAAAATTATGACCTGGCATACCCCCCACCCTAAATTTAAAAAAAAAAAAAAAAGAATTATGCCTTCTAAAATAAGAACAGCCTGCATTAAAAAAAAAAAAAAAAAAAACATATATAATGTTAATTTTTTTTTATAAAAAAAAGTTTGAATAATCATACATAACTAATGAGTATGCACTCACGTCGACATTGTAAATATAAGAACCAATATATATTATAATATTCAAGCTAATTTGTTTCTCAATTAAGATACTTGCTAAGTTAAGATTCTCAATTAAATACGATTTACCTACAATTAAACAATGTTATTTGTTATCCTGATATCCTTCAGGGATTAAAACTGAATATGAAATTGCAGGTAAAAACTAAAAATAGCATTTTTTTTTTTTTTTTTTTTCAGCATTTAAGTTTGGAGTTTCGATAATAAACATTACAACTAATAATAAAAATATTTATTTCTTTATTTAAATAGATTATTACAAACTACTCCTTTAATATACACAATAAATAACAAATATGACGATGAAAAAAAAAAAAAAAAATCATGTAAACAAAAGTTATGCATGGAGCAATACATGATGCATTTATTAAAAGTTGCTGAATTTATTTGCAAAAAGAAATCCTTATTTCAAATGTCACGTTATATCGAAGAAAGCATTCCAGATGTAAATTTAGCTTACAATTAAAAGTAAACGTCTACTGAATCATACTGCAGGGCACAAGTTTATCTGAGGTATAAGAAAAATCTTGACTGTACTGGATGGAAATCATAAGTACAATATCAACAAATAATTCAATTTTAAAATTCGCTAATAAAGTCGTGTTCAAATGTGTAAAATAAAAACAATAAATCACAAAACTCCTCAACGGAACAACATAGATGATAATTTCATGCAATTTGCAATCCTATCTTCATAAATTTGGCAATCCGCTTTCTTTCACTTCATTTAAAAAAGCACTGTACTAACTCCATCGTGAGTATCGTAATTATAAATTTCATCACATAAGGTAAACCGATGTATAAATAAAACGTTTTGTTCATTTCAGAAAACCCACGAACGTCGCAGCCATCTTTGTTTAGTGTTTTGCTGTGTTGTCATGGTTCCTGCCCCCAACTTACCCCATATCGTTCAGCAACGCAAATTACCCTGAAGAACCCCGGCTGGGGTAATCACGTGACAGGGCAGCCCTGTAGGGTGAAAAGGGTGGAGATGCTGAATGCTCCCTTAATTCGAATACTTAAGACGGAAAAAAGGAAAAAAAAAAATACTTGTGATGCGATTTCATGAAAACAAAGCGAGGATATATATACAATTTATCCATACAAATAAAAATAATTAAAATTATATGTATATATATTAAAATATAATGCGAAAATGAACAGATAATGAAAATGGCAGAATGAAAACAAAACTTCTGGAAAAGAAAAAAAAATTTTTTTTTCATGAAAATTGCAAAATTCGTAAATAAAATTGTATTTATATCCATAATATAAACATTTCTGAATCTGTAAATTGATGTTAAAAAACGAAAAAAGCATGAAAATATTATAAATGATGAGGATAGTACACCAGTCGATCGTTCGCGATGGTGAAAACAGCTTTTGACCCTCGTTTTGACTGAGCACTTTGAATGGGCACGTCAACCTGCTTGTGCCCAGCGCCATGTTGATGACATTATGACTTCATGTCGTTTGTCTTACCGAAAGTTGGAGTTTCTCCAGTAAAACCTACTTCATAAGGAATATCTCCTTGCGCGCGGACCGCCCGATTGATGTATCAAGAACATAACCAATATTTTTATTCCAATTCCAAAGTTTTTAATGGTGCTGGCGCCAAATACAATTCTGAAACAAGTTGATATTTTAGTGTTTTTAAGGTAAATACTCAATCGCTTCAATAAAATACCTGAAGACTCATTTGATTTGTTCATCCTGCGTTTTGTACGCATTTGCATTTAAAGATAAAACGTTTTCTTTAAATTTAATTTTCAGTACTATGGGGGATATAAATAAGATTTTCAACCCAGTTTTATAACAATAAAAATAAAAAAAAGTACAACAAATACTCTTAATTACAAATTTTATTTTAAAGGAACATTTGAACACTATTAGAATATTGCAAATCCGCGAATAACAATGTTAATAATAGTCTGGACATAAAGTAAATGTGTTTAAAACGATTTTATCTGTGGAACAGTCGGCGAATCTTGTGATTTTTTTTTCCTTTGAACAATTGATGAATTTCACGATTATTCATTCCCATGAAATAATGACGTATTTCACGATTTTTCCGCCGATGGACGTATTTTGCTATTTTTTGTTTGATTAGATCAAAAATGATAATGAAAAAGGCACCCCCTCTTCCCTCTAAAGTGATAATGTACACAACTCCTGAAAGGGATTCCAAGTATTACATCATTTTTTTTCATTATTGTGTATCATAATTTTCAGAATTTATGCATTTTTCATATCATATAGAAATGGATTTTCTTTCTTTCTTTCTTTTTTTTTTTTTTTTTTTTTTTAAATATAACATGAGATGTATTTTGCTTTAGTACCTGTATGTAAAATATATCAATGAACTTATATATTTATATAGGATATGTTGCTTTTTCATCTTTATTTTGAAAATAACATTGTGTTTCATACTTTCAGTCAAAACAAGTGTAAATGAATTTTTAAACTGTTATTGACTGTCATTCTGTTTTATAAAGAAACTTTTGTTGTGTCAAAGACATTTTTAGCCTCACTTCCCCCAAAGAATTTTTCAAAGTTTTATGTTTGAAACTGATTTTTTAGATGTAGAATCAATAATTATATGAGACAGTATTTATTTAAAACAGTTATTGACGGATAAATTGTCTAATTTTGATAATATAATTGATTTGCAGCTTCATTAGAAAGAAAATTTTCAGGTTTTGATTATAGTTCAATTTAAACTACGCAACAGGTTAGGGAATGCAAAAGCAAACATGCATTGTTTACATTATACTTATATTTATGTCCAAATATTTCAATTTCAATAAAAGCAAATTATTTTGTATTTAAAATTTTGTTTTTGTTGTATAAAACATAATTTTTTTTCATCCTTCAAACTAAATCCTATAAATTTTTTTTTTTCTTTAAATATAAAAACCTAATTTTGTTACATAAAGAAAAAACACATTTAGAATATTGTTTTATTAAGTTTATAAACTAAGTGCTATATGTTTTAGTTTCTAAATTGTATTAAATTGCAAAATATTTATAATCATCAATGTTGATTTTTTTTTTTTTTTTAACATCATGGTACCGCTAGGCATACTGGCTATCTATATGTATAGATGGTTTGAGTAAAAACTTGTTAAGATTTGAATTATCTAAATAGTTACAAATGCTGGGTTGATAAATTTATTTTAAAAACAAAAATTTGCAAAATGCAGAAGAAATGCTTGAAATAGTGTGATGTAAATAGTATGTTACGATTGAAGTAACATTAATTATTCAACAGTGAGAATAAAATTTTTTTCCAAACACAGAGAATAAAAAAGAGTTTGGCTCCTGCTCTTAGACAATGGTGCTACTTGGTTATCCCGTCGATCAATTTCGGCAAAATATACAAATCGCCTAACTTTTAGCAAAATTATGCAACTTAACGTAATTTTTTGTTTAAATAACGAAAAAACAAATAAATTAGTAGAACTTTAATAAATGTAGAATTAAAAATCACTTGATGATGTAATAAACATGTATATTGTACTTAATGTCAAATGAATATAACATTTACGATCATCTATTATTGGCATTTAATCTCGTAGTTTGGCGGTAGATTTTTGTCGATAGGATAACCAAGTAGTACCTGGGCAATTTTATTCATCTACTGGTTTGAAAGAAATTTTATTTCTATCTTTGAAGCCATTAACAGCCAAACTGTACTGGTTTTGAAATATTATATCGTGGAGCATCGTTTATACGACGCCGAAGGGACTACCGAAAAACGCTGTATAAACGATAACGATGTATAATCTATTTTCACTTCCAAAACTAGAATTAATTTTGTTTTCACTTAATTTTAATGTTTAACGGGATGGTATGTATGAATTTTTAAATTAACCCACGAGTAGTCACAACTTTTTTCACAACGTCATTAGTCTCGGTCTTTTAGCCGCTGGCCCCCCATATACCAAATATGTAAAATAAGAAATATTTTTCACCTAATATATGAAAATAACATTTCAATGGAAATATCAATTTGCAGTTTTCTTAAATTATGCATTTTATTCATGAGGTCTGGAGTAATTGAAAATGTAAAAATGAACTGACATTAGTGATTGTTCTATAGACTTTTTTGCCAATTTCAAATTTGTTTCTAAAAATGTACCTGAAAGAAAATCAGAGGTGTCCTGTTACTTCATTAAGGTAGTCGAGAAACCTTCAAAGTCAGCTACATGGTAGATCTCCGTTGTATTTGTAATGTGATACAAGTTAGTAGAAGATAAGTTATACGGGCGGCGAAAAGACTGACACGCGACTACTGACGGGTTAAACAAACCAAAATAAACAAATAATCTTAAAAACAAGAGGGGGGATTAGTAAGCAATTTAAATATGCGTACCTTTATTCATGTTTCACCGAAAGGTTTCTCATTTGCAGTACATCGTTTCCTTTCCATTTTAAGTTACAGATCAAAAACCCGCGTGGCCAACTAAAATTCGCCAATACTGATAACAGTTAGAAGGATAGTCTATTTGCAACTTTAAACAGATCGGGAAAGCTGACCATCCTTGAAAAAAGAATGACCCCTCCCAGTGTAATCTGTTACATGTAAGCTGATTTTTCAGACTAATCAAACACCAGCCCACATTTTTATAATATGGAGTGCATTTAAACATGCTCTTTGGTGTCATTCATAGCTGCCAACTTCCGCTCGCTCGTAAAATACACAAGAAAAATAAACAAAAATAAACCTATACAAAATCTAAAAATCGACGTATAAAAGATATATTTTTACATTAAAATGAATAGAAATGAATTGGGACCCCATTAAAACGTATAAATGTAAACGTTGTATAAATGATCGTCGTATAAACAATGCTTTACTGTATGCCTAATACATTGGCAAACTGTCAGGGTTGTTATGATTTCGCCCAACCCAAAAAACTCGGGTGGGTTTTTTTTTCAAAATTTCAACTTTAAATTAGATATGTATTTATATTAATATACATAATATATATTGTATATATATTTATGTTATCTATCTATATTAGTATTTAAAAAAAAAAAAAAAACTGAGTTTTATCAATATGTTTGTAGCAAACAAAGTAGCCAAATGAAAATTTTCACTGTAGCAAGACTTGTGAGAGATATTTTGGTCAACTGAAAGTACAACTAAATTCAGAGAGAGATTGAAATACAACAAAAACCCTCCAAACAAGTTACTCCAGTTTCAAAAGAAAAAAGATTATAGAAGGGGGATTGGAGATATATGATACTGTTCTGTTTTTGGAAATTCCTCCTCTTTGTTCTGAAATGTGAGGAAGAGTGGACAATTACAATTCAAAGGAGAGAGGGGGGGGGGAATTATTATTCTGTTCTTGAAAATTCGTACTCATTAGCTTTTCTGTTTTTTTTTTTTTTTTTTTTTTCCCTTTTTTTTTCAGTAAGTTGGAGAAGAATGCTTTGAAAAGCGAAAATGGAAATTTTCTATTTACCTCAGACTAAGCAAATGTTACCATGCTTAAGAAAGAATATAGATATACATTTTGGATTGCAAACAAGTCAAAAGAAAGAAAAAACTTACAATCCAACATAATTCAATATGTTTAAAAATTCAATTTTCAGAATGAAATTTTTTATAGAGAAAATATTTATAATATATAGGCAGGCAATCATTTCAATTGAAATGAATAAAGATACTTTTATCCTTAACAAAATATTAGTTTAAAACTTCTCATTCAGCTCTAGTTTTAATACAATACTTTAATGATAGTTTTATTGTTAAAATTATTAATACTAATAATTTATCTAAAAGCAAAGCATAATTTTGATTATTGTCTTTGATTTATATACAGTAGACTCCCTCAAATCTGCAAACCAGAAATTCGCAACTCTCTAAAATTCGCACATAATTTATGGATGTAAACAATGAAACTTTCAGTTCTGATATTGGGACAAAATTTGATTTTTTTAGTTTTATATCAATTCCATGTGTTTTTTAATTTGTAATTTTCTTAATAATAGTCTATTCATGTTTTACATGAAGGAAGAATAAATTTTTTTTGGAAAAAATTCAAGATATTTCTGATATTACTGGTAATCCCAATCTTCCTACCAAATATATTTATGCATTAATCAAGATTTTTTGGTTATTAAGCCTGGCTAAACTTGGAAAAAAAAATCCTTATTTTATGATTTTGATGTGAATTAGTAATGTACTTTTATAAGGCAAGTTTTGTTGAATAATTTTAGAAAAATACATTTAATCTTTATAATGTATATTTAATCATACACTATTGATTATTAACCTGACATTTGCTATTAGTACTTTAATCATTTTAAAGATTATCTAAATTTTTAATATTTTAGTTAATTACTTATTTAAATATTTTATATTATATTGTAAGCATTCATTACAGTTTCAATTACATTATTAATTGCACTCAAATTACTGTTTAAAAAAATGTAAACAAAGCAATGACCAGAAATCCGCAAAATTCTAAAATCCACACAACCTCTGGTCCCAAGCTGTGCGGATTTGAGGGAGTATACTGTATTTTTGTAATCAATTTCTTATTTTAAATTTAGTAGTAAATACTTTTTTTAAAACATTCTGAACCACCTCCCATAACTGATAAAACCCAGTGGGTTGGGGTTTTTTTCTGAAAAACCTGGTCATTTAACAACCCTGCAAACTGTTCAGCTTTGGCTCTCATAATAGGACCACAAGTTAGAATATTCCAATTTGTAGCCTTATTCAACATCTCATACTTATTTAAACAAATGCAGTCACCCACGCCTGAGTTGCCTGGTACTTTTGATCTTTTTCTAGTTCTTCCAGTTCCATTTTTATTGCTTGAAACTTTAATCTTTGTTATTTAAATATGTTGATAATTTATACGATAAAGTTCCAAATTCCTTGGTGATTTTCTATTTCTATTTAGCACCTTTTTCCAATTCATTATCATCGCTACCTTTTGAGCTGATTTATTAAAAGTCTTAACTTTTTACAATGCCATTGTAAGAACATGGAAACAACAGTTAAAAGTACAAAAACGAAATTTGCATTCTTTAAATGATCGTTTGACGAAATTCGTGATTTTGCCCGCAATTCTTTAATTTATTTCTTTAATTAATTTCTTTTTTTTCCTGGCGACCATGTCAAAATTAGCGATATTTTTTATGTGGGTCCATCTGTCTGAATTTTTGAACTCATGACCGATTTTTTTTCTCTTTAATTCTCAGACTAATGACCAATTTTTTTTTTTTTTTTTTTTTTTTTTTTTTTTTTTTTAAATGTTTGGGAGAATTGTCATGGGCCATTGTAAATTCTCAATGGATTTCACCCCTGGTCTTTCTTCCATGGCATCAATACATCTTTCAACTTTCGCATTTGACCAATGGTGACCATTAAGTTTGGCGAGTGAGAAAAATAAAGTTAATCACCACGTTTTGAGAGTTACTTGGTAGCACATGCTAATTTTGTGCTATAAAATCTGATTAAATAAAATTTATTTAAAAGAAAAATGTGTTTATTACATTCAAAATGTAGATTATAACACTTATAGTAAATGAACCACAGACTATTCATATAAGTAGACACCACATTGTATTGTTCTCTCGGCAACGTTTCAAATCCAACATCTTTGGCAAAAAGGCGGTGGTTGCTTTATTGGCAACTTTCAGATTTGACAAAGAGAAAAGCAGAAGTGTGGTCAACTCAAGACAAACATAAACATGTGAGTTTCGGTGGGAGAAAAACCAGTTTGGCACACTAAATCTGCCCTCCATCAAGTGACGAAAGGAAAAGATCCCGGCATAAAAAACGGTTGCTGATGTGGAGTCTAGTTATGAGAAGTCTGTGAAATAAACAAACCAACTTGTTTCTTTCATTTTTTCCATTAGTGGAAGACATTTCTTCTGGGCGATTGTTTTTTACCTCATTTGAAACTTGCCAATCCTGGACTCCAGAGAATTTCTAATATTAAAGGGCAAGGATTCAAAATTCCCTCTAATTTTAGGTGACTCAAGTTAAACTATGGGTTTAAAAGAATTGCTTAAACAGCAAGCAAATTTACTGTCCAACCGATTTTGTCGCCTGTGATGTCTACTTTAGTACTTGATGTAAAATGTATACCAGGAACTAGGATGTAAAAAAGATTTTTTGTAAAATGTAAAAAAAATATATATATTAAAATAGATTTTTTTTTTCCCCACAGCGGTAAAATTCTGAATAGAGATTTTTCTCAGGCAACATTAAATTCTGAAACAGCAGAATTCCTGTTTTATACTAGTGTTTTTACTTGTTTTTTCTTTTCTCTGTATTTTTAGTATGATATTAATAAATAATAAGATTGTATAATTTAAATTTGACGATGATTTCAGCATAGCATTAGAATAATTTCATTGTCTAATGATTATTTCAATATTTTCAGATGCTTGCATTAAGCAGTAACTGTAATTTATTGTTTATGATAAGTTAAAAACATTGTTTTTTTGACATTTTATTTTTGTTCAATTAGTGAATTGTCTTTTATTTATTGATTTCTTTAAAAATTTGTAGGTCAAAATGGAAAATTTTTATGATGGTCTGAGGATAAACATACGTAGCATACTGAGTCCAGTGTCTGAAGAGACTGTTATTGGTATCATTCAGGTCGTTCAAAATGCTGGTTTTGAAACTTTATCGGATTTACAGTTTTTGCAGGAAAATGATTTTATGTCCGTCTTAAAACCTATTGCTCGACGAAAATTAATAAAAATGTGGAACAATCCTGATGTGATCGAAGAGTTGAAGTTTGAATATGAGAGAAAGAAGAATGAAGGTATGAGTCGGGAAATAGATCTATTCTTGGCTGAAGCAAAAAAATCTTCTGAATCCATCACAAATTCAGGTAAATCCAAAACATCATGAAGAAAATAGTATTTGCAAAACTCTAATGCAATGTTTCCAGTACACAATATGTGTTAGACCAAATAAATGCAACGAATTAAAATATCATATCAAATAATTTTGAGGAAATATTTCAATCAATTACCTATTTTGTGGATGAAATGTCACAGTCCTCAAAATTGGTCCCAATAAACTTTAAAAAATCGTAATCGCCACACCTGTGAGAATGCTACTTTTCTCTGATGACATCTCATTGACCTAACTTTAATCAAGATTTTCTGTGCAGTATAGGATTCATACCTCATTTTTAAGAGTTTGCATTAGTCACTCAAAAAGAACTGGATGATAATGTTAAGTCTATAGAGGCATTATTTTCAAATTTCTTGTTCAAATTTTAATATTTTTAAATGATATATATATATATATATATATATATATATATTTTTTTTTTTTTTTTTTTTTTTTTTTTTTTTTTTGCATAGGATAGCTGAGGATGGCTGGTTTTAAGAGTAGTTTTTACTTTTAAGATTATTTTTAAAAGTTACTTTAACTTTGGGAACTGATTCTGAAATTGAAAAATTATCCTAATTAATAAATAAAATTATCCTAATATAAAAAAAAATTATGTAACCTAAATCCAAAAAATTAAAAACTAACCTTAAAACTAGCTGTCTTCAACTATGAATAATATAATATAAATCGTTCAAAATAATCGTTCAAAAATATTAAAATTTTATTTAGATATTTGAAAGTAATGCCCCCTTAGACTTAACATTATCATCTGGATCTCTTTGAGTGACTAGTGTAGGCTCTTAATAACTTAAGAGTCACTTAATAATTTAATTTTATTTAAAATTTTCTAAATCAGGTTTTAAACATTTTTATATAATTTTTAAATTAAGGAGACAACAATTGATATTAAAATCCAGAGTATGAGACATGGACTTCTCCTTTTAGTCATTCCACATTTTTTCAATGTAGTCATCACAACTTGACATGCTTTTTATGAGTGTCACATCCACCTTAATCTATTCAAAGTCCTCAAAATATGAGTCATCAATATCTGAGTAGATGTTGTAATTTTTCTTTGTCCATGCTCTGGGGTTTGGTATTATCATGAGAATGTCACAGTTTTCATTATCGAAGCAAAGTCAGAAAGTTTCTCATTGTTGATCATGGGACTTGATATCTGAGGCATATTAGGGGCCATTCATAAATGATGTCATGCATTTTTTCCATATTTTTGACTCCTCTTTGTCCTAAAGTGTCACACTTCTCTTTACCTTCACCCTCCTCTCTTGTCACATGTCACGTTATATTACATAAGCATATACAGTACTAGTGAAAAATGCTCCAAGGAGCAGTGCAAAAGCAGAATATGATTTTAATTGAGCATTAAAAAGTAATGGACAAGTGCTTCTGTTAATTACTGAGCATGAGAAGGATAAGGGATCCCTTCTTGGCTACAACTCACTTCAATGCCAACTTTGAAAAAATCATATTTGCGCTTTTTCCATATAAAAGAAATTTGCGGTTTTTTAGTAGAATTTTCCACCGTGCTTTAGATGTTAACCAGGGTTGTAGTCATAAAAATAACATAAGATATATGCTCTAAACAGAGGGATATTCTAGAATGTGTGTACTATAAGCTTTCTTGAAAAACAGAGGGTATATGGTGTTCTATTAAAAAGTCCAGAAGGTGTACGGCGTATAGCCTGTACTACATCTCTGATGTTAACTGCACTGTTCATTCTGCACTATACTACAAATCAATTTTCTATGCAATTATACACTTAGGGTATGCTTAGTGGCAGTGCATGAATGTGATACCTGCAGGAACTAGGTATCTAGCATTATGTCGCCTTCCTTTACATTTATGTCTAATTAAGCTGCATCTTTACTGGTTACGTCTTTACACTATACATTTTTATAGTAACTGCGACTGATTTGTTTTCACGGAAAAAGCGCAAATATGATTTTTTCAAAGTTGGCATTGAAGTGAGTTGTAGCCAAGAAGGGATCCCTTATCCTTCCTCATGCTCAGTAATTAACAGAAGCACTTGTCCATTACTTTTTAATGCTCAATTAAAATCATATTCTGCTTTTGCACTGCTCCTTGGAGCATTTTTCACTAGTCCTTCTATTTTTCCATATTCCATAAAGATACTGCACAACTTGTTTTGTATTTTATATATAGAAAACAAAATCTTATTTGTATTGAAATTAAAAAATGCTAC
Organism: Maratus speculifer; assembly: GCA_964019185.1. NCBI lineage: Eukaryota > Metazoa > Arthropoda > Arachnida > Araneae > Salticidae > Maratus > Maratus speculifer. The sequence continues at coordinate 76,368,491 of OZ025301.1, forward strand.
ATACTCTAATACTCTGGTGTTACCAATTAAAAAAATTTTTTAAACAGGTTTTTCTATACCAAAATTCTACGGTGGTTTTCAAAAAAAAAAAAAATAAATAAATAAATCAGTTTTTTACTAAAGTGAATAAAATAATAAATCCTTTCAAAGAATAGATTTTTCATTCAAATATCCATTATTTTTGCCAAAAACAGGAACTTTTTTTATGCAAGAGTAAAGTTTGATACAAAAACCATGCTTCTTTTTTTTCTTAATCCGTATTTATTTTGGACTTATTAAAAACGTACTCCACCGCTTTTATAGGAAACGATTGCTTTACTGTGTTATGGAGCATTCTCATTGGCCATAAAGAGACATTCTATAAAAGCTGTGGAGTGACTCTGCAACAAATGGGTCAAATTTTTAACAGTGCACTGTTAAAAATCTGCTGCATTTTGCTGCAACGCCCTCCACCACTTGTATATAATATCTCTATTCCAACCAATGAGAAAGCGCCATTTCACGGCCAAGTAACCGTTTTCTATACAAGCAGGGGAGTGCGTTGCAGCAAAATGCAGCAGATTTTTAACAGTGTGCATATCCTTGGTGCTATAGTTTACAGGAGTGGTACATTGTTCAAAATTTGAAACTTTTGCTGCATCGCCACTCCATCGCTTTGATAGAATATCTCTATTTTGATCGATGAGAATCCTCGATAATGCATTTAAGTAATAGTTTTCTATTTATCTACTATATCGTTTCCGTATATTTATTTTTTCAATCAGCACCAAGGTGCGCACTTTATTAGAAGACGCGCTCTATTAGAGGGCGCATTCTATTAGAATAAATACGATATATACTTATAATAAATACACTTTGTTAAAGTACAGGGCCCCAATATTTGACAGGTATGCCAGGCATTTTTGCCATTGATGCCATTAACAAAATATAAATAAATGAAAAAAATGGATAAAATATAAATTTGGCATGGTGCAAAAAATTGCCTAGTTTAAAATTAAAAATCAAATTTGACAGTCACCAGGGCTAGACACCGTGCATAATTATTCAGTAAATGATTCATTAACACTAGAACGCCCGGAAATTCTACTCAAGTTTGAAAATAATATTTCTCACCAGAATTTTTATTCAAAATTATTTAATTGATTTATTTAACGTAAATTTGCGCGGATTAGATTTAAATTATTTCAAGAAAATTTTTCTAGTTCGAATTGAAATTTAGTTACATGATTGGAGTCGAATCGACTCCATCCGGGCGTTCTAGTGTTAAAAAATGACAAAAATCAGCATGTCAAAAAATTCATAATTCGTTAAAAAATTAAGTTAAAAATAAGAGAAAAAAAAGCATTCTGTATTTTTTTATGCTTAATCGAATGGTGTAACTGGTTTTTCTCTCCGATGATCACAAGTACCTTAGATTGATGACTGCTATTCTTTTATTTCATCTTGTAAAAAAACTGTTTAACGTAAAGCTATGAATTTTTGCAGGATTAATTAGCATCGCAAAATCTTTAAAATAAACTTTACCGCAACATTCTATCTGCAATAGAACGTTAGATATACCCATTTATGACCAAGTTTGGAAAATACGCAATTTCAGAAAAACCGCCCAGCGAAATAACGTTTTCTCGATGACTACCTCGGGATAAAAAGTTTGTCTTTTGTTTAAAAAAAAAAAATTAAGTTTTTATCTTTAGTAGTTTTCGAGAAAAGTGCTGTGACACAAAATTTTTGTCCGATTTTCAGAATACTCTACAGTACACCTACAGTATGCCATAAAAAAAAAAAAATTTTGTGCTATGTTGTACTTCTTGGTCAGACGAACATTTAAAAAAAAAAATCATCAAAATTGGATAAGTTTTTAGTTAGTTATTGCAAAAAGAAAAATTGAAAAATCCGTGTGCATTATCGCTCAATCATATTATTGTTGTGCGCTGCCGCGCGCACAATGAAAACCTCGTTACAACAATATTTTGGGGACATGATAAATATATTGTTGTAGAGGGATTGTGTTGCTATATCGAGGGTCTTTGTATTTTGGGCATTTAACAAGGTTTTATATATATATATGAAATACTTAAAAGTTTATGCATGGAAGAAATTAATTAGCAGACTGCTAATAGTTGGAATTAAATATTACAATATATGAATATATATATATATATATGTCATAAATTCAGAAAATAAGAAAAAAAAGAAGTCTAAAAATATTAGCATAATTTTATTGAGAATAAGCTAATATTTTGGTTTTTTATTCATTTATAGACTGTTAAGTCAACCAATATTTAAGTCTTTTGTTGTCAGAATCGATGAAAAATTTGGCAAAATGTAATAAGATTTTTTTTTCTGAGTATTTGAAAATCAAAATATCGTTATAATAGGAGAAAATGACATTGAGTTTTAAAAAGTTAAATCGTTCTAAGGGGCTTATTGCTCTAGAGAATATCACAATGTTGAGGGGGAAATAATATTAGTTTATATGGAAATTCTCCGAGACCACAAAATATTATCGTAGTAGAGGGAGTTATTGTTGTATCGGATATCGTTGTAGCGAGAGTCTACTGTACTTACAGTAGAGGTCTGCACGGGCCGGAATTTCCGGGCCCGGCCCGTTCAAATTTTTATATTTTAGGTCCAGCCCGGCCCGTAGAAAAATCAGGGAAAACAGGCCCGTTTTGGCTCGTTACAATTTCTAAAAAATTCAGATTTTTATCATATAATTAAGATTTTTTTTAAAAAGGACTGCATACATATCTATGGAATGATTTTACAGTATATTTTACAGGAAATACACATTGGTAACATTAATGATTACTAAGATTCTTAGGCTTTCAACATTCAAATAAATATTCATTAAAAAATTAATATAGCTTAGAATAAAAAAAAGAAATTTAAAAACATCGTAACTTTTGAAACTGTTTAATAAAAGAAGATTTATAAAAATATTTCTATATTATTTTATTAAAGATTTTAAATCCAAATTCATACGTTAATTCAAAGAAGGTTCTTTCTGATACATTTCTAAATTCATTTTTTTCTCAGAAATGCATAAGATTAGCAGGTGTCTTTATTCAGAAACTATATAATTGAATGGCGTTATCCATTTTTTGATACAAGCAATTTAAGAACACTGCAAGCAAAAAAAATATTGTCATAGTTAGCGTTTTGAATAGAATTTCTGGAAGCGATAGCATGGGAAGGGAGAAAAATCTACAACCATTTGAGAAACTATTGTATCTCAACAAGGTTATACAAGTATTTTATTTACCAAAAATGAAAAACTCTATTCGATTCCAAATTCCTTCAATAGTCAGGCTTATCACTTTTATATTTTTACAATTAAAAATTAATGTAAAAATGTGTCAAACTTTCGCGTTATTGAAAAATTAATTTAAAAACCATCAAGAAGTATATATCCAAAGATTAAGCTAACATAAGTTCTTTATTGCTGTTCATAATTTTACAAATTATGTTGTCTGCTCTACAGATCTTGAGAACAATTAAGTCTTCTTTCGGTCCGGCAAGTCTATATGTAGAAAAATAATGCCTTGATCTCCAATTTTGATCTTGCCCTGCATGAGGCAGTTTAAAAAATATTAAAACGGGTTACACACAATGTAACTGTCCGATGCCGATCTCTACACTGCACAAGTTACATTTTTATATTGATGCTGTCAAACTAGTATGACTCGTGACGCACATTTATATTTATTCTCGTTAAAACCATTTACGTTGAGAATAGGTTTATATTTTATCGTTTATGTTTAAATCTTCCGAAAATTTTTATATCGGCCCGTATGGCCCATTGAAAAAAAATTCTAATTCTGCCGGGCCGGGTACGGGCCAAGCCCTGGCCCATGCAGACCTCTAACTTACAGCTCAGAAATAAAGCACTTTGTTTTAAATCACATTTCAAATTTTATTTTTTAATTTTAACTGTATGTTTTAATTCATTTGTGTGCTGAACAATAAAAATGATTTGTATTTTACATAAAATAACATTTACAATAATAATAATAATTAATATATAGAATAGTAATAAGATATTAATATCAAAGAGCAATTGTAAACAGCAATACTTTGAAATAGAATTTAACATATTTGGCTTTAAATCTTATCTTTATGAACACAAAATATTTAAATTTTTAAATAACTTCATACTTCATAATTTAATCTACTGAATTTTAATGCTTTTATTTTAATCAAAATGTGTGGTGTCACATTTCTTCTTACCCATTCCACCCCCTTGTTGCAAACTATCACAATTTCCTGAACCCCCCTTCCCTCCTTCAAATGTGACATCATTTATGGATGGCCTCTTAGTTAAATATTGGTGTTTTGATTTTTATTGACTCTGATTAATGTTTGATCGATCTTGATTGAATTTGTTTCTTAAAATTGAGAAATCAATTAATTTGAAATATGAAACAATGTCATAGCGAGATACATTAAACAAACCTGTTAATAATGTTGCTTTAATTGATTTTTTGTTCAGCAAAAATAGCTATTCAGAATACACTTGGCACTGACCATTCTGAATGAAAAAATTCTTATTGTATGTTATTTCTTTATGCTATAAATCTCATAATTGACCAATTCTGCTTGAATTCAGTTAGCCCCTGGATTGTGATTAACTGAGTCAACTCATTCTGTCATTATTCTGAATAATCAAAATTTTGCTGTATTAATCTTATAAGCTCTTATTTTCTTCTTTTATTAAAAAAAATGTATTTCAAATATTATTAGTGATGATGGAAAATATTACTGAGCTGCTGAAAGCAAATATATGCAGAATATTGAATTCAGTATCAGAAGAGACTCTTGATGATATCATTAATGCTCTAAAGTGTGCTGGTCTTCAGTTGCTATTAGATTTGAAATTTGTACGGGAAGATGATTTAACACAAGTATTAAACCCTATTCAGAGAAGAAAACTTGTAAAAGCTTGGAGTCAGCAAAGTAAGATAGTTTCAAATTATTATGGATCATAATGTTAAAAAAATACTATGTAATGTTATACTTATATTATAAACACAAAACATACTATATAAATAAATTTTATAACTCTATTATGTGCTCGTTGATTCATTTAGTTATTTTCTCTCTCCTTAGGTATTCTACTTCTTTTTTCAAATGCTTCTATTGTTCTCCATGAGCCAGCTGCTGCTGATCATAACAACCATGAGGATACTAGTACTGTATCAAGGTATTCTAAATATATTTTATAAATATGCAGAATTTCCTCGAGGCATGGCTTAATTTGACTGGAGCTCATGTAGTTCAGCTCTAGTACTTCTCTATTTTTAGTAAACATTTAAATATTGTTCAGAATTCACTAGAGCTCACAAATACAGGGCTACAGATCTTAGTTAATTAATGATTCCAATAAAAAAAAAGTAGAAACCAGTGGTTCCGAATCTTTATTAGTACACAACCCACCTAATATAAGAGATTGTATCACTATGGAAATTGTATTACCTCTATAAAATATCAGATATTTTTCTGTGAAAAAGACCAATTTTCATATGAAGAATACATGTAAGTGGAATACTAGTTAGAACAACACACAGAGAGGATTTAAAATCGTTTAATTATTACCAAAACATAACTTTATAACCAAGGAGATTTCTGGCAAAGGTATTTACTGATGAGAACCTTTAATCAGGATAAAAAGCAAATAATTTTAACCTTAGGTTACTTTCTACATGCAGTTGTTTCTGTTTTTGTCTTTTTAAAATAGCTATATAGAAAAAGCATCTTCACAAAAGTATGTCAAAAGAACCATATAAAAGAATTTAAAGATGATTTAGATATTTATGAAGGTTCTGCTTGTATATTCATACAGAAGAAAATTATGGATTTTCCTTATTCAAATTGTTATACTTAACTTTTGAAATAGTTGAAATAAAAGATTTTGGGACAAATCTCAATTGTTCTGCGACCCAACAAAACACTCACTGGAACTCATAATGAAGTATTTTATATTCTATGCTTGATGCCTGTTTTTTAACCCAGCTATTAATTGATTGACTGTGCCATCCATTTACGAATTGACTTAATGATTGTACACATTTTTTTTTCTTTTCTTTTGTGTTGCTTTGATTTTGTGATCAGATTTCATATATATACATATATATAAAGACTGAGTTGTCAATATAAGCAAGACAATTAAAATTATAGCTGGAATACTTATACTATACAAAAATATTTTCATTCCATTGTTTTAATAAACATAAAGAAATTTTTTCTAGTGGTGTACTGAGTAGTATTTTGGCCGAGTAGTCGAGTAGTTGTGTAATAAGAAAAAAAAAAAACCCACTGATGTGCGCATAATGTGAGCTTATGTGTACATATATCATAGCAAACGCGGTAGCGTTTGGTATAATATGTTTAAGAAATAGAAAGTGCAAACAACTTTCTAAAATTTCTGGCGAACCAGTTGAGATACGGCAGTGAAATTTTTTTTTAAAGATAGAACTCGACGGGACGAATAAAATGATAGCATTCAAAAAATTACTGCAGCTTCCAATAGTTTTTTATTTAATTTTAAATGAAAAAATGAAGGCAAAAAATTCAACTAAGTCTAGCTAACGTTTCCGTGCATGGATTAATTTCATTTTTGGTTTATTTTAATCCTCATGGTAAAACTTAAAACAGTTTTTTTTTTCATCTTTGTATGTTTGACGGTCGCTGAGAAAATCGAATTTATGTCTGAAATCTTCAGCTGAACATAGTCTTTTTCTTATATTTGTTTCTTCTTATAATTGTTGCACGTAAGTTTAAATGAACATAAAAATTGCTATGTATGTAACATAAATAACTAGATTAGATAAATCATGTGAAAAAAAAAAACTTATTTGTTGTTATTTTCATGGATTATATTCACTATCTATTTTGACAAGAGAAGTGAAATATTTTTTATTTATTAAATTCCTATTTATTTAAGCTACTAGCCGCCTCTGGCAACCAAATTGGTCTCCTTAAATTTACTAGTGTCTAGACCCCGCCCCAAACTTTGGCTCTTATCACAAATGCACCCAATAAATTCCCCATGTTGCCGATTATTTCCCTTTTTTAAACGGAAGATGGTTTCTTGATTTCCGTTTTTTGACGATACTACAAATAAACAAACAAACAGACAGAGAGACAAACAAACAAACTGACAAACAAACATACAAACAAACAAACAGACAGAAAAACAAACAAACAAATCGACAAACAAACAAATAAAAAACAAACTGACAAACTAAAAGACAAACAGACAAACAAATAAATAAACCGACAAACAGACGTAAAAACAAACAGACTCATAAACACACAAACAAATAAACCGACAAACAAACAAACCGACTAACAAACAAACCAACAAACAGACAGACAAAAACAAACAGACAGACGAACAAACAAACAAACAAACAAACAGACATAAAAACAAACAAACAGACAAACAAACACACAAACAAATAAACAGACAGACAGACAAAAACAAACAGACAGACGAACAAACAAATCGACAGACAGACAAATAAACAAACAAATCAGCAAACAAACATACAGACAAACAAACCAACAGACAGACAAACATCGCTGGATCCCCGAAACTTGCTGTACAGGAAACACTAAAATGCACAAAACTCGCCAACGCCACAATCACTAATGTGTGTATGAGCGCTGCGCGCCCATTAAAACCAAAAAAAACATCACTGGATCCACGAAAACTCGCTGTGCAGGAATCACTAAAATGTATGAAACTCGTCAACGCCGCATTCAGTAATGCGTGTATGAGCGCTGTGCGCCCATTAAAGCAAAAAAATCATCACTGGATCCACGAAACTCGCCGTGCAGAAATCACTAAAATGTACGAAACTCGTCAATGCCGCAATCACTAACGCGTGTATGAGCACTGCGGTCCCATTAAACCAAAAAAAAAAACATCACTGGATCCACAAAACTCGCTGTGCAGGAATCACTAAAATGTATGAAACTGCCGCCAGTTTGACGAAAATATCGTTTTAGAATATCAGTTACATATATATTTTTAAAGAGAGTATAACAATAAATAAAAAAAGTTTATATAACTATAGAATAAAACAATTTATATAATTTAAAAAAGAAATAAAAGTAAATAAAACGAGTGGAATCCCGTCGAATTCGAGTGAAATGTTTAAAAGACCCGATCGATTTGGTTTTTAAAAAGGCAAAAGTAATTACATTATTGAATCAATATATAATAAATATACTTCCAAACTTAATGTCAAATTTGCCAGTTACAATTTTGCATGCAAATATTCGCACATCTCCAGTTAAAATTGTAATCTGAGCGCCGGCGAAATCAAGAAATTTTATTTTAAATGCACTCACAGAAAAATAGTTTTATTAAAAAAAAAACTAATTTCATTTTTACTGTGACATTGTTTTCTCTAACTGAAGTCATCTGAAGGTAAAATCTCAATCTCAGTGTCCATAATGAAAAGAAATATTGTAATGTAATATCGGGTACTACTAGGTTATCCAGTTGACCAAAAAATTATCGCCAAACTATAAGATTAAATGCCAATAATGGATGATCGTGAATGTCACATTCAATAACATTAAATACGATTCACTTGTTTAAAATGTCATTAAGTGATTTTTATTTCGACTTTTTATTAATATTTTTATTAATATTCTACTAATTATTTGTTTTTTCGTTATTTAAAATAAAAATTATGTCAATATGTATAATTTGGCGAAATTGGTCGACGGGATAACAGAGTAGTACCTAATATCGTTATGAGTAAAAATGCGATGTTTTAAATAGTGACGTCATTTTCTCTTCAAATGTTTTTTAAAAGTTAATGTTATTAGTAATATGGAAAAGGCATCCGTAATAATATATTGTAATTCCCATTTATCTGGTTGTTGAATGATATCATTTTCCTCATTTGAAATTTTTCTTATTTTGCTTTAGACATTAATTTTTATCATAAATTATTTTCTGTTATTTTATTTACATTATTAATATTATTTCTCAGTAAATATTTTTTTTTTAACCTCAATTAGTGCATAATTATGGGCAATCATTTTGGAAAATAAATTTTTATCATCGAGAGGAAAACTAAACTGAGTTGCCACCATTTTGAACAAATATCGTAAAAAGCATTTAAAATTAAAAATAAAATATAAAAATGGAAATAAATTAAAAAATAACTAAAATGGGCACAACTACAAATAAATAGCTTTCATTTAAAAAAATAATTATCAAAATCGGTTGAGTAAAAAATTCAGGGATGATGACACGACATTTTTTAGCTTGTCTGAAAGAAATAGCATCGAAGGCTAATAAACAATTTATGGTACTACTTGGTTATCCCATTGACCAAAAAAACTATCGCCAAATGACAATATTAAATGCCAATAATGGTTGACCGTAAATGTCACATTCAATGATATTTGTCACGAAATGCATGTTTAAAACGTCATCAAGTGATTTTTATTTCGACTTTTTATTTGTATTTTTATTAATGTTTTTCTAATTTATTTGTTCTTTCGTTATTTAAGAAAAAAATTACCGTAAAATACCGTTAATCCGCCCCCCTAAACGAAAAGAAAAATCGTACAATAGTTAGAGGGGGGCGCTTACACGGGATTTTTTCGCAATCGTTCAACAAGATTTACAGGAATGAATCATCATGAAATGAATGATTCGTTGAATGAATCATGAATTTTGATAATTTAAACATTTGGGTTTTTTTTATTTAAAAACGTAAATTCTGTCGAAAAAACGGAGAATAAAGGAGAAATTAGTAAAAAAAAGCCGAAACAAGCATGAAATCTATTAAAAAATCTTGAAAAAACGCACATTTCATCAAAGATTCATGATTCATTCATTTCAAAATGATAAATCCCACTCTAAATTCCTTTGAGAATCGAGAGGGAGGGCGCTTTCTCGGGATTTTTTGAAAAGTTCAAATTCTTCATAAAGTGGGGAGGGGGCGTTTGATCGGGAAGGGCGGATTAACGGTATTTTACGGTATGTAAATATGCAAAATTTGGCTATTAGTTTAGTGATTTGTATAATTTGGCGAAATTGGTCAACGGGATACTAAGTAGTACCTAATTTATTTATAAATAAACAATAACATCCGCGTTACCATATCAAACAAAATAATGACATTTTGGCACCAGTAAAATACCTCGATGATATGTATATGACATTAGCAGAAATCACGCCAACGTGGTGTGTATATATGATATGTGTGCCGAAAATGCATACTTGGTTTATTTACATTACATACGATGCTACTTGAATATCAGGCCGACCAATATTTATAGAAATCGTCAAACTATTCGCCAATTTACTCAAAAGGAAAAATGTCGCCATTGTAAAATTTTAAGTTTAGAAAGTTAATGAATTTAGCTTTAAAAAATCCCTAACGAAAGGGATTATTTTAATGATGACGTTTACTTATGGCATATAGATGTACCAAATATAAAATTTGATTTATTTATGTACCAAATATAAAATTTGTTTTATTTAGATGATTTCGAATAAAATAATACTAATAAAAGTTTTCATAATTTAATCCAGAATTTATTAAATCAAACCATAAAGAGATATTTTTAAGATATCGCATATGTGAATAACATTAAAGTATTTTAAATGTATTAATAGAATTTATTAAGGGACATAAAACATATCAGTGTTAGCGGAAGTTTGTAAGGAGTCAAATGCTTCTTATTTAGTCAAAAAATGTAGGCAGATATAACCATAAAATAACAGTAATGAAATATATTATATTTTTCTCACTTAATATCAAGAGCTATTCGTTTATTGGCATAAAATTTATTTAAATAACAAAAGAACAAATAAATTAGTAAAACATTAATAAAAATACAAATAATCGAATTTAAAATCATTTGTTGACTCAACAAACAAGTATAGAGTCAGCCAATATGCTCTTCGAATACGAAATATCTGCATTCAGGTCATTTATTAAAAGAGCTTTTATGATTTGTTTGGATGACAAATTAAATAAAGAAATTGAATTTATACAGAAAATAACGGTACTTAAGTAATAACGCCACCGCAGCAGAAGTTGCACTAATGCGCCAAAAAAGCAATCTTGTTGCTCGTACGCGCACAAAAAATGGCTTCAAAATGAGCAAAAAAAAAAAAAGCACTAAAAAAATCGAGTAAAGCACTAAAAAAGCATTAAAAAATGGCGTCAAAATCAGCAGACAACAAGGCAACAAGGATTCCATTTTATAGGTGCATTAGCACAACTTCTGCTGCAGTGGCGTTAATACGTAAGTACCAAAATAGCTTGGTTTTCCTGCAAAATTTGTAAATAAAATAGTTCGACAGTACAATGCTCCTCCCACATCTGGCCAACGACAGGATAAGCTTGTGGTTTACAGAAAATTTCATTATATCCCTTATATATTTGAAAAAGTAAAAAAGACCGCACTAAAATATAACATAAAACTTGTCGCCATTCCACCTCCATATCTCATTGACATCGTAACAGATAAGATCGACAAAATTCCAATAGATCAAAAATCTGGTATTTATGAAATTCTCATCACTTTATCAAATAATGTTAAAAAAGTCTACATCGGCATGACAACAAGCAAACTTTTAATTAGAATTAAAGAGCATCGCAGAGATATTAAATAGTATAAACAGAATACTGCTCTTTCTCGCTTCTACTTGGTGAACAAGGGTTGCCATATTAACTTTGATGAGGCCAAAATAATAGTTCTGTGCAACAACCCAGTTGAAGGTAAAATAAGAGAATCTGTCGAAATCATTGCACGAGAAAATAAACCTTATAATGATAATTTGTCCTACAATATACCGTATTTTCGGGCGTAAGCGCCGCGGCGCATACGAGTTTAAAAGTTAAAATTATGCTTACTGCGGCGCTTCTGCCGGGGCGGCGGATACGATGTATTTTTTTCCCCCTTACAACGATATTCATTATAGAGGTGATTCTGATCGGAATTTTCCTGAAAATTTTGAAAAGTCAATCATCAGGAAGAAGATTGCGAAAGAAATACGAAGCATAAAAAATATCGCGAAATTCGAGAAATGATAGCCTAATTTCTGTCATCATTCGCACAAAAAGCAAGAATTTTATCAAAGGATCGGGAGGAAAAAACACGAATTTTATCAGAGGTTTGCGGGAAAAGCGCGAATATGAAGAAGAAAAAATGTGTATTTCATCAAAGTATCACTTGAAAAACTACAATTTTAATATCGTAAAATCCGCCCTTCCCAATCACACGCCAGTCCCCACTATAAAAAAATCGCTGAAAAAAAAAACGCTAATTTCGCCAAAGAATCACGAAAAATAGCCGCAAATTTATTGAAAGGATCGGGAAAAAGTATGAATTTCGCGGAAGTATCATTAAAAAACCCACATTTCGACGAAAGATTGCACTAAAAACGCGAAATATGTCAAAAAATCTCTAAAAAACACAAATTACGTCAAAAGACTGAGGAAAAATCGTGAATTTCTCAAAGGACGCCAAAAAGAACGGCCAAAAGAATTGTTAGAAAAAACGCAAATATGTCGTATCAATAAATAAACGGTAAAAAATGAAAAGAAACAAGATAAATTCAGGCGAAAAAACGCAAAAAAGGAGAAATTTGAAAAAAGCATGAAATCTATTAAAAAATCTCGCAAAAACGAACATTTCATCAAAGATTCATGATTCATTCACTTCATCATAATTTATACCGTTCTCAAAGGCGAATGAGACAGAATTGAATCATGATGAAATGAATGGATCATGAATCTTTGGTGAAGTGTGTTTTTTCGAGATTTTTAATAGATTTCAGTTTTTTATGCTTTTTTTTTTACAAATATCTCCTTTTTTCTGCGCTTTTTCGACAGAATTTACATTTAAAAAAAAAAAAAAACGCAAATTTTTTCAAGTACTGCGTCAAGTATCAAAATTCATGATTCATTATTCATTCAAATATTTATGATTCATTCAATTCATCATGATTAATACCTTGCTCATTCTCATAAAAAACGCAAATTTTTTCAAGTATCACGAAAAAACTGCAAATTCGTCGAATATCACGATAAAACCCTGCAAATTTCGTCAAATATCGCGATAAAACCCTGCAAACCTCGTTACAAACTATAAAAAACGTATTAAAAAATCGCGAAAAAAAGGCAGCACGAATTCAGATTTAATTTTATCATAAAAAATATACTAAATTTAAAATTGGATTTATATTACAAATGTAAAAAAAAAAACGCGAAAAAACACTGAATGTAACGCAATTTTTAACATTTTGATGTATTTTCGTAGGTGCGGCGCATACGACGATGCGGCGCTTCTGATGAATATTTGTTTTATTTTAATGCATTTTCGGAGGTGCGGCTCTTACGGTGGGTGCGGCGCATACACCCGAAAATACGGTACCAAAAATATGGCATAACATCATAAAATCTTAAATTTTATCTCGTTGCAATATTTAAATTTTTACTCACGTGTAAGTGGCAACATTTTTAAACTTTTAATTCATTTCGATTTTAATTTATTAGAAATATTATCTCTCGATCAGGAAGCAAACTTAGTCCTTTCATTATCATATTTTCCTGAAGACGCCTTCAGAAGACGGCGCGAAACATTGATATGTTTATTTTATTTTACTGTACAAGTTCATACTAAAATTCTTGTTTTGTGCACTATTGAGCAGTGTGTTGTATTTTAATAAATACATTCTTAGTAGTTAAGTATAGAGTGTTTAATGTCAAGTGAGTGTAACATTTATGTTCATCCATTATTGGCATTTATCTTACAGTTTCTGTATAGTTCTTTGTCGGCAGGATAATCAAGTAGTACCATAAATACATTGTACTGATATCAGAAAAAAAAAATGCTTGTGTATATGAAATAGTAAATAGGTTGCTAGAATATACATTGCCAAATTTCTTTTCCCGCCAAGAACTTTTTCGTCATGTATAACTACTGAAAAAGTACATTAATTTATTTACTTATAGTATTTTTAATAAGATGAAAGAAAAACGGATAATTTAAATGTAATTTAATTAATTAATTAATTTATTTATTAATTTAATTTAATTTAAATTTATGTGTTTTTAAATGAAAGTTATGTATTTTAAATAAAATCAGCGACAGCTTTATATTTAAAATAAAATGATGGCGAAGGAAACCTATTTGGAGATTGAACTATTTGAGCTAGCTAAAATAAAAGTAGCAAAATAGCCACCTGGCATATAAAAAATGAAACAGTCAGACGGGAGCTCTTCATGACAGTCAAATAACTTATGTACGTATTTATATAGGTGCTACATTAAAATTGTCAGGATCTCTGGTGGGATACTGGGAGTCTCGTGGTAATGTATTTAGTGGGTAGTGGTACTTACATCCCATTGGATGCATGTTGCGTAAATTCGTTTTTGCTTAGAAATGCTTTTGTGTTTAGTTCTTATTCCTTCAGGAATATTCTTATGTTAATTGTTATTCAATTTCTAGAATTATTCAATTTCTACAATTTTTTGTTCCATTCGAGAAAGTACCTTGAATATATTTAATTATTATAGTTTTCAATTCTTTGAATAAAATTGTGAACACATTATTTATTTTTTGTTCGACGTGGGTTCAAATCCCGTTGGTTCCATTGCACACACATTTTGTGTTGAGCTTCCGGTTGTACTTCTCTTGTGCAGTAAAATTTCCTTGTGCTATCTCGTCCCTGCATATTGACGATGACTTTTAAGCAGGCTTTCATGTTGAGCACACAAGTCAGATGTATGTTGTTCAATAATAACAATACGTCAAAATTTTCTGCTGCTGTCATCATTTTATAAATTTTTTACAGCAGCAATTATTTTTCTATTTAAGATATTAAAAAATCTTCAGTTTTTTATCAAAAAAATTAAATGACTAGTATTAAAAAATGCTCTGACGAGCACCAAAAAAGGTTAATATGTTTCTAAGTATGAAAAAGGGTTTGACAAGTGCTTCTGGTAATTATTGAGCATGAGGAAGAACAAGGGATCCCTTCTTGGCTACAACTTACTTCAATGCCAACTTTGAAAAAATCATATTTACGCTTTTTCTATATAAAAGAAATTTGCGATACTTTAGTAGAACTTCCCACCGTGCTTTAGATGTTAACGAGGGGTAGGAATGTAGTCGTAAAAACAACAGAGGATATATACTCTAAGCAGAGGGATACTCTAGAATGTGTATACTATAGCTTTCTTGAGAAACAGAGAATACATGGTGTTCTATTAAAAAGTCCAGAAGGTATACGGCGTATAGCCTCCACTACATCCCTGATGTTAACTGCACTGTTCACTCTGCATTATACTACAAATCAATTTTCTGTGCAATTATACACTTTGGGCATGCTTGGTGGCAGTACATGAATGTGATACCTGCAGGAACTAGGTTTTTGGCACTATGTCGCCTTCCCTTACATTTATGTCTAATTAAGCTGCATCTTTACTGGTTACGTTTTTACACTGCACATTTTTATAGTAACTGCGACTGATTTGTTTTCAGGGAAAAAGTGGAAATATGATTTTTTCAAAGTTGGCATTGAAGTGAGTTGTAGCCAAGAAGGGATCCCTTGTCCTTCCTCATGCTCAATAATTAACAGAAGCACTTGTTAAACCCTTTTTCATACTTAGAAACATATTAACCTTTTTTGGTGTTCGTCAGAGCATTTTTTAATACTAGTATAAATATACCTGTGTACATACATCTATACCTGTATGCACATATATAATATACATATATATAGTAGCGGCTCGTCCATAAGTGCTGCAAAGCTGCAGCACCCCCTATTATTTTTTTAAATTCTGTATATCATTAATGTTATCTTTGAACATCAATTAAAACCGTAACGTAAGTCGGAAAATAGATTACTTCTCGCTTGTCCTGAATGTATGTGAGTGAAAAAGTACCTTTCCCCCTCATTTTGGCTGCAACGAGAGGCAACTCTTATCATTCCCTAGAATATGTCACTGCGCACCACGTTGGGAGATGGGTAGGAGGAGGCAAGCATTGTAATATTAGCCTCTGTGCTGCAGTCAGTGCAGACCGTGATTGAGAAAAAGAGAATATTTTGATTTTGCAGTATGTTTTTCAGCCGCGTTTCGGAAGATTGTGTTCAGTCACACAATGAGTGTGCTGCATTTACAAAAAATAATGTTTTCACAACTGTTATTAGTTGAGAAAAATGTCATTAAAAAACAAGGGACATCCTACACCAGACTTAAAAATTATGCAAGCATCAACAAGCAGAAAAAATTCATACTAGCGAAAATTTAATTGAGAAGTTTATTCTAAACATGACTGGTTATGTGGATGTGATAATAGAAATGTGCTATTTTGTTTTCCATGTTTGTTCTCTGGAGGAGATTACTGTTGGACAAAAACTAACATTAATAACTTGGATCATCCACCAGAAAAAATAAAAAAACCTGAAAATTCTGAAATACATTTGCGAAATGTTGTCAATTTGGCTATGCTTGGAAAAGTAAATATCACTACACAGTTAAGTGAAGGCTATAAATTAAGCATAATTAAACATAATGAGGAAGTACAAAAAAATAGAGACATACTGTCAAAAATAATAGACTGCATTAGATTTTGTGGGAAATATGAGTTACCACTCTGTGGACATGATGAAACGTTGCAATATGCTAAACCTGGGATTTTTCAAGGACTGCTGGAATTTACCGGAAAGCTTGACGGAAGATTAAAAGCTCACTTTTGTTAGATATTATACTTGTGTCTTGTGGCAACACACTTGCACTGAAATTCATAATAAAGTTATGTCGCCTGATAGAATGTTGTGTTTATTTATTGTCCTAATATGTTTAAGATAAAAGCTTGTATGAAATACAAAGAGGACAATATGTTTCAAGTTTGAACCTGCTTCTGTTTTCAAAGGCAACTCAAAAACAATTCAAAACGAATTGTTGGATTGTATTCTGGAAATATGTCAAAAGAAAATAATTAATGAGATTAGTCATGCAAAATTTCTTGCTGTAATGGCAGATGACACAACTGATATTTCGGAGAAAATTCAAGAAGTTGTTGTATTTTGTTACAAAAATGAAGGAGAAATGATTGAAAGGTTTTGGGGATTTTATAACCCCTCTTTACAAGACGTTAATGGTTTATCTCACTATATTCTGGAGCAATTGAGTATAGTTTTGAAAGATGATTTTCATAAACTCATAGCCCAAACTTATGATGGTGCAGCTGTAATGAGCGGTGCAACGAGTGGTGTATAAGCCATAGTTAATGAAAAATATTGTAATGCTCATTTTATTCATTATCACATCAATTAAATTTGGTTATGGAAAAAGCAGCTTCTCAGAATTCAAAAGTACAAATATTTTTCAGTAGTTTACATGGTATACCAGCATTTTTTTCATGATCTCCACAATGGCTCGCTGTGTTAGACTCAGTGTCTAAAAGAATTCCTAAGAAGTTCCAGCACAAGATGGAATTTTAATTCTAGAACAGTGAATACTGTTTATGAAAATATAGAACAATTGAAGACGTGTTTTGAAGAATTACAAAAATCAAAGAACACAAGTAGAGTTCAGGCATCTTCGGGACTTTTGTGCATGTTGAATGACAGAAGTTTTCTCTTTTGGCTTTCTTTTTTTCACCGTATCATGCCACATGTTGACCTTCTGTATGATGAGCTTCAAAGTCACAATGCCAATTGTTTGTCTATTAATTTAGCATTAGAAAATTTTTATCGTGCAATTTTTGCATTTAGAAATGATGTAACTTCTCCCCGTTCTGATATTTTAGAGGAATCACCTCAAGTTAAAAAGCAAAGACTTAATGAAGACCTAACCATTATAGCTAAAGAAGTTTGTGACACAGTTTGTTTCCAAGCAAAAGAAAGATTTCAATTTTTAGGACATCTTCCAGCAGCTAAATTTTTAGCTTGCGAGAAATTTTATGACTTTTGCAAAGATTTTCCATCAAAAGAGTTAGATGAAACTGTGTCTGCATATCTCATGCTAAAGAAAAAAAAAGCTTAGAACCGAACTTTCTATTTTATATGAGAGAAGAGAATTTTCAACTATCTCTAAAGCTGTTGATCTATACAAATTTATTTTAAATCATGCCCTACAAAATTCGCTTGGTGAAGTAAGCTGCTTGCTGAAAATAATATTGACAACACCAATGACAACATCTGAGCCTGAACGCTGCTTTTCTATGCTAAAAAAAATAAAGACATTTTTAAGAAGCACGATGTTAGAAGATCGCTTATAAGCGTTAGCAATGGTAAGTGCAGGTGAGGACTTAATAGCAAGAATACAAAATTTTAATGAAAAGGTTATTAATGAATTTGCCAGCCGAAAAGAAAGAAGAATGTGGTTTGTATTTAAATAAATTAAGATACAATCATTTAGAAATGTATTATTTAATTGTTTACTTACAATTTTCAGTTAAACACTGGGAACAATTTATTGGAACACACTTTGAAATTTGATATATTATTGCTTGAGGTAAGAATTATTTTATAATCTCTTTAATTTTTTGTTCTAGCCAAACAATACATACAGAAAGACGTTAATTTTCTTCTTTCTACGTATATTGCTCTAAGGTGGCAACAGGCTTGCTGGTTGGAGAACCTGGGTGCCTCATGTTTAGCACTGACTCGTTAGAACCTGGCAGCACTGCCTCATTCCTAACTCACGAGCCACTACTGCATATATAGTATACATAAAAAAACTCATTAAATTTGAAATTTATTTGTGCACCTTTTAAAGGCAATTTTTGACAGTTCAAAACTAATAAAAAGGGAGAATTGATACATAATAAGTACAATTATTAACCAATATAAAATTAAAACATTCTTTAACCCTCCAATTTATTCTGACCATTGAAACCTCTCTATCAAAAATAAAAATGTTTATTGGCTACTGTAACAATTCATCGAATAAAGCAAAACATTTCACATTTACGTAAAAGTCTTATGTAAAACTGACACTCCCACTTTTCCAATTACAGTAAAGCATCGTTTATACGACGATCACTTATACGGCGTTTTAATGTGGTCCCGATTCATTCATATTCGTTTTAATATAAAAGTATATCTTTTATATGACGCCAAAATCGTTTATACGTCAATTTTTCGATTTTGTATATATATTATTTTTGCTTATTTTTCTTGTGTATTTTACAAACGAGTGGAAGTTAGCAGCTATAAATGACACCAAAGAGCGCGTTTAAATGCACTCCATATTATAAAAATGTGGGCTGGTGCTCGATTAGTCTGAAAAATCAGCTTACGTGTAACAGATTACACAGGGAGGGGTCATTCTTTTTTCGGGGATGGTCAGCTTTCACGACCTGTTTTAAGTTACAAATAGACTATCCTACTAACTGTTGTCAGTATTTTTGACTTTTGTTGGCCATGCAGGGTTTTTGATCTTTGACTTTAAATGGAAAGGAAATGATGGACTGTAAATGAGGAACCTTTCGGTGAAACATAAATAAAGGTACGCATATTTAAATTGCTTACTAATCCCCCCCCCCCCCCTCGTTTTTTTGGTTATTTGTTTATTTTGATTTGTTTAATTTACAAATTCATGCAAATCATCACATTAAACATTAAAATTATTTGAAAACAAAATTAATTCTAGTTTTGGAAGTGAAAATCGATTATACGTCATTATTGTTTATACGACGTTTTTCAGTAGTCCCTTCAGCATCATATAAACGATGCTCCACTGTATGTGCAACTTCGAAAAAAAATTATTATTTGCACCTTCAACAACTATATATTCTGAACATATATTTTCAGAGGCAGGCCAAATTTATAGTAGTAAAAAAAAATGCCCCGTCTACTGATAATGTAGAACATTTGGTGTTTTTGCACCATACTTTGAAATATAATAAATTTAATTATTATTTTTTTATTGCATTTATTGTATTTACAGTTTCTTTATTCAAAATAATAGTCTTTTCTCTTTTACTATATATCAAAAAAGTACAGTAGACTCCCTCAAATCCGCAAACCAGAAATTCGCAACTCTCTAAAATCTGCACATATTTTATGGATGTAAACAATGAAACATTCAGTTCAGATATTGGGACAAAATTTGATTTTTATTTTAGTTTTGTATCAATTCAATAAATTTTTTAATTTGTAATTTTCTTATTAATACTCTATTCATGTTTTTTTCATAAAGGAAGAATATATTTTTTTTTTTTTTTTTTTTTTTTTTTTGAAAAAATTCAATCACACACTCAATTTGGTAATCACAATCTTCTTACCAAATATATTTATGCATTCATCAAGGTTTTTTTTTTTTTTTTTTTTTTTTTTTTTTTTTTGTTATTAAGCCTGGCTAAACTTGAAAAAAAAAATCCTTTTTTATGTGAATTAGAAATTCACTTTTATGAGGCAATTTTTTTTTGAAGAATTTCGGAAAAATACATTTAATCTTTATAATGAATATTTACTCATACACTATTGATTATTAACTTGATCTTTGCTATTAATACTTTAATCATTTTAAAAATTATCTAAATTTTTATTATTTTAGTTTATTACTTATTTTAATATTTTATTATATTGTAAGCATTCATTATAGTTCCAAATGCACTATTAATTGCACTTACTGTTTAAAAAATCTAAACAAAGCAATGACCAGAAATCCGCAAATTTCTAAAATCCGCACAACCTCTTGTCCCAAGCATTGTGGATTTGAGGGAGTCTACTGTATTTATTTTTATTTGTATAAATGTGAAACTAAATTTTAATCTGGAGTTATTTTATGAGGGTTTTTGTTCTTAACTTTTTCTATATTTTGCAGACATATTGTTAAATATCGATTAAATAGTTTTATGAATTACTGCATATATTATACATTGATATTCAAATAACTTTTTACTAATCAGTTATAAATTCATATGCTTTAAAAAATGAAATTCTTACAACTACTCGGTATTAACCAAGTACTTGTCCAAAATTTGGCCGAGTACCGAGTACTCGGTAAATTGACCGAGTACTGAGTATTTACTGAGTACTCGGTATTCTTTTCAATTTTATTGCAATTCTAAGTACAATTTTTTCTTTAAATCTTCCTCTTTCCTCTGATATAAATTTATTGCTGTTGATTATTTACATACAAAGTTACAATATGATAATTTAAATAAATTTTTTTACTAGCTTATCATTAAATAATGTCAGTTCTAGTATTCATAATTTGAATATACCTACTCAGAGACAAACATATATTGATCAGACATATGATCCTTCTCCACTTAGATCTTCTTCTGGTGTTCCTGGTCTTAATTATAAGTTCTATGGTCCTTGGCTGAATGAACCTCTTCCTGGAGTTCTTGATCTTATTGACCAAGATCCTTTGCTACATGAACCTCCTCCTGGCATTCCTGATCTCATTGACCAAGATTCTTTGCCACATGAACCTCATTCTGGAGTTTGTGATTTTATTAACCAAGATCCTTTACCACCTGGATCTTCTCCTGGAATTTTTGATCTTGTTTACCAAGATCCTTTGCCACCTAGACCTTCGCCTGAAGTTCCTGATCTTACTGATCAAAGTTCTTTGCCACCTGGACCTCTTCCTGAAATTCCTGATGTTACTGATGAAGATTCTTTGCCACCTGGATCTCCTCCTGAAGTTTCTAATCTTACTGATCAAGATCCTTTGCCACCTGCACTTCTTCCTGGAGTTATTGATGTAACTGATCAAGATTCTTTGCCATCTACACCTCTTCCTGGAGTTTCTGATATTACTGAGCAAAATCCTTTGTCATCTGGACCTCCTCCAAGAGTTCCTTATCTTACTGATCAAGATCCTTTGCCACATGAATATCCTTCTAGAGTTTCAAGTTTTATTTCAAATGACAAAAGTAAATATTTTTCTTCAGTTAATTCACTTTCAAAGAGCTGTTAATGTAATAGATAATAATATATTAAATTGCAAATCAGCAAAGCACTATAAATTGTGTTTACAAGAATGGATTTAAAAGGAGCATTTTTGAATAGGCTTGCATTTGTTCTTATGTTCAGGGCTTGACTAATGCAATAAATATAGAAAATCTGCCTGTCCCTCCCCTCCCCCCAATTTAAGGTAACCCATCATGTGAATAATTGTAGTTTTTAAGAGGAAAACAAATGGTAAATATTGGTCAAAAATAATCCAAATTCTTATTTGGAAAGAGAATGCAATCTCAACTTTCTCTTCCAGCTTCCTCTTCTCTATATCCCTCCCACCCTTAAAAAATGAGTTACATCATTCATCAGAAAATTAACGTTTAAAGTCTTATTATTCACTCCCATGAAAACTCCTGCTCCATAATGTTAAACCAATGAGCAGGTTATTTTTGAATTTCTTGAGTAGATTTGAATATTTTTAAACAATTTTTTTGCATAGGGTTGTTGAGCTCGATCTTTAATATGACTATGTTTTATTTTTTGCATTTTGGTTATACATTTTTTAAAAAAGGCACTTTCACTTTCGGAACTGGTTTTGAAATTGAAAGTACCTTTTTTAAAAAATATTCTGCTACCAAAATCAAAAAAGTAAAAAACAACCATTCTAAAGATCCAGCTCAATCATTATATGTAAAAAAAAAAAAAAATTCTTTTAAAAATCTTTAAATTTAAGCGAATAATTAAAAATTAACCTGCCCATTTATTTAACATTATTTAGCGTAGAGTTTTTAAGTGAGTAAAGATTATTTTAACGAAGCAAGTTAAAATCATTTATGATTCATTGTGAAGTGTTTTTTTTTTTTTCTTTATATCTTTGATATACATTGCTAAACAAAAGAAAAGTTTGAAAATAAAAACTTTCATCAACCAATGTGTCATCTTTAGAGTTTCGTTAATCTGACTAAGTCCTATTTTCGTCTCTGTCCTCTGTATGTCTGTCACGTACTCTATACACAAAAACTGTGTAAGTTATCAGCTTCAAATTTTGTGTGCAGCTGAATACCTTGTATCGCACAACAAATCATATAATTTTAAAAAGTCTATTAATTTAATTAAATCAATTTTATCAATGTCATCCATTCATTTTTCCAATTTAAATTGTAAAAGAGAACTTTAATTTCATTGTTTTTTGTGTGGACATCATGGCTTGGAAGCAGATCATTTTACTAGTAAACAGAAGGTCCTGAGATCGAGCCCCAGTGCTGGAACTTGGAAATTTTCACACTAAGTTGGATTTAGTTAAAGGAAATTTCATATTTTTTGCCAATTTAAGGCTTTCTTTTATTTTTATCACTAGCATTCGTAATATTTTTTGGAATTCAATTTTCTTCCTATTTTAAAAACGATTGCAATTTATTAATGATTCAGTATTGTAAATTTTGTTTAAACATTTTTTTTTTTTCATTTTTAGAAATTTAAAATTTTATTTACATCTCTGCCAAGTTTTTTTAATTACAGATTTTCAAAAAATCTGAAATTTTGGATTTCATTTAAATGATTTTGAATATTTTTAATTTGATTAAAATAAACAACTTCCTTTTATAATTACAGGCATGAAAGAGTTCCTCCTAAAGGAGGAATTCCACCTTTTTTGAAGCAGTTTTAGACATTCTCTGGATTGATGCAAAAATGCAAAGAAAATTTTGGAAGGATAATGGGGGAAGGGGGCTAAGAAATTTAGTAATCTGACATTTTGTCTATTCAAACCCTTGGAATTTGTTCTTGAATTGTTGTTGAAAAGAGATATAAAATGAAATATATAATATTACATAATATAATATTATATAATATAATATAATATTATAACAATATTATGTTATACATATAATATTATAAGTATCTGAAAATTGTGTGAATGAAGTTATTCAAAGTGTCTTTCAAGAAAGAAATTTTTTTTAGATTTTAAAAATTAAAGTGATAGGACATTTCTTTTTGGAATAGAATATTTTGTGCTATTTATACTACACTTTTGGATACTTTCTGCGATACCTTTTTCAAGATGTATTTCTGAAGCAAAGATCAATTTAGCAGGGAGATTGTTTTTGTTGAAAAAGAAAAGGGGTAGGGGATTGTTTTTATTGAAAAAGAAAAGTGGGGTGGAATTGAACAACTAAACCATTCAGGATAATATTTGTTTTGGAAAATCAATGACTGTACTTCACATAAGTTTATCAGTTATATTTGGAATTACATTGTTAATACATCTAAAGTAAAAAAAAAAAACAGCTATTATACATGCAGATTTAGATTTTATTTTATTATAAAGGTATTTGTTAATATGACTCTTCAGTTGTAAGAGTCTGGCACCACTGTAAAGATGGAAAGAATTTTCCACCATTTTTGTGATTTTCCACTTTCATGACTGTTATTATTTTAAAATTAAATTTAATGGTACTAATCATCAATATAAGATGTTAATAATTATAAATGAACAATTTGGTTTTATTAATTAAAGAATAAGTTGTTTTGGAAGAAATATTAAACGAAACTCTCTGTGCGATCTGTGATCACACTTACTGCATGTTTTTACTTGTTATCCTGCTAGTATTTTTTTTTTTAATTGTGACAGATGTGAATATTATCTGGCATGAAATTTATGTATGTATACACAAAAGGCTCGAAATTTAGTACTAGTCACTTAAGCAGGAGCTACTCTAACCATTTGCCTACTTGTCAAATGCATATGCATCATGAAATTGATGAGAAAAGTTTATTATAGTGAAAAAGTTTGTGAAGTTTTTTTGAGGATGTTTTCGTTGATGTAATCATGTTATGGAATGTAAATTAATTTCCATTTTTAGTGGGAATTTGCTTACACCCATATTTCCTTAGTCGCAATATTTCCCCTTCTCCTTAGCCAGCCAATTTCACTGTTACGGAGTTTTTCTTTACATGCTTAATGTGCATGTGTCATCTGAAACAGAAAGCCATAATTTTTCTATGCATTTCATGGCTAGTGCTATAAAAATGACAACAAAATGAATATCCATATGTTATTGTTACTTTTGAACTTGCTACCTGTTAGAAAGTATTCATTACTTGTTACTTTTGTATATACTACAAAATTGCAGCAAATCTAATTATATGCTTTAGAAATCCTGGGAAGATTGAATATGTGCTGCCATGTGTAGGTAAAACTTACATTTAATTAAGTTGAGCGTTTGAAATGAAAAAAACCACAAACCAAAACACTATTTCAAAATTATTGTTGACTAAATTTGTCGGGTGTGCTAGACCAAAACTTTCTTTGATAAGGTTTTGAAAAAAAAGTTACAAATGTTAATAGTTTAATATTATTAGTTTAATTTTTCGAAGGGAATTTCTGGGAAATCAATTAATAAATTTAATAAAAATAGAAAAATACAGTTGCCTCTCTGTTTAATGACTTTGAAGAAATCTCAAAAAATTGTCCTTAAATAGAGATTGTCCTTAAACAGAATTAGTGGAAAAATATTTTAAAAACATTTCCCTACACACTTTGCAGGCTCGGGACTGTCAATACATTTCTCAATATATTGGCACATTTAAAAATATTCTATTTATTTATTTACATTTATTTTATGTTTTCTTTCTTTTTTTTTCTTTATATTGATACAGATATAATATTATATATATTGTTATTGCACAAATACAAATTGCATACTACATACTATAAAACATTACAGCATGCAATGTTACTTAAAGTACAATAAAAATAATTATAATGCATTTAATTAAATTAAGTTTTTAAAAAATCAAAAAGTGTAGATTGTTTCAATGGTGGTATAGTTTTTTAGTACCTTTGCTTCAAGCTTCTAAGAAGGTTGAATGAGTCGTCTCCCATATTTAATGAAACAATGTACTGCAAAAAATATTCAGGGCAGAATTTGCATCTGAGTAAGAAGGAGGTGATTCTCATGTTCTGTGTCATCAGCAACATTTCCATCTTCTGCATCTTAAGTTGCATTTTCATTTGTGATTGCTTCATAAATTTAATCTAAATTTCTGAAGTCAGTTGTTAAAATATCTTTGTCACAATTGATATAATCTTTTAATGAAACATTTTCATCACCAACAAGACTTTTCCATTCTTTGGTTGTGATATCTTCTGTGTCGAGTTGTGCATCTGTTATAGCCAATTTTTCTTCAATGCCAATTCCTGATGCCCAAAAACAGTTTTCAATTGTGTGAAAGGAAACTTCTTTCTAGGCTGATATAATCATGTGCATAGCTTCCAGAATTGTAAATTGTTTTAATTCTTTTTTGTCAGCAAAATTACTTAATTTCCTAATTAAGGATTTTTGGTAATATGCCTTTGTACTACAAATTATCCCCAGGTCTAATGACTGTAACTTACATGTGCAATTAACAGGTAAAAAATTTGTAAGTCCTGGAATATTTGGAGGATGTGCCGACAACGATTGATCAAAAGTAGAATTTTTCTTTTTTCCTTGTTCATTTTTAATCCAATTAATAAAAATGGATGATGTCATCCATGATTTGTTATTGTTTTTATTTTCTTTTAATGGTCCTTAAGCATTTAGGTTGCTTTGATTTGCCTATAACTTGTAAGAAAAATTTCTCAGATCCTTCCGAATTAGCACACGGTAAAACAGTCAATCACTCCTTGCTGTATTTTCCATCAAAATGTTTTTCATTCTTATATGTCAAAGTTTTATTAGGCACAGGCCTCGGAGGGAGTCACTAAACTCGCTTTTCTCGCTATTTTTTCCCATTTGTCTCTTTTAGTCTATATTTTTCAAATTTAGTCTCTTTTTTCACTTTTTTTTTTTTTTTTTTTTCTTTAATGTAATCTTACCCATTGATCAGGCACGTAGCCAGGGAGGGGGGCTAAGGGGGCTGAAGCCCCTCCCGAAAGTTTGAAAATATGTTATTAAATTATCTCTGTGATAATAAAATATGTTTTGTTTGTTTTTATCTTCCATTACATTAAAATAAATTGCATTATTAGCTGTAAACATATCCATTTATTCAATTACGGTTACGGTAATCCGTCATTATATCGTTATTTGGATATATTGTTTTTTTAATAGGTATGTACCACTAATAATATAAATTCTTTTTAAAAAGTAATTTTTTCTATCTTTATGCGCAGTAAAATTAGAATAAGTGTAATTTCGTATCATTAAGTTGACTAAAAAAACTTCAGTATAATACGCATACGGCATAAGAAAGGACACAAAAAAATTAGGAAGACTATTTTCTAATGTTTCAGTCATTGGAAAAAGGCTAAATGTTTTTCTTAAAACATATACAATTACACTGTTAAAAATCGTGTCCTAGTTTTTTAACCAAATTTTGGTGCTGTATAGCTGCCACTGTAAGATGGTGCATACCTTGAACCAATATTTTGAGCTCCTGCTGAAGCATAGTTCCAATAGTTGGAACGAAGTTGAAATAGGAAGTTCCAAATGTTGGTATGAGATTTCGCCATCTTATGGTGGCAACTACTGAGCACCAAAATGTGGTTCAAAGTACGACAAGATTTTTAACAGTATGGATTAACACAAATCGTATGTTTGTTTGTTTTTCTTTTGGTTAACAAATTTTAGATTTTTTCAGGAAAATAGAAATAGGATTATTTTACTGTCGAATTTTCAAAGAGCTTCAGGAAAAGAAG
This sequence comes from Maratus speculifer, assembly GCA_964019185.1. Lineage (NCBI taxonomy): Eukaryota > Metazoa > Arthropoda > Arachnida > Araneae > Salticidae > Maratus > Maratus speculifer. The sequence goes on from OZ025301.1 coordinate 76,396,087, forward strand.
AAAATACAACAGCTCTTAGACAAATATTTAAAACAATCTTATTTTCTTTTTCTGCAGAACAAAATAGCCACTTTACGATCGACGATGATGATCCTCTAACGTTAGAGAAATTTACCTCTAACGTTGGTATAAAAAAGACTGTTAGCTAAAAGCTCTTTTAAGTTTTGAACAAAGTCTGGAGAGAATGAATTGAATGCAGATATTATAAAGATCTGTGGAAATGCTATTTACTTTACCGCAGAAACTTAGAATTAAATCATTCAAATATTCTCGGATACATTTACCGAAGTATTAATCATCGAAATAAATATCGCGATCTAAAAATATAAAGATAAGAAAGATCTAAAAAATATATGTTTTCGCCTAATTGCTAGCGAAACTATGGACATTTCAAGCGCACAGTGGCGCAGCCATAATTTATTCTAGGGCGGGGGAGGTTGAGTTTCTGATAAAGGTGTTGCTGGTTATTTGAATTGCCGGAATCAGTAACTCAAAGAGCATCTGTGTGGCAGGAAATCATCATTTTTTCAGCTTAATATAAGTCTCAGAAAAGTGATTTAGTTCAAATCTTTATTATTTTACTAACTTTACTAATTCATGGATTAATTACATAGATTACTTATCTAATCCATGTAATATGCACTTTCACAGTTTTAAGTAGAATTTTTGACGTTTAATTGAATCACTTTATTAAATAAAATCTGATTCAATAAAGCAACGGATTCTGAAATACGCCAAAACAATTAAATATTAAGTGTGATTTTGATTCATATAAGCGACAATTATAGTGATCTTTCTTAGCTCTGGGAGGGGTTTTAACCTCTAACCCATCCCCTTGGCTGCGCCACTGCAAGTGCAGAACAGCTTGCCATTTGTGGTAGACATGTGAACTATTTAAAAAAAAATCACAAAACTCAACAATACGATTTTTTTTTTTTTTTTTACGTTTTATTTAAATAAATGTCTTTTTTTCCAAAAATTCAAGAAAAGTAATCTCATAAAATTATGATGAACTATGTCTTGGCATGTATAAATGCGTCGCATAGGCGTATGACGAAGTAGCTAATAAGTTTGGTCATGTTAGCGAGGTCCATTCTAGAAATCTTCAGAGTATCTAAAAATTAGATACGTCCCTCTGTGTGAAAGTCTTTGGTTAAATCTTGTTTCCTTCAACAGCATGCTGATTCCCGTCATTCAAAAGTATCATGGACTTGTTAAAACAGCGGCAAAAATTTTTAAAAATCACCTAAAAGGCAAATTTAGCGCTTCAGGAAGCAGTTGCATCATATACCCTAGAAAACAAAAGAAAATGAGTTCTCTGCATTTCTGACACAAAATTTATCGAGAGGCCTGAAAATATATTGACTTTTGTTGATCTATTTAAATACATTTGTATTAGCTCAAAAATATTTCGATAAACACATGGGAGATTTCTGCAACAGCTGTAGCTTTTTTGGCAGCCAGGGAGAAGAATAATTTTCTCATAAGCCTGCCTGTTTGTCAGAAGGTTTTCTGTCTGACAAAGGCAAATGAGTTCTTAAAAAAAATCTTCTGATATAATATCGGCTTTTACTCATTCTGAAGATGTCCTAATTGCTTTACATAAATATATAGAAAACTGGAGTAGAAATCTTTTGTGAGATTTTTATTGTGCATCAAAACTTCGGAAAGACATCTTCCAAACTGAAATAAAGATCCGAAGAATAAAATTTAGACTGACAACAGGTACAAACCTTCAAATTACATCCGCCGATAAGTATTACAATATCACGATCTTAATTCTCAATGTAGAAAGTCTAATTCAAAATTTAAATTATCGATTCATTTCGAATGAAGACACTCTAAGAGCTTCCCAATTACATCTTCCAGGATATGCTTCACTGAAAAAAGCAAGCAAATTAGAGAATGACACAATATTTTCAGAATAAAGTGTCAATGTAGCAAATGAAAGCTTAAAAGTTAAAAATTGCAACAGAAAATGAAAAAAAATTAAACATGAAATAACAATATTTGATATAGCTAACAAGTATCCTATGCAGGAACACACATTATGTTAAGACTCGATTATTTTAAAAAAATTTGCTGCAAATTATACAAATATTTTTTGTAAGAAAAGGAAAAATTCCAAAATTGAGCCCCTCCCGAAAGAAAATCCTGGCTACGGGCCTGCCATCGATCGATCGCAGGAAAAAGATCGTAACTTTCCTCATTTGATAGCGAGAAAAACATCGCGAAATTCAACAATTTGTTGTGAGGAAATATCGGAAAACTTGTCAGTTTGTCGCAGGAAAATCTCGAAATTTGTTAACTGTTCGCGGGTAAAAATCGCAAAATTTTTCAGTCAGAAACGGGCGGAAAATCGTGGATTATGTTAATCTGTCTTAGGATGAAACCTTGAAATTCCGTGGAACTATAGTGAAACTTAGTTGCGAAAAAAAGTATATCAAATTTCCCGGGAGCAGAATCGGTGCAACGCTGCGACGCACGTCGCAGACTCTTTTAGAAGGTCCACAGGCTATTTTCCAACTGTTAAAAATTTAGCAAAAATTTCGGTCCTAAATCCAAAAATTCGGACATAAAAGTGTATCGCGAATTTCAACAAACAGTCTTCGAAAAGAAATCTATTTCGTCATAGATCGCGAAAAACACGCGAATTATTCAAAAGATCGCGAAAAAACGACAAATTTCTTCAAAAAAATCATTCAAAACATCGTGAAAAAACTGGCAAGTTTCTTCAAAACATCGCAAAAAAACGGCAGTTTTCGTCAAAAAATCACGAAAAAAATGGCTAATTTTCTGAATAAATTGCGAAAAACGGCAAATTTCGTTAAAAAAAACCCGAAAAAAATGGCAAATTTCTTCAAAAGATCACGAAAAAAAAAAGTCATTTCCTTCACAAAATCACGAAAAAATAGCAAATTTCTTCAAAAGATCGTGAAAAAGGCAAATTTCTTCAAAAAAAAAAAAAAAAAAAAAAAAAAAAAAAAACCGCGAAAAAACGGCAGTTTCGTCAAATGATCACGAAACAACAGCGAATTTCTCCGAAAAATCGCGAAAAAACGGCAAATTTCATCAAAAAATCACAAAAAAACGGCAAATTTCTTCAAGAGATCCCAAGAAAAGGGCAGTTTTCGTCAATAGATCGCGAAAAAAATGCAAATTTCGCAAAATGTAAAAAAACGCAAATTTTGTCAAAGAGGAGCCCCCCCCCATCTTTAGGACAATGTATCAGGCGTTAAAAATTCTGAGAACAAAGGCAACTTCTTTTTAAAAGTATATTTTTCTTTTATGTCTATCACAAATACTTGAAGGTTTGAGTGCAAATAATGTAATGCGAGTAATTGGTCTGCAGACTGTTTAAGTTTTTATATGTGTTGCAGACTGCAGAAAAAAATTCTGCTGCATGGCCAAATTTGTCTCTCTTTTGCAGGGGAAAAAATTCTAAATTTCGTCACTCTATCGCGGAAAACCATTACGAAATTAGTATATCGTTTGCAGGCAAGAATCGCAAAACTTTTCTGTCGGACACTAAAAAGAAAGTGAATTTGGTCAATCTGTGGCAAGATAAAAACGCGAAATTCAATAATCATTCGAGGGGTAAAAATCATAAACTTCGTCATTCGGTCGCAGGAAGAATGTCACGATTTTGTCATTTTCACGAGAAAAAAAGCATATAATCCGTCAATCAGTGGCAAAATCATTGCAAAATTTGTCAGTCGATCTTGTGAAAAACAATTGAGAAATTCCGTCAGAGGATTGCAGGAAGAAATCTCAAAATTCTTATTTCGGTCGTTATATATAGGGATCACTTTTTCGACAAACGGCAGAATTTCATGTTTTTTAATTTTTAAGAATCTGCGATTTTCATAAAATGATCACTGGCAAAACTGCGATTTGAATTAATTGATCACCGGAAAAAAGACTATTTTCATTAAACAATCACAAAATTAAGCCGCGATTTTCACCAGATGATCCCGAAATAAAATCGCTATTTCCAAACAATCCCGAAATAAACTTGTGATTTCTGCCATACGATTGCGGGGGGAAAAAACTCTCAAGATTTTTGTCAAACGATCCCGAAATAAGACCGAGCTTTCGTCATATGATCGTAAAATCGAAAAGGATATTCATAGATGCCATAGAGTACGGTATGGTCAGTAGTACAATACACAGAATAGTACAATGTACGGATTTTGTTCGAAGTGTACGGTTATACTAATGAACAATACGATTGTACGATTTTGCATGCGGAAAAAATAATCGCAGAGAAATGCAAATTTTGTGAAAGGATCGCCGAAAAAATTTGCGATTTCTTTACGCGATCGGTAGTTTAAAAAAATTGCGATTTTTTTTTTTTTCTGTGATCGTTTATCAAAATACAGTAAATGATAATTTTTTGGGCCATTGTTTTAGAAATTTGCTTTTTACTGCATTTATATGACAAAATTCGTCATATTTACCACTATCATTTGCCGAAATTTGCGATTTTTCGGCCATCAATTGGCGAAATTCAAAATTCGCGTTTATTTGCCGAAATTCATCTTTTCCGTGATCGCAGAAAAAAATCGCGAATTTTGACAGTCGATCATTTTTCAAAATTCGTGATTTTTTTCTTTGCAATCACGATTTTTTTCCGTGCGATTTTGCAAATGATCGCAGGAAAAAAAAAATCACAAATTTTGTTAAATAAACACAGAAAAATAGTAAATTTCTGCAAACAATGGCAAAAAAATTGCAAATTTTGGCAAATAAAACCAAAAAAAAAAAAAAAAAAAATCACTAATTTTATGGAAAAAAAATTGCAAATGTCAGCGAACAATCGTGGAAGAAAAATTGTGCACTTCCGTAAGCAATAGTGTGGAAAAATCACAATTTTCATATTAATATGCGGCAATTGGTAGCCAGGGGGGGGGGGGGGGGGATCGTTAATTTCGTCAAATGATCTTGGAAGGAAATGTAGTATGCCTGCCAGTTAAATGTGCCCTAAAATATCCAAAAAAGTTTGTGTGAAATATTACTTGGCACCAGTACAACCCCTGATTTTACTTTTTTCACCAACACCATTTGATAAATTTCGCCATTCTTTTCCTGAGATAATTTGACAAACTTCACTGTTTTATACTGTAACTGATTTTCGCACATTTTAATGTAACCCATTGACACGCATCCTTGATTTTTTTTTTTATGGCTTTATTCTATGAAATTCGTTATTTTTCTGGCGACTAGTTGATAAATTTCACTATTTATTTTCGTGACCTTCGACAAAATTAGCAATTATTTGTATGGAATTTCGCAATCATTTAATGAATTTTGTGATTCATCCCTCTCTTAGAGACCCATTTGATGAATTTTACGATGTTTAACACAAGATCCATTTGACTAATATCGTGATTTTTTTTCAAGGCCATCTGATAATTTTCGCGATTGTTTTTATCCTAAGAACATTTGACTAATTTTGAGAATTTTTTTCCCGAGATCATGCGACAAATTTTATGATTTGTTTTTTGAGACAATTTGATGAATTTCACTGTATTTCCTGGAATTTCATGATTTTGTCCCCGTGGTCATTTGGTGAATTTCTGATTTTCTTTCATGATGAATTGTTGCGATTTGAGATATTTTTCTGCAACCAATCAACAATATTTCAAATTATTTCAAAACCGACTGAAATGCATTGAAAATGTATTCCGCATATTATGTTAAATCTTAGTGCTTGTCTATATTACTAAAAACATTTAAGTGAAGAGAAAAAAATGTTTTTTATTTGGTCTCCTTTTAGTCTCTTTTTTTAAATTTTGGTCTCTTTTAGTCTCTTTTTCTTGCGATTTAGTCTCTTTTCTCTCTTTTTTAAGAGTGACTCAGCGGTCCTAGGCCTGTAGGCATCATATTATAGAATAGGCCAGTCTTGTCTCCATTAAAAATATTTTTCTTGTTATATCCATTTAATATTTTCTTTAATTCATTTTTCTATTCTTCCACTATGTTTTCATCCACTGAACTACTTTCACTACATATGTTTTTAAATGCAAGTCCATATCTTTTTGTAAATTCTGCCAGCTAACCAGAAAAAGCTTGAAAAATTTTCAATCCAAATTTTTCTGCTAAAATTATAGTGCTTTCTTTGAATATTACTCCAAAAATTGGAATATTTGTAGCTCTTGCTTCACAAAGTCATTACAGAAGCACTTCATCAAATTCTTCTGATTCACCACCTTTAATTTTTTATCGTTTGGAAACTAATCCAAACTTTTGTGCTCCTTCAAGAATTTTGTCCTTATTTGATAAAATGCCTTTTAAAACATTGACTTGGGTAAATTAAACTTCTGATATACTTTTGATATAACAAAAGATTTATTCCACTTTTCAATAATTTTCACTTTTTTCTTGTAGAATAAGATGCTTTTTTTATGTCATTATTCTCTGTCTACTCAGAATTTAGATTTGCATTGGAAATAAGCAAACACTGACTTGACCCTTTATCTACCAATGGTACTTATAAATATCATTAAAATTACTTATTATAAAGTTCTTTTAATACATTAATTAGTAGTAATACTGTTTAGAACAGGGTTGGCAAAGTGGGCCCAGCCCAGAAAAACCCGGGGTCCACCAACAAAAACCCACCTGGGTTTTTGCCAGGGTTGCAAAAAACCCGGGTTTTTTATAAAAAACCCAACCCAAGTGGGTTTTTTCGGGGTTTTTTGGGCTTTAATGGGTTTTATTGGGATTTTTGTTTTTTTAAGAGGTGATGGCAGGGGAAGTCTCTTATTTCTAGAAAGTATGTATTATATTTAAAAATCTTTTGATATTTTTATTAATTAATTTACTATACAATAAATTTTCATCAAAATAACACAAATAAATCAATGTAAAAAGTTGTAAAAAATGTTTTTACTTCTAATATCATATGATATAATATAATAACCACATAGCAAATATTTGAAAACTATTTTAATAAATTACTTTTTATCAATATTCCCCACTAAGAACACATTTTTTAAACAAATGTTTTATTCTTTATCAATCAAAGGATGCTTGATAATATTTTCAAGACATCTATGGCTCATTGTATAGAGTAGTTTATTCTCTGAACATAATAGAGAGCTATTACTAAGAATATTTTACAAATGAATTTCAATTATCTACATAACTGATTATAATTATTTAATTTGAATATTTTGAAATGAATTTATAATACTTGTTTATAAAAATAAACATCATTGTTTATTAAAGTATGGATGGTACAATATGTATTAGGAAATAAAAAATAGGGTAAAAATCCTGATTTAAATAAACAATATAGATATATATATATATATATATTCGAGTGTTTTGAAAAAATTCTCCTCCTCTCCTTTTCTTTTAACCAATACTGGCCAAAAGGGAATTAGTCAAATAAAGATCTTGTCATTTTTTATCTATGCGAAAATGTTATAATTAGTTACATACATTGATTTTGGCCGTTTTTTTCATAATATTAAAAAAGTTTTTAAAGAATAAAACAAGAAAAGAAACATTTTATTTTGACAATTTTGGCTTTGTCATATTTAACAGTGCACTCACAATCTATTTTGATAGGATAGTGTAACTTTTTAAACACAAAAGTTAAAAAACTAATATAAAACCTGCTGAATATTAAACATTTTGACCACAGATATTAAAAAACCCAATAAAACCCGTTTTAACATGGGTTTTATTGGGTTTTTTAGAGTGGGTTTTACCCAATAAAACCCACCCGGGTTTTTTTGGGCTGGTGGGTTTTTAGCAACCCTGGTTTTTGCTAAAAATCATTTCTGAATCTGTGAATTCCCCTAAAAGTATTATACAAATTTTCCTTTTAAGCCCAAAACCTAGGCTGTTTCTTTTACAAAATCACATTAAAAAAAAAAAAAAAAAAAGACATATTTGTGGTAATTAAGCTGATAGTTTATTTCAGAATATTTATTTTTTCAATTTATTTATTTGTTTATTTTATAAAAACATACAGTAGACTCCCTCAAATCCGCACAGCTTGGGTCCAGAGGTTGTGCGGATTTTAGAATTTTGTGGATTTCTGGTCATTGCTTTGTTTACATTTTTTAAACAGTCATTTGAATGCAATTAATAGTACAATTGGAACTATTATGAATGCTTACAATATAATAAAATATTAAAATAAGTTATAAATTTGGATAATTTTTAAAATGTTTAAAGTACTAATAGCAGAGGTCAAGTTAATAATCAATAGTGTATGATTAAATATTCATTATAAAGATTAAATGTAGTTTTCCAAAATTATTCAATAAAACTTGCCTTATAAAAGTACACTACTAATTCACATCAAAATCATAAAATAAGGATTTTTTTTTTCAAGTTTAGTCAGGCTTAAAAACCAAAAAATCTTGATTAATGCATAAATATATTTGGTAAGGAGATTGTGATTACCAGTGATATCAGAAATATCTTGAATTTTATCCAAAAAAATTTATTCTTCCATCATGAAAAAAACAAGAATAGAGTATTTTTAAGAAAAATACAAATTAAAAACTACATGGAATTGATACAAAACTAAAAAAATCAAATTTTGTCCCAATATCTGAACTGAAAGTTTCATTGTTTACATCCATAAAATATGTGCGGATTTTAGAGAGTTGCAGATTTCTGGTTTGCGGATTTAAGGGAGTCTACTGTATTTCAAATATGTTACACAATGTAATACAAAATAATTATAATTGATCTTTCTTATAGTTTACCAATCAAAATCATATTCACTTTAATTTTTATGGTAATATTTATAATTTTTTATTAATTTTTCACACTGATCTGAGTCTAGTCTGTTCTGTAATTTAGACTATATGAATTCAAATGTAGAGAAAATCCTCTTGATGGAAGCAGAGCTAGATGGAACAGAATGCAGAGATTGGAAAAAACTACAAAAATCAGAATCTAACTTGTTTTTCTGTATTTTTCCTTAAAGAATTTTTGTCACCATTTTGAAGCTGAGAATTGTGACATAATACTTTCTGAGAAAAGTGATTTAAGAAAATAGTCTGTCTTTAATTTTAAATGCCAATATCGCAGGTAATCACATTGAATGATACTGCATTATCTATTCATCAGTTTCTTCTTTTGTTAAATTAGGCCTTTCCCGTCTAAACTTTGCATACATTATATAAGCTAAAAAATACTCGGTCCCGATGATCTGTTTGTAGCATTTCGGCATAATTTCCTTATGTTATTTCAATTCTTCCGATTCCATCAAATTTCTCCAAATTATAACAGAACATGACAGTGCGCTTGTATTTTTTTTGCAGCTCATCTGAAGATATAATTGTTAGCTGCTTTTTTAAATTAGAACCCTCCTTCCCTCAAATACCACTATTTTTTATTATTAATTTTTTGTAAAAATCTTAAATTCTTGCTTGATCTGTTTCAAACTTTAAGATAGCTTAGCTTATAACACGATAAAATTTATATTAAAAAAAGAATGCTGTGTCAAATACTGCTATTTTCTGTAATAATTTCTGCAAAAATCTTAATTTCTTGCCTTAAAATGCCATTCCCTCAACTTATATGTCTACAGATAGGTAATTTAACAGAGTTTTGCTCAAATATATTTTTGTTAAGAATATAACGCACTAGCTGGTAATGTATGCGCAGTATGACTGCTATACAGTGCTATATGCAGCTGGAACCTAGTTTGAGATAAGTTCAGCACAACATTTGCATATCAATTACAGATTTATTTAAAAGGAAGGATCCTTCTGTGCATGCGCAGCATCCTCTAGATGGTGCACGCAGCAGAGATACGGTTTGAGATGTGCATCTAAATTAGAGATTTGTTTAAAAGGAGGGGCCCAGCAGGGCCGTAGCTAGAAGTGTACGATAGGGGGGGCTTAAGGGAATGTAGGGGGAGGCTCATATTTTTGTGTTCTCTCTCTAATGCAGAAAGATAAATTAGTGCATATTCACATTGTAGGTATTATGTTTCTCATTAAACTGTTGTAATAACTTCATTTTATACAAAGAAAACTATAGGATGATGAAAATTTTGAATGTATAACTGGTGCAAAATTAAACATCCTGTTAGCTTCATATGTACCAATAGGATGAGGGAGTGTTGAAGCACATATTTTAGATACAATTTAGTAACTCTGCAAAACTGTGAAAGGGTCTCAAAACTAAATTAGATTTTTGAACAGAATTTCATTTGAATTTTCGGAACATTTAGTGACCTTGGAACTTTTTCCAGGGGGGGGGGGGGGGGGCTGAGCCGCCCATAGCGCCCCCTTAGCTACGGCCCTGCGGCCCAGTAGTGCATGCTTTCTAACCTGTTATGTGGTAGCATAGACAGCAGGGATCCGGTTTGAAGTTTGTTTGCTTCCAGGTTTACGTATAAAAGGACCAGCCCTGCTAGCAGGCAAAGCCAGCTAGTTTAACTATCATAGTTATTAATTATTATAACAATTTTAATTATTATAGTTACTACAAAAATAAAATTATTCATTGTGATATCTAAAATATATTTAGAAGTGATAAGAAGTCACTTTTATCACTTAAAATAGTAAAGTTAATTATAATAGTACTATTATTATTAGTATTAATAATAATTAACATGGATTATTAATAGTATAAAAATTATTTTATATCAGTTAATAAACTTATTCTGATATTAGTTTTAAGTTTTCTATTGATATTATTATTAATACTAATATCAGAATAGAATAAATTATTTGATATTATGAACTATATTAATTAGTAATAAATAGATCAGATGTGATTAAAAAATGCAACTAACTATAGTTTAATAATAATAATGCTAATAGGTATATTTTTAAATGAGTACACACATATATTATTAAATATACAAATATACAGCCCACAAATACCCAGAAAACCCCACAAAAACCCAGGTGGGTTGGGTTTTGCCAACCCTGGTTTAGAACGAGTTCTTTTGCCTTTGAATCTTTTCAGCTTTCTTGGTGCTGAGGATAAGGGATGAGATTTTTCAATCCAAAAATATTTCTATATTTATATTGTAAGAATATCATACTTGTACATTTTATAATTCTACAAAATATTAAGAAAACAATTTAAGATAAAAGATTTGAGTGGAGTAATAGATATTGCACAAAATCCCTGTAAATTCAAATTTAATTAATCCTTCTAAAATCCTTTAAAAATTTATTAAACGATTATGTAAATCTTTTAATTTATTTTTAACAATTTACATAAAATGCTTTAGAATGTAAAATTTTCATGAATTCATAATTCGGTTGATAAAGTGTGAACTATTATAATCACCAAACAACAATTTCGTCTTTAAATAGAGATTTTTTTTTTTTTACTTAAAAGAGCTGAGACTGCAAAACACAGTTCTTATATAGAGAATGTCGTTAAGTAGAGCAACGTTAAACAGAGAGATAACTGTAGTTTTAAGAAACAAGTATCAAATGTCTCAAAAAATAAAATAAATTAGTAAGGTTTTTTTTTTTTTTTTTTTTTTTTTTTTTTTTTTTTTTTTTTAAGAGTGTTGCTTTTAACAGATTAAAGCTTTTAGAAAAAATAAATAAAAGGATACATTGATAAAAATTTATGAAGGGATTAAAGGTTAGATTAAGAATTCAAATAAAATAATGATAATATGCACATTTTAAATTTAAGACATACAAATAGGAATAAAGAGTAGATATTATTAAGAAATAAGGAAATATTGAATATGCAATAAATTTAGAATAATTTAAAGGAGTGTTTACAAAGTAAAAGATTTTTATATAGCATGCATATATATATTTCAAATTTTAATCAATTGTTATATTCTCTTTATAATCAAGTTTGTCTGTCTTTGGAAGTTTTTAATTCTGTAGTGATCATTGTATTGCTTCTACTTGTACTTCTACTATCTATAACCTATTGTTCCAAAAATTCAAGAAATTTCTTGGGCCAGAAATTTCTATCTGAAATTTTCGTGTGTGCTTATTTCAAAATTTTGGTCATGGATCCTTCTATCCGATCCTGAATATCAGGTTCTGAAATGTTTACACCATTATAGTGAGTGATTACTGAAAATCTGTTCTTATTGCATAGAAATTCCTTTAAAAGATGACAGTTCTGTATCAAAATCATAACGTACTGAAAGCCTGTTAATTGTAGCATTTCTGAGTCTTTATATATAACATATGATATAGTAGTGTACAGTGCACAAATAAAATAAAAGTAAAAAAAGTAAGCAAGAATCTAGTTCAAGGGAACTTATCATTTTGAGCTTGGCAGCATGTGGCCTATGGATTGACATCTTTTGCTGGGTAATTTACATTGATATTTTTCTACTAATTTTATATTGTGAATGATTATTTTTTAACTTTTTTTATAATTGTGGCTATAATACTCTAATTTTTTTCCAATGATTAAATGTTTGGTGAAATTATTTGCTAATGTTATTTTTTTTTTTTTTTTTTTTTATTAAATTTTAATTTTCTTCAAAAATTAAAAATAATTTTTCTTTTTTTGGTTTTCTCATTTTTATTTTCAGCAATTCCCTTTACAATTATATTTTAAATTTTGAAGATGATTTCATAAATCATACATTAAAATTTAATATACTTATTAGAAGGATTTATTTAAATTGTATTATAAAAATAATTGTTATTAGGTATATAAATTATTAATTTATATTTATTTTCAGGAATTCCTCCAGTTAAATCAAATAATTTACCACCAGAAAAATGTAAGTGGAACCGAAATAAGCATCATCAATTGTTGCAAGTATGCTTAAAATACAAGAAAGAACTTTATTGTGCTGGTATTAAGAAAAATCGTAAAGTATGGAGAAAAATTGCTGAAGAAGTTAGTCGAAAGTTTAATTCTTTAAGATGTCATAAAGATCGTAAAAGCCGTCTTCTCATCAGTGAGTCAGAGTGCATGGATAAGATAGAAATTTTAAGGGGTGAATACCATGCATTAAAAAATAAAAAGGTGATTAATAGAAAAATGATAAAATTCTTCAATACTGCTGAAAATTTTTTTGAACCCACTGAAAATTCAGGTAACTCTTAAAAGTATAACCTACCCTAGTCTAAAAGTATAAATCATGTTTTTTATTTTACATGGTTTGAATAATGTGATTTTCACTTTGTATAATAATTTGATTTGAATAATGTCACTTTCAATCCTTCTGTTTTCAGGAAATTCCTTAATTTTTTTGTTTCCCTATCTTTTAAATGAATATATCTTATGCAATTTATTTTTGTCTAATCTCTTTACAGATCATTGTATCAAAATAACATATGAGGCATTCAGAAGTCAATCCAATTAACTCAATCAAATGAAAACGCTCTTTTTAAACATTTAAAGTAATTTATCTACAAAAAAAAAAAAAAAAAAAAAAAAAAAAAAAAAAAACTACTATTTTTTTCACCATATTTTGCTTCTATTATTAATTGTCTTGGGGCAATTTTATGAAAATGTCAACCTGGGTATCAAAATTTCAGTGCCAATGAAATACTGAATGTTGTACATCATTTTAAGGCTTGAACAATCTACTTTAACTGTATAGAGTTAAATATTAAATTAGTACATTGCTTTATTTTAAAAAAAATGATAATAGATGTTTATTTTCTTTCAGAAATTTTGCTTGATAATTTGGCTACAGTAATCAATAATTTTTCTAAAACATTGATTTTCTAATTTTAAAATAAATGGTTAGTATATTTTCCTATACACATTATAAAGTTTTATATTGTAAGCTTATCTTTCAAAATTTCCTTATGAAATTTCGTTTAGGAGCAATTTTAAATTCATCTCATTAATGTCAATCAGTCACCGAAAAACATTGATTTTTTGCACTCGGCATGAAACTTTTAGTTGGAAACTCTTCAAAATCTGTATTCTCTGTTTACATTCACAGTACTTAGGTACTGAATAAATAGATTCGGAAGTTTGGATCTGTCACATCGAAAGTTCCTTGGTAACTGACTGACATTTTATTTAACTTTAAAATAGTATTCTTAATACTCTTAATAAAGTTGTTAGTTTTATATTTTAAATAATCATAAAACAAATAAACTCTTTGTTAGCTTAAAATTAACTCAACACTTAGTTAGCTAATAATAATAATAATAATAATAATAAAAGGGGGGTTTAAATAATTAGTTTTAAATTATTTTGAAAAGGATTTGAAAAAGAATTTCAAAGTTATAAACTTTTCATCATACATTTTTTCTGATGAAGCAGCAAGTCGATTCAAACAACAGTACAACCTATGTTACTTAACTTATTCTTGGAAGGAGTTTGAAATTGATGATTTGAGTGGCATTTTTTGCCACCTCTCATGGCAAGGGAGTTGTGGATGGAATCAGTTTAGCAAATAAAGCATTTAGTGTGGATGCAAATGCTTATTCGAAATTCAATCATTAATAATGCTTTAGCCTTCTACAATGCAGTGAAAGAAAAATATAAAAAAATACAAGTTATTCTTGTTAAATGAAAAGATGCAAGTTCATCAAAAAATGAATTAGATGAGACATTTTGTTATGCTTTGGCCATTCTTAATATATCAAAAATGCATCAATTTAATACAGTAAAGAAAAACATTTTTTACAATCAATACAGCCAAAGTTCAAATTAAAAAAATAATTAAAAATGTGTGAAATTATCCACAAGTATTTTAAAAAAAAAAGAAAAAAAAAGGAAAAGAAAAAGAAAACCTACAATGCAGTTTATTATGATCTACAACAGGGCTGTCCAACCTTTTAGTGAGCAGGGGCGCACCTCAGGTATTGGCATTAAACGAAGGGCGCCATTAATAGCCTGACTGAAATTATACAGCAATATTATCGCACAGTTTTAGTATACACACATATCTTAACATAATGTAAATTAATTTTACAGCAATAGGCAAAAGACCCTTATAATTCTGGAGCTATGTGCAAAATTTCAAATTATGCATTTTCTATGAGAGACCTATCTAAAAATGTTTGTAAAGTAAGTTGCCAGAAATTTTAATCGCGAATATAATAAGAACAACAAGAGAATAAATAAATATGGAAATGAGAGATATTGCTAGGTTTCTTTTAAGGTATTAAAACAAGATTTGACTTATTTTGAAGGTCTGAATTTAGTTTTATAAGATGTAAAAAAAACAAATACAGACATGATAGTGACAAACCCATATTTTTAATTTCATAGAGATAGTCTAAAAGTGCTTTCATAAATGAAATTTGTGAATTTTTCTAATCAAATTGAAAAAAAAGAACTTAAGATTTAAAAAATCAAGAGGAAAAATTAAGCCCCATTTATTATTCGTATAAACAGCCGATGGCCCAATAATGAGACAATAGAAGAAAGAAAAAACCAGGCCCGGACTGGCCAGGTCGGCTGGTCGGCGATCGCCGAGGGCCCCCGGCCCAAAGGGGCCCCGGAAGTGCAACTCAAAAAAGGAATATACGATTTTATAATTACTACTTACATAAGAAAAAAATCGAGTATTTTCCAATAATAATATGCGTTTACAGTAAATTTTAAACAATTGATAGTTTTTTCATGGTAACTTATATAGTTTTGTCGTGTCATGTCGTTGGACAGGCGGAATAGGGCTGCTGACTGATACATCGCCCTTTCTGCAGTAACTCATAGAATCAGATTCAGAAGGCATCGCGACGCTCACTTGCCAATCTTGTATAGTATGGTTGTAATTAATGCAATTTCACAGTCTGGTCAACATGAAGCAGTTATACAAAAGCGACAGTACGAAAAGGTAAGAAAAAAATGAGAAAATTTTTAAACATTGAAAAATGTTTAAAACTTTTAATACTTGGTTAAGTAGTAAGAACGACCCGATTCCACTCAATTTGCTAAAAAAAAAAAAAAAAAAAAAAAAAAAATAGTTTTTTTTAACATACAATTAAGATCCTTTTAAAGAATACTACATACACATTTATGAAATATTTTATATTTTAAATTATACTTTAAAATCATGATATTTTCTCAACATAGAAAATACACGATAATAACATTAATGATTACTTAGAAGCCTAGATTCAAATAAAGATTCATTATAAAATTAATGTAGTTTAGATTTAAAGAAAAAAAAAAGTAAAAACATGATTAACTTTTGAAGATGTATTATAAAAAATATATTTGTGAAAATATTTCTCTGTCATTTATTAGAACTTCTTTCAAACCCAAAGGAGTTAGTTCCTGACACATTTCTAAATTCATTTTCTTCGGACATACATAAATTTTGCTGTGTTTTCTTATTCAGAACCTATGTAATCGAATGTTGTCTTCCATTTTTTGATAAAGACATTATATCTTTTAGAAATATTATCAAAGTTAGCATTTTGAATTGAACTTTTGGAAGCGATATCATTGAAAAGGGGAAAAACCTGCAGTCACGCGACAAAAATCTCTTACCATTTGATAATTTATTTACCAAAAATGGAAAAAATATTCTATTACCAAATCCTTTAATAGTCATGCATGTCAATTTTATGCATTTACAGTTAAAAATTAGTCAGAAAGAAGTTTCGCGTTATTGAGAAGTGGATTGAAAGCCAATATAAGTTATACTTCCAAAGATTTCATTAACAGAAATTTATTATCGCTATTAATATTTTTAAAAACATAGTAACAGCCCTACATATTCTGAGAACATTTAAGTCCAGTTCTGGCCCGACTCTACTACGTAGAAAAAAAGTGCACACCTGATCACGGCCTTAGGTATGAGTCTGCTGAAAAAATTAAACCCTGCCTCTGATACCACATAACTGTCCGATGCCTGCGTTTTTGTTTGGATGGTGTCAAACTAGCATCGGCTCGTGAAGCACATTTATACTCATTCTCGCGAAAGTCATTTACTGAAAGCGGATCATAATTTATCGTCTTCGTTTGAGTTTTTATATCGGACTGGCAAATTACCTTTTTTTTTCATATCGGCACAGCACTCCCGCTAAATTTCTTTGCCTGACCGGGCTGGATACGGGTCTTGGGCCAAACCCGGGCCCATGCAAACCTCTACAACAAATAATAAATTCAGTGTTCTGTAATATTACTTTAAAAGACCCATATGATAGCATAATATGCAGCATGATGGTAGGTAGCACCCCAGATATTGCTGTTACGAGTTGCAGTTGCTATGGCCCCACCAGTGGCTGAGAGGTTCTGACCTTCAAATTGGTAGATGGTAGGTGCTTTATCCGAACCCAATCGCGACCGTCGGCCTAACCGTTCGGAGTTTTCCGTGGTTTTCTTCGAACCTTGCATTTCCTTGCGTAAATACGGATTAGGTTCCCTTACAAAGATGCCCACGGAGGGCACTCCTCCCCTTAGGGCCAATGTCCCACGTGTAGATAATTGGCCAGCATAAAACACAAACAAACAAACAAAGCGTCAGCTATGTCCGTCAAGGAAAGGTATGTGAAAGATTTTTAGGAAAACAGACTCTCTAGTAAGCAGAAGATTCACAGTTCGAATCGTGATGCTAGAATTTGAAGTTTTCATACTAACTAGGGAACTGCAAGAAGTGTAAGTCACCGATTTTAACGAAAGTGGTATCGTTGGAACGATCTCATTATAAGGAGTAAAAAATTCAATAGAACTACCCGTCGGAAACGGGTCATTTTCGAGATATCTGACAATTTATGTAATGTAGCTAGTGCATACTTATCGGGGAAGCTAAAAAAATTAGTTTAGATTTTGACGAAAGTGGTATTGTCGGAAAGATCTTATCGTGAGGAGTAAAAAATTCAAAAGAACTACCCATCGGAAATGAGCCGTTTTTGAGATATACGATAATTTAAGCCACGTAGCTAGTAAATACTGGGGTAGTGAACATCTAACAGAGGACCGCAAAAAATTGTTGTCTCTATTTTGACGAAAATGATGTCGTTGGAAAGATATCATTTTGAGAAGTAAAAAACTCAATGAAGCTACCTTTCGGAAATGAGTCGTTTTCGAGATATCCGACAATTTATGTAACTTAATGCAGTTTCCCAGTAAGTGTCCATTAGCTAAGTGATACAAATTGTCAAATATCTTGAAAACGTTTCATTTCCGACAGGTAATTTCATTGAGTTTTTTAATCCGCCCAATAATATCTTTTCAGCGATACCACTTTCGTTAAAATCGAGATTAAAATTTTTTGCAGTTTCCCAGTAAGTGTTCACTAGCTACGTGACATAAATTGTCGGATATCTCGAAAACGGCTCCTTTTCCGACGGGCAGTTCCATTGAGTTTTTTACTCATCACAATGAGATTTTTCCAACGATACCACTTTCGTCAAAATCGGTGACTTACACTTCTTGCAGTTCCTTAGTAAGATAGAATTTTTTTTAAAAAAAAAAATCGCACTTTTTGCCGATTTAAAAGTTCATATTATTTTTTTTATCACTAATATTCATATTATATATTTTTTAATTACAATTTTCTTTCTATTTTAAAAACGAGCTGTTCATTAATGATTCAGCATTCTAAATTTCGTTTAAACATTCTTTTTCGTTTTTAAAAATTTTTAAATTTTATTTATATTTCCGCTATTTTTCTTTTTATTTTGCGTTTTTAAAGAATTTTGCATTTCGAATTTTACTTAAGTAATTTAATTTGAACATTTTTAATTTAATTGAAATAAATAACTTCCTTTTACTTTAAATTTATTGATGCTACCATCTATGTAAGAATTTAATAATTATAAATCAACAATTTGGATTTATTAATTAAAGGTTAAGTTGTTTTGAAAGAATATATTAAAGGAAATACTCTGCGCTATCTGCTTTTTTTTATTACTGTTATGTCACTTTTAATATTTACTTAGATATCACAGTAGGATTTAGATTATTATGACTTCAACACAGTCATTTGATTGCCGAAAACTAAAAATATACCTCACGCTCATTTTTAAATACTAATCACTTAAAATGAATAATTCTTATTTTTTTTCTAGCATGGAATTAGTTTAGGTATGGCGTGAAAGTAATTTAACAACATTACAAAAAGCTTATATTTTATTCAACTATTTTCCAAGTGACAAAATAGTCTAAATGTTTTTTTTTTTTTTTTTTTTTTTTTTTTTTTTTTTTTTTTGCCATCCAAGCCTAAATTTAAAAATAAAATATAATATTCTGTTTTCTCTAAATTTCCCGTAAGGGGCCCATTTTCAGTCTCTAGCCGAGGGCCCCCAAAGGAGCCAGTCCGGGCCTGGAAAAAACTGAACATTCATGAACACCTTCAGAGGAGCGGAAAGAGGGGAGGCAAAAAACGTTTCTTTTTCTGATACTCCTTAAGTATTAAAAAGAGGTATTTCTAATTCTAATAAAACTTAATAATCATAATTACACTTTATACAAAAAACTGCAAATCGTGAAAATATCCATGATTACATTTTCAAAGTATGTTTCTGAATTTTAATGTTTTTTCACAGGTTTTGAAAGTATCTCTGGTGCAAACATAAATAATTTTAAACAAAGAAGGCTTTATAACATAATTTTTTTCCTTCAAAAGGGCGCCAAAAAAAACCTTCAAAGGACGCCATGGCGCCGCGTTGGACAGCCCTGATCTACAATATTACATAGGAAAAGTGATAAATTATAATTGAGGAATGGTCAAAGTGAAATTTTTTTAAAAAGGACTTGGTCAAATATATTGCACCCTTCTACAAAAGTGTCACAATTCAAAAATTAGGTTATTTGAGTTATGACTGCCATTCTATGCAGTTTTCATTCCTTTAACCAATAACCTAAAATAGAAGGTAGTGCATTTAAAATTCAGCAACGAGGCAGCAGTTCTGTTTGTAACAAGCCCATTGAGCGAAACACAGCCTGAAACAATTTTTTGCATTTCCTGAAAAACAAAGTTTTTTGACTTATGACACTTTTATAGAAAAGTTGCGATAAGAGTGGCCCAGATCAGATGATGTGGAAGAAATAGAAACGCAGCTTATTTTTTATGGCCCCTTTAACTTTTCAAGGATTTGGTACATTTCAAGTTATCAAAAAAAAAAAAAAAAAAAAAATAATAATAATAAATAAATAAAAATAATAATAATAATAAAAAAATATCATCAAAGCTTATCACAAAAAAAAAAAAAAAAAAATCATATAAACAAAAATTGTTAATTGAATAACATTAATAATAATATTTAAATACTTGCCTTTTGTATAAATTTTATTACATTTTATTACCTAATTTTGAATTTTTTCTTTAGGATATTTCGAAATGTCAGTCAGTTACAAGTTGTTGTAAATGGTTGTCATTCTTTATTCTTATAATTTTTTTTTTATTCAAATGCTGTATGTTGAAAGCTTATTAGCTGCTGTGTGAATTTTAAATAACTTTATTTAAGCTTCATTATAATTTCAGAAAAATCTCACATTGAATTTGTATCATTTTTCATGTAGTTTGCATCAATCTCAGTCCGTTACCATGCTTTTAACATTTTTTTTTTTTTTTTTCAATTGTATTTTTGAAAGTATGCACCACACCTGCCACGAGGGCCGCACCTCCGAAAATGCATTAAAATAAAACAAATATTTGTCAGTATCAGGGTTGGTAAAAACTTGGGTTTTTGTACAAAAACCCAACCCACCCAGGTTTTTCTGGGTATTTGTGGGCTTTTCTGGGTTTTAGTTATTAATCTGTATACTTTGATATTTATATAATATATGTGTATACTCATTTAAAAATATATTTATTAAGCTACATTTTTTAATTACATTTGATCTATTTATTAATAATTAATATTATTTATAATATCATTTAATAAATTTATCCTTTTCTAATATTAGTATTAGCTTAGTACTAATATCAGAATAAATTTATTAACTGATATTATAAAATAATTTTAATGCTATTAATAATTAATGTTAATTATTAATACTATTATTAGTAATACTATTAATGATAGTATTATTATAATTAACTTAATACTATTTAAAATGAAAAGTGAGCTCTTATCACTTTTAAATACATTATAACTGTCACAATGAATAGTTAATTTTATTTTTGTAGTAACTATAATAATTAGTATTTATAATAATTAAATGGATCACTTCATCCGCGAGTGGGAATGCCCCTTTTATACGTAAACCTCGAAGAAAGAATCTTTATATGTAAATCTTGAACTGAACGAACTTCGAACCAGATCCCCATTGCCTGTAGTACCTATAACAGGCCATAGTATTAAAGCACTACTAGGCCCCTCCTTTTAAACTAATCTCTAATTGTGCATATCTCAAACTGTATCCCCACTGCTTATGGCACCATGTAGTAGGCATGCTGCGCACCCACAGAAGAGCTCTTCTTTTCAAACGACAACTGTAATACAGCTGTAATTTATATGAAAATGTTGTGTTGAACGTACCTCGATCCGGATTCCTGCTGCCTACAGTACCATCTAGCAGACATGTTGTGCACACAGTACCAAGTAGCGTATTATATTCCTAACAAAGATGTATTCGAATGAAACTCAGTAACTCTGTTAAACAATCTATTTATAGATATGTACTAAGTAATTGGAGTGACGTTTTAAGGCAAGAAATTTAAGTTTTTTTCGGAAATTACTATTAAAAAATACCAGTATTTGATGTGACATTTTTTTTAAATAAATTTTTATCATATATTTTAAGCTAAGCTTTCTTATAGTTTGAAGCAGATCAAGCAATAGTTTAAAATTTTTACAAAAATCAATAATAAAAAATAATAGTATTTGAGGAAAGGGGTGTTTGAATTTAAACAAGCAGTTAATAATTATATCTTCAGCTCTTGATGAACTGCAAAAAGATACAGTTACATTTTCATGTTCTGTTAAGATTCTGAGAAATTCGATGGAATCAGAAGAATTGAAACAAAACTAAGAAATTATGCTTAAATGCTACAAACAGATTATCGCGACCGAGCATTATTTAGCTAATATAATGGTTGCAAAGTTTAGAGGGGAAAGGCTTAATTTAACGGAAGAGAAAGAAACTGATGCACAAATAATGCAGTATCATTCAGAGTGGTCACCTGCAATATTGACACTTAAAATTAAAGACAGACTATTTTCCTAAATCACTTTTCTCAGAAAGTATTATCTCACAATTTTCAGCTTCAAAATGGTGGGAAAATCTTAAAGTAAAAGCACAAAAAAAGAAAAACAAGTTAAATTCTGAATTTATTTATTTATTTATTTATTTATTTATTTATTTTTTTCAAGGTTTGCATTCCGTTCCATTTAGCTCTGCTTATATAGAGAGGATTTTCTCTACATTTGGATTCATGTAGTCTAAACTACAAAACAGACTAGGCTTAGAACAGTGTGAAAAACTTGTAAAGATTTATACATATTGCCATAAAAATCAAAGTGAATGTGATTTATTGGTAAACTATAAAAAAGATCAATTATAATTATTTTAAATATATTACATTGTGTGAATTATTTGAAATCTATTTTTATATAATAATAATAATAATAATAATAATAATAATAATAATAAAAAAAAAAAAGAAAAAGAAGTATTTTGAAATAAACTATCGCCTAGTTACCACAAATACACCTCTTTTCTTTTTAATGTAATTTTGATAAAAGAAACTACTTAGATTTTGGTCTTAAAAGGTAAATTTGTATTTTGTATTTTCCCCTAAATATTACTATAGGGAGGATTTGCAGATTCAAAATTGATTTTTAGCAAAAACCCACTTTTAACAAAAACCTAGGTGGGTTTTTTTTGGTAAACCCGGGCGGGTTTTTCTGGGCTGGGCCCACTTTGCCAACCGTAGTCAGTATTGCCGCACCCCCATATGCACCATACTTACGAAAAGACATCAAAATGTTGAATATTGCGTTATATTTAGTATTTTTTGCGTTTTGAAGTGATTTTTTTTTTACATTTGTGATATGAATCCAATTTTAAACTGTTAATACAATATAGTATATTTTGTATATTTTTTATGATAAAATTTAATTTGAATTTGTGCAGTCATATTTTTTGTTAATTTTTTTATATGATTTCTATTGTTTTTTCCCAGTTTCATGGAGATTTTTTGAAATTCGAAATAGAAATCCTGCTTAAATAATTAATCTAGAACGGTAATTGTGTTCTGCAATTTTCGATTTTTATTTTTTAAATTTTAGCTTTTTATTAATCATGTTTTAATCCCCCCCCTCCCCTCTAAAAAATAAAAATAAAAATATAATATTTCAGAATTTGCAGTGAATTATTTTATATTTATGAAATGCATTAATACTACTAATAAAAATTATTACTATAAATTAAAAATTATGGTAATAATTAAATTAATTATAGTAATAACTATAGTAATAGTTAAAAATTATTACTACATTAGCATCTTATCGCAATGTAGCACATTGTCCTCTTTTCAATAAAGTTTAATCACATTAATCAACGATTTTTAGTACAATTTTATATGTGTCTCGTGGTAATTTTTGACATTTAATTTTTTAACTTATAACATTTTGTTCTTCTGCGATTTTTGAATTTTTATACTTGTTTTGTTTTTTCTTTCAGAGAATTTTTTGCAATTTTCTAAATTTTTGTTGCAATTCCCAACTATTTAAATTCAAGATGATATTAAAAAAAAAAAAAGAACATGCTTTTTAATTCTAATTTATTTAAGTACTCGCGCAAATTGTATTCCTTTAAAAGTAAAAGGAGATCCCAGTAAGTCAAAAAATATTGCATACTTAGAAAAGAAAAAAAAAAAAAAAAAAAAAAAAAAGACAGAAATAATGAACTGAAAATGAATCTTAAGCAAAACTCTTTGCTTATAAAAAGCTTCCTTACTTTATAAAATGGAAATATATTTATATATATATATTCGTTATTGCTATGGGTGTATTTGGAGATTCGCTATCCCAGCAATATTTTAGCAGCCAAAACTTGTGGAAACGACCAAGTCGGCCCAAAAAATTATATCACCGGATAACAAACTCCTCAAATACAGCCAGCAGCGCGTGAAAGATAGTGATACATTGCGTAGTGGCAAAAATTAAATCAAATTCATTAAGTTTTAAGTTTGTTAGATGAGACAGCTGAAATTAAATAAAGTAAAATGAAAATGTAAATAAATACTCACCCTTAATGATTACACACATGATGTTCTATTATCAATTAATTTATTTTTGAGGTATTGCATGTTTCGTTGGCCAACGAGATGATTACAAGAAATTGATAAATTTTCATTTGTTTACACATCAAACCTTAGTTAATTTTCTTCTTCACTGTGAACGAAATCAGGAAGTTATTCAAATCATTCATTGAGTACAGAGTTTCTGCGTGGAGTGATATACTAGGGAAACTTTAGGTCCAATTGTAGACGGCATATTTCACTTAGGATAGAAATTGGCAGTAGTTGAACACTCTTTGATGCAAAACTCTCTGGAATCGATGATGGCTCCACCGGGCATGGGATCCCACTAAGATAGGGATTGTCACAGGAAGGGCTGCAACTCTGCTTGGTTTATTGAAATTCGAAGAGTGCAACATTCAGAGATGAAGCGATGAATCTACGACGACACACTAACGACATGGCTGATGAAGCACTGAGGTGACAGCCACAAACACAGAAGATATAACTTGTGTTGTACAAATGCTGCGGAGATTATCCCACATAACCGAGAGCTCTAAGATCAAATGGTGTTAAAGTAGATCTAATGATTGCTAATTAGGAGAGAGGCTGGCTGAATCATTAAAAATATGATACCGTAGCAAAAGTTTTGTGATTTCAGGACCTAAAAATTTTTAGCACAAAGCTGGCCAAAAGAAAAAATTACGTTCGCATCTGCTGCTGAGAACAATGACTCACTCTCCCGACGCAAGACCCTTAGGTCCGGGTTGGGCCATACGTGCTTACACCGCGCTGTTCAGTAGAAAAGGGTTAAAAAATCATAATATCGCCTTCCTCCTCTCTCTGGTGCACATGCACCCAGCCAATCAGAATCCAGCATCTCCCGACGCTAGGAATGATCCAGAAAAAAACATGCGTCATCAAGGGATGGACGCGGGGATTTGGCGGGAAATTCGTCGTCGACGAACCTTCTGGAACATCGTCGAACATTCCCAAATCCCGATGACTCATTGATCTAGGCTGTAAGAGAGACTATGACAAAATGGCGATGCATGAATTTGAGAAAAACCGCAATCTTCATAAAAAAATACAGAGATTAAGCTTAATTTTTGAAATAGCATAAATTGCGAATTATATGCTTAAAAGACTGGGTGATTACATGAAAATAATTTACATTTAAAAATAAGACTGATTAATATAATTTTAAGAGTGAATAATTAATAATAAAATAATTTAGAAAAATATTATTTTGTATATTGCTATTATGTCAAATAGGGAAGCTGCGATGCTTAAATTGAAAATACTGGATTTATAAGATATATTAATGAAATTATGGAAAATTAAAATTACTTTTTTTTTTTTTTTTGAAATGACTATTAATTAATAAATTTTTCCTAAAATAATGATCTGAATTTTTGAGAATAAAAATATATTCTGTAAATCATCTACACATCCTAGCAGTTATTAATTGACCAATTTTGTTCAAATTTTCAACAACTCACAATAATAATAAATTAGGCTGTATGCCAAATTTTTATTAAATTATGATAAATTTTAAGAAAATTATAGATATCCATAAAAAAGTCCATTCTTAGATTTACTGGATAAAAAAGTCTCACTATCATGACATGGTTGTTTATTTAGCTGTGAGATTTCAGACCTTAGACGCTGTGAAAATCAGATAAGCGTTCTATTGATAAATGCTTTGCTGTGCAAAAAAGAAAGTGTTTAAACAATAATATTTTGCGAAGCAAAATGGAAAAATATTTATTTAAAACATTTTTTTTTTTTAATAAAACTTTATTTTTTATTAAAGTTTT
Source organism: Maratus speculifer (assembly GCA_964019185.1). Taxonomy (NCBI): domain Eukaryota; kingdom Metazoa; phylum Arthropoda; class Arachnida; order Araneae; family Salticidae; genus Maratus; species Maratus speculifer. The sequence continues at coordinate 76,421,944 of OZ025301.1, forward strand.
CCTTTAATGTTCGTTTTCCTTATAATGAAAGAATAATTTTAAAGGATGAAATCCTGGGGAATTTAGATAAACATGTGTCATTCTCAGGTGATTTTCCAATCGAAAATGCAATCAGTATCAATTATTTATATGAGAATATCCATATGCTGATGTTAATATAATGGAAAACATTTAAAAAAATACCTAACTGGCACTTCAATACTATACTTCACTTTTGTTTTATTTATTTATTTTTGTGTTAGCTAGCGGAGATTGATCTTTACAAAGGTCGTTTTTTACTTTTACAATTTCCTTGGGTTTTTTTTTTTTTTTTTTGACAAATATTTTTATTTTCAAAACTGGTTAAGTAAAAAATATCCAAATTAATAAATAAATCCTGTAAACAAAATTGAAAAATTCTATCTACAAATTCACGTTTTTTTTCTCTCTATCTTATGACGAAATACAAATTTTTCCATGGTGCTTTGAGGAAATTTTCATTTTTTTCTGCAATCCTGTGACAAAACTTGCGTTTTTTTTTAATGATACATTGATGAAATACTTTGTTTTTCCCTCGATCTTAAGACAAGATACTTTCTTTTCATAGTATCCTTTGACAAATTTCATAGGGTATTTTTTTTTTTTCCAGCGATACATTTATGAAATATACATTTTTTCAACAGTTCTTCGACAAAATTTACATTTTCTTGTGATTTTTTCACTAAATTTGTGTCTTTTTTTCTGCAATCCTTTGATAAAAATCGTTTTTTTTCTCCTCAATTCCTTGATAAAATTCTTTTTTCCTATCTTTGATGAAGCTTTTGCTATTTTGTCTGTGAATGATTTACGAAAATTATTATTATTTGCGACCATTGGTCCAAATTTGCAGTATTTTTTTAATATTCCGAATTCTTATACTGAAGACAACTTTGCGAAATTTTCAGAAAAAAATCCAAACACAGGAGAAAATAAATATCATATCCGTCATCCCGGCACAGAGCCGCTCTAAGCATATTTCTGACTTTTAAACTCATATGTGCTGCGGCTCATAGGCCCGAAAATATGCTAATCAAAAATTATTTAGGAAATTCAATTGTAATATTTGACTCAGCTTAAAAAAGTTATTAAACTAGATAAGAAATAATTTTTAAAATGTATATTTTGTGTGGATTGTTACAAAATATTTATTGATTTGCCTTGTGAATGTCAGTCAGTTACCCATGGAATTGCCCCTTGTAATCAAGAGTAATTCATAATCACTGTGTACATATTTACAAAAATTTCAACCTAAATTAAAAGAGGTAGTTGGATTGACCTCTGAATGCCTCAAATTGTCACTGCATTATACTATTAATGTTTTCATTGTTTATTATGCACTAAGATTTAATTGACATTAATACTGTGTTTAAGTATTATAACATTTGTTCCTACTCCTTTCATATCTAAATTAATTATTATTTTATATAAATTTGTTTCAGTTATTTATTATTTTTAATAATAAAAATTATTTAGCTTCTATCAAAGAAAATTTTAAAACAAAAAGAAATGTTAACTTAATTTAATTTTATTTTGAAAATTACATAAATCCTGTAAAATCCCCCCCCCCCCAAAAAAAAAAAAATTTAAATTTAACCCCCATTTTTCAAAATTTTTTACCTTTTGTGTAAAATTCAAATTATAAATTCCCCTTAAAATTATCAGGATTTCTTGCCTGTTAAAAAGGAACTTACTTTTGGTACTTTACCATGCATATATTTTTGTATTTTCTATTTCATTTCATTTCATTGATTTATTTCTTTTTCCTATAATTCTTTCAACAGTTTTTGGCTTTTGATTTGTTATAAGGTGCTTAATTTTGTCATTTTAAGCATATTGCTTCAAAATTTGACAAAATAACATATCATTTCTATGAACTAGCATGCTTAGCACCTCTGATGAATCTGTATAGTAATCATAGATTTAAAGTTTCCACATTATTGCTCATCCTGTTTTTCTTTTTATCCATTTATTATTATCCTCATTTATTTATGTTTATATTTGTGATTTCAATTTTATTATTATTATTAGTTGTATATATATATATAACCATTATATAACACTATAATTCAACATCCACAATGAATATAGAATAGCCCAGTATAACAAACTTGAACACGACAAGACAATCAAATGGAACCAGCAATATTGGAACAATTACAAATAAAATTGGAAATTGTGGTAAGTGGTTTGTTATCAAGAGCAATGCCACACAGACACAATAATTATGATTAATTTCCAAGGAAAAAAATCAGGAAAAGTCCTAATGTATAATTTCTTCATTAATTTCTTTGATTAATCGTAACCGAAAAATGTAAGTAAAAAAAACATACTATAAAAATATTTTTTTTTAAATTTTAAATTAATTTTGATAATGCTTTGAAAAATTTTAAAAATAAATATTTTTCTAGCACCTGAGAAACACTCTTTGAAAGTATAAATAACTAATTTTGATTAAAATTGTAAAATATTGGTTAATTTTTCAAATATTCTCATTCATTGCATCCAAAAACCAAAACATAGAGCATATTGATATGTTATGATTGAAGTCGCAGGTGGCACAGAAACACCCAGGGTTCCAAATTTTGAGAAGAGTCAATTTTTGGATTGGTGTAACATGGTGCTGACTATGTTTTAGTGTAAATTGCTCAACAGGTGGTGTTGCCATGATGCATTATTCGTAATTATCACAATAGCTCTATTTCATAATGAATTTCTCTAAAACTTGAGATTCAGTTAGTCCCTGATATAGATTAGTGTTATTTAGTTTTTGGGTGTAAATTGTCCTATAGCTGTGCTGAATTTTTCATGATTTCACAATAGCTGTATTTCAACAACTAATGCATGAATTTTCAGCAAACTTCAGATTCAGCTAGTACCTGGTAAAAGATTGATACTGAATAGTTTTTAGCATACATCACCCAATAAGTGGTGCCATTATGCAGATTTTTTAAAAAGATTTTGCAATATCTCTATTTCAGAAACTAATGTGCAGATTTTCATCAAACTCCAAATTCAGCTAGAAGTTGACATAAGTTGTTGCTGACTAGATTTTGGTGTCACTTCTACACCACTTACTGGTGGCACTTCTAGGTGGCACTTCTATTGCTGCATTTTTCAGAAAGTATTAACATGCATAAGTTAGAAAAATAATTGGAATTTCCACATCTGACTACTTTTCAATCTATTGCAACAAAATTTGGGAATTTTGACTATAATTTGTGGCAAAAAATTACAGAGTCTACCTGTTAATTATGGAGAAAAATTACAAACATTATCAATGTCACTGGGAAAAAAAAATCTCAAGATCAACCAATCTGTCCCAAAATTTCATGCTGTTATAATTAGTTAAAAATTTTTTTCTTTCTAATGATAACTAAATTTTAATTCATTTTAATAACTGTATTGCATAAAAATCATTTATATTGTAAATATGTAACATTTATTTTGATGTTGCAAAAGGCAAAGATCCAGGGAATATTTATAAAACCTAGTTATAAGTCTAGTATATATATTGAAATGCTAAATAATTTACTATTTTTGCTGATCAGATCTCCTGAAGTTTTACATGTTTCTTCTTAATGTAGTTTTCAATAATGTTGGTGTCCATGGCTCATAACTAATAAGATTTAATAATTACAATAATGAATGTAAAATAAGATTAATGTATGTCTATTTTTATTTTTATTTTTCTCCTTATCAGAATTTAAAAACTCTTTTGCAGCAACTTCTCTTGCTGAATCATCAAGTAATGCATCTATGCCAAGCTTTAAGTGGCTATGGAATAAGCGTGTTGCATTATTGAGACTATATGCAATATTTAAAACAGAGCTTTCCTCATCAGTTATCAATAAGCACAGTGTGTGGAAGAAAATTGCTGAAAAAGTTGGGAAAAGTGAGTCAAGAAACTGTGATTCAATAGAGTGTCAAAGTCAGATAAAGAGTATGAAATTTGAATATGAAGAAATGAAATACAGAAGGCCTTATGAATTGAACCATTTACAAGCTGTTTTCTTTGATGAAGCAGAAAATGCCTTTGAAAATATTGAAAACCCAGGTAAATCCAAATTATGTATTAAGGCATTATGTTTCTTTGTAATATTGCAAAAACTACGTGTCAGCCAGCAGTAGGCTAAAGACTATCCATAAAAGATGTCGCACTTTTTTTTCAATATAGTGAAACCTCCAAATAAGGGACACCTATGGGACCGGAACTTTTGTCCCTTAAATAGAGGTGTCCCTTATTCGGAGTTTTTTTTACATTATTTTTAATTAATCGTTAAGAAGGATGTAAAAATAACAAAGAATTAAAGATGAAATTTAAATGTACCCTAAATGTATAAATTACATTAATCAAACAAAAGTAAGAAAAGAGAATTAATTAATTAAAATTTTCAATTAATTACTAAATCATTAAATAATTTGTAGAACTACTGTTTTTTTTTTTCTTTTCAAATTGTGTAAATGCAAAAAGTATAAAAAATTTGAAAGAATTTTATTTGAAATAATCAGCCAAGAGGAATTGTTTTGCAAATTTCAATTTTTCAGTACAAACCTTTCAAGTGTTCATTTACCATACTTCTAAATTTTAGTTCTTCATTACCAGCAGTATTTATAAGAAAAAAGTATTCAATTCTTTTGTGTATTTTAAAGCAACAAATCTCGACTGCTCTGCTCATGGAAAATGTTTTGACACAATTCAAATTAAAATGCATATGCATGACTGTGGAAGTGATTTAGAATTGAACTGTATTTTCAATTTTTCGTTAAGTAAATTATCTATTGAGTTATAAGCGATTTTAATCATGTGACAAAGACGTTTTTTACCCTTTCTTAAGTAGTTATTCTTCTTTCACATGGAAATTCGGTTCAAAAACCGCCCACTTTGAAAATATTTTCTGAAAATCTATCACATTTGCAAAAAAGAAAAAAAAAAGAAAGAGAGAAAGAAAAAACTGGCCGATTACATATTTTCTGAACAACAACACTTCCTAGTTTCAGACATTTCCGAATAAAAATAAATTAAAACTTATGTCTTAAAAGTTGCTTTTTTAGGATTTGAGAACAGTCTAAAAGCATCTGTATTGTTTTTGTTTCACAATTTTCTTTTATTCTCCACTTTTAGAATCATCCTCACAGTCTTCAGCAATACTTTCAATTCGGATAAACTCACTGATGTCGAATCAGAATTATGGGTACATAAATTGTCGTTAACTGTGTCGTATTTGCTCTGTATCAACATGACTGTTTATCTGTTTGATAAGTTCACAAAAATTTGCCTTTTAATTTTCACCACAGACTTTTTCATTACATAAAATGTAAAAACCAGTCCCTATATATATTGTCATTGACGGTCATACTAAATTAGTGTTCATGAAGATTTCTCCTTTTTATCTCTTTCCACCCAAAATTAACATTTTCTCTTTGTCCCCCCACCCCCCAATTTAAAGAGACAATAATATTTAAAGCCTTAGAGTTTTTTTTTTTTTTTTTTTTTTTTTTTTTACTTATTTGCAAGTTTTTGGTAAAATAAATAAATAATAAGTCATCTAATAAACCTCCTAAAACTTTTTAAAAATATAAAATCGCCCCCCCCCCTTTGCCCTCTCTGCTCATAAAGTTTAAAACCTTAAAAATCATTGCTTTTAAAAAAATCAGCTTTGTTACTTTATTGTAAAAATAAATAATCATACAGTTTTAGTCCCCTCACCCCCACCAAAATTGCTATTTCTCCTCCTTCCTCTTTAACCAATCATACAAAATTTAAAATCTTAAATTATTTCATTTTCATTTTTTGCACTATTTGTAAATCTTTAAGGTAAATTATCAGTCTTCTGTTGAACTCCTGCCCCCTCTCCTTACTCACATAACTAAAAATCTTTTAAAGTCTTCATTGTTTTATTTTTCTACCTTTTTTTGTTTTATTATAACAATAAACCACCCAAACTCTTCTGTTAGTCTGAAATTCCTGCCATCATTCTCATTTTACTTGCATATAAAATTTAGTCTTTAAAATTGTCTTTTATTTCTTTTCTGATTTAATTATAAATTTTTACTAATGATAAATACTTAATCATTTAATAAATTTCCTATCCCTCTACCTATAAAATTAATGCTTTGCATAATTTGCTCTTCAACTGACAAAGTTAAGTCTTGAAATGTCTAATTTTTTAAAACTTTCCTCTATTTTTTATTTTATTTTAACAATAATTAATCTCTTGACTGTCACACATCCATAATTGCCTCTCACTTCCTCTCTGCCTCTTTCCTACCACATAAAATTTAGTCTTTAAAATTTCTAGTCTTTTTTTTTAATTTTTCTGATCTAATTGTAAATCTTAAGTAATGGTAAATAACTGAGCAATCATCCAATCAACCTTTTTTGCCTTCCTCCCCCTATACAAAATAAAGAAATAAATCTTTGTTAATTTGCATCCTCACCTTCCCAGCTTACAAATATTCTGTTTTGTTTCTTTATTGCAAGAAATAAATAATCACTCCTCTAAATCCCTCCTTTTCCCTTTTTTTTCTGTTTTTTCCTCCTCTGCAAAAAAAAAAAAAAAAAAAAAAAAAAAAAAAAAAAATAAAAAAAAAATAAATAAAATAAATAAATAAATAAATAAAAAAATTTTTGAAGTTCTTAAATATTTTTTTTTTTTTTTTTTTTTTTTTTTGGCCCTAGTCGAAACTTTATTGTAATGATATATAATCATCTACTCACCCCACCTCACCACACTCCATTAAATAAATATATAAATAAATACTTTGTTCTCCACTACATTTTAAAGTGGCGATATAATTAAATATTCATCTCTTCCAAAAATTTTGATTTCCCTTACTCTTTTGTTTCCTTTCCCACCTGCACACTAAGTTTACAATCTTTAAACTTCCTTTTTACTTTATCTCTTTACAAGAAGAAGATATTGGAATTGTGAAAAATTTTGACTTCCAATTTTAATAGAATTTACTGCTTACTGCTCAGATGGTCCTTAAAAACATGCTTTTGAAAAATATTGGTTTGTGACAGAAATATTTTCTCTGGGAGAGGATACATTCTGCTAAGCATTTTTCAAAGCTAAAAAGAAAAGATAAATTCTGATAAATTTAAAATACATTTTAATTTATCTATCTAAATAAATTTTAATAACATTCAGACGCCAAAATGTGATTCTTTTTATATCAAACCCTAAACTTTTTTTTTTTTTTTTTTTTTTTTTTTTTTAAGAAAAAAAAATTTTGTACAGTAAAACCTCTAAATAACAGACAGCTCTGGAGCACTGAAGCTGTCCGCTATTGGGAAAACCTCGGCGATTCAAAAATTGATAAGAAATGCGTATGTGTCCTTATTTGACTCATATATGTCCTAAATAAATGATCGTAAAAATATACCACCGTCTCATATAGTTAATCAGAAATTAAATATTTTTAAACAATAAATCTGAAACAAAATTTAGCACACCATTTGCTTTTGCTTGTGATTTCATGTAATTTGCTTTTCAGTGTCAAGTTCTCGTCAAGGTTGTAATTTTAATACTTTTGAATCATCTTTTTTTTCCTTATAAAAAAATTGTATAACTGCTCACCATACTTTGCCACTTCTTAAAAGCATAAAATCTCAAATTTTCGACGAGGGAAAAGGCATACCAGTGCTTTGGAAGGGACATTTTCTCCAAACTCATTCCCTGAATTCAATACTGGGCACGGAAAGGGGGTTTTCATCAGTGGTCAGAAAAATTATGATACATTGTCCCGCTAAATTTAGAGGTTTTTTTACTTTTTTTTTCACTTTTGTTTCACTTTAAAAATAAAATTCTCAGCCCTCATCATAAAAATTAGTGTCCACTATTCGGAATGTCTGTTATTCAGAGGTTAAACATATAAAAATTAGGGTTTTGGGAGTGGGGATTGGAAAACTGCCCGCTATTTGGGAGTGTCCATTATGGAGATTTTACTGTATATGTTTTTGAGTTAATACCATTACTCTTACATTGTTATGGATTTCAATTTTTATTTTACAGCTATCTTTTTTTATGCAGATATATTATTTTGATTAGAATTAAATAAACAGTAATTTGATATCACAATCTACATGCAACTATTTAGAAAATTTTTATTGTAATATAATGCTTAAAATAACCTCATGCACAACCTTCTTAAAAATGTCTTTTATGTCAACCTTCAATTATGATAACCAGTGGTGAGTGTTAGTCAGAAGAAGAAGAAGAAAGACTATGTGCTAATTATTTTATAAATTTAAGGTATACAGAGTTTCTTTAAAAAATCCAAAAGGTATACAGCATAGATCTTCCACTACATCTCTGATAATAACCTTCTTTGAAACAAATGAGGTTGTTATAAGTATTGACTGTATTAATACTACCACAGAAGTATTCTATTAAACAAATTACTTGACTATCTTTAAAGACATTTTATAAAGAGTCTATATTGTTTTGTGAAGAATTTAGCATGATAATAATTTTAATTATGCAAAAATAATGCAATTCTTGTTTTTAATTTTTTTTTTATGATCATTAATTTTTTTTCATTTTTTTACAGTTGTTTTATCTCTGCAATCAGATCTGGAAAAATGGACTATGAGTAAACCAGAGCGTATTAAACTAATACAGGTGTATTCAAAATATAGAGCAGAACTTTCATTACAGAACTTTGATGTTGAAAACCAGATTGTCTGGGGAAAAGTTTCTAGAGAAATATCCAAAAAATGTTCTTCTTTTTATGGTAAAAGACGGTGCTTCTGGGAAATAAATCATTTAAAGCGTCTTTATGAAAGCTATGAAAAAAAGAATCTAAGATTTCGCAGACAACCTTATTATTTCTTTGATGAAGCCAAAAAAGCTTTTGAATCTGCAGAATGTTCAGGTAATTTCAAAATATATTTTATTCAAATTAAATGATATTGGTTATCATACTAAAAACTTGATCAGAGCTAATAAATGTGTAAGATCAAAAAATTATATTTTATTATTGAAATAAATTTAGTAACAATGATAAAGTTGACCTTTTTTTTTTAATTAAAAAAAAAAAAAAAATCTTTAATACAGTTTAGACTTAGATGTGTTGCGTGTGTGTTCTCCCTCTAACCCTATTCACTTCTCATTTTTTATTCAAGCTATGTGCATAGACAAAGATGTGGTGAATTAGTGTATAAACCACTTTTATTTAATTCAAATGAAATAGATTTACAAACTTTAGATTTATGGTAGTCAAATTTTGAAGAATGTATCCACCAGTTCAAAAATGAAATTGTTTGTTTTAAATGCCGTGTGCATGTGCTTCGCCAGATTTAAATACTTAAAAAGGGAAAAAATATATGAGATTGGAACAAACAGCAAATTGCACTGGGGAAAAAAAAAAAAAAAAAAAAAAAAAAAAAATTAATTACAATCTTGTATTTTTTTTAGTTTTAAATTTTTAAATACTCTAAATACACTATATGGTCAAAGGTGGCTGGCAACTTGCAATTTTAGACATTTTGTTAAATATCTAGAAAAATACATGAGGAATTATCCTGAAACTCTAAGTATGTAAACATCATAGTAAAAGCTACTGAAAGAATTGATCGAATTCAACCCGCAGAAAAAAAATATCAGATACACTCCCCCCATTCCATATATGAATGGAATAGCGTTAAAAATAAAAAGAGAATTTAGTAAATTAAGTAAACATATTCCAATAACCCCCCATCCATCCCTATTCAAGAAAATAAGAAATGAAATTGAAAAACATGAAGAAACCCAAACGGCAGGAGTTTATAAAATAAATTGCATAAATGAAAATAACGAAAAAGTAGAATACATAGGAATGACTAAAAGAAAAATAGCTGAGAGAGAGAGAGAGCACTTAAGAGATTTAAAATACGATAAATTAAATACAGCATTGTCAAGAAGTCACCATAAGATACCTGTAAAAATTGAATCTATACATATACAAAAAATAGCTAATTACGACAACCTACACAATACATTAATCAGGGAAACACTCGAAATTCTCACCTCAAAAGAAAAACCATGTAACGATATGGTACATGCATCCATTGATCCCATATGAGTTAAGATGCTTGGCGAAAAAGAAGGGAAAAACAGAGAGAAAGAGGGAAAACCTGGGGATTTGAACCGTATATAAAGCTCAAAAGAAAATGATTTCCACGTACGCTGACTGAAGATGTCCTAGAAAGGATGAAAACATTAACAGTTTTTTAAAATTTTAGATTATATAAACTTGTATTGTGATATTGACAATTGTATTATATGATATATAAAATTATTTTCGAGACATTTTTAAAAGGATCTAAAACTAATGCCTATAATTGGTATTTTTAATAAAGTAAATCATAGTAAAGGTCATCTGTAAAAATAATATAGCAAAAGTATTTGAACTATAGATTACTAAAGAGTGGCTTATTGTAATCAACTGTCAATTTTTATGTTCATAGCATGTATACTCATAGAGAAATTAAGGTTTTTATAAAAACAGTCCCAAACTTTTCCAAGTTTTTGCTTATAATTTGCAAAGTTCTTAATATAAAATAATGTTCTTTTTTGAAAATATGACAAAGAATACTGTATACAACTAGTATATAACCCCCATCAAAAATGATGGAATTTTGACCTGTGTTTCATTTTCGCAAGACTTCATACAAACAAACAGAATGAAGATTTTATTATTAAAGAGTTTGTATTGTAGAAAAGCATACTTTAAAAATAGCAATACAAATGAAAATATTTTTATTTGTTATTAAATTTCTGAAATAGTTCAACAATTAGGCTAGAGAAATAGCAGTATTTATCACAACAATAATAATAATTAGCAAAGTAAAACACAATTTCTTAAGATTTCACTAAACATTAAAATTAATATATATATATATATTTTTTAATTTTAAAATGCATTTTTTTATAAAAAGCAATGACGCAGCAGCGATTTTAGTCATTTATATAGGAACAGGGGCATGTGAAGATGTGGAGATGTATCTACATATACATTGATGAGTGACTATATAGAATACACAATATGGCACGTACTGCTATCTTTGGATACAACCTCTCATTTTTTTTCCTTCCTTTTGGGAACAATGGAGTTTGAGCTTATTCTATCAGCGATCACTTTTGCAATTTTGTGTTTAGTGCTATAAATATGATACAGTTTAGAAATGCAAATTTATTGATACACAAACTTTATTGGTGCATCAATAAAGGCAATAAAACTGTTTAGAATACTATAAAACTAACAAATGCACAAGGCTTTTTGAAAGAATCTTGTCTTTCTTTATCGGGCACAAAAAAGACATGAGTAAGACAGCATAAAATATCATTCCAGTCTTGCTCTTATCTTCAAAGTTGTAGTGCATCTTGTTTGTGTTTGAAAAAGACAAAATTCTTCTAAAAGATATTGTGCATTTCTTAGTTTTATGAGTTTTTAAAGTTTTTCATCTTTAAGTTTGAGACAGTTTTTTTGTTTTCCCTATAATTTAACGAATGTTATATTTACAGATACATATATGCAGAAAGCCAAAAAATCATACTGTGATAATCGCACCAGAAGAAATCATATGCATTTGAACACAGAAGTACAGGATGTTCAAAGAATCGTGGCTCAAAATGCTGATGATGTTTTACAACGAGGAGCTTCCCTCTCTGGTAATTTTTTATGTGCATTTGTTTCAATATATGTTTTTGTTTTGTGTTTTATATAAAAGGTGAAAATTTTTTTGTCTGTGTAAGCTATTTTATTCTTTTTAAAGAATAATTCCTAGAGTTGTTAACCCAGGGATGTTGTTGGGGGTTTATGGGAGTATATGCTGTATACCTTCTAGATTTTTTTAAGGAACACTGTATATCCTATGTTTCTCAAGAAAACTTTAGCATATACATGGACAGTTTAGATACATGCATACATACATGCATGATACATATTACATAAGGAAAATAGTTACTATATAATTAATATAATTATTTATTTCTAAGAAATCTTATCAGACCTTATTAATTTTTATAAAAGGCATTTTCAAGACATGACATATTAAAGAATTTTTTTTTTTTTAATATGTGCTATAACTTAGTAAGGGATCATGGAAAGAAATTTTATATATAATAAAAAGTTAAGAAAACCAAGCTTAATTTTTTTTTCATTTCAGTGCAAAAAATAAAATAAAATAAATACAGTAAAAATTCCCTGTGCGGCCATCTCTATTAAGTGACTGTCTCCCTGAACGACCATTTTTTCATGGAGCAAACTCTCTCCATGAGTAAGCACTTTCTTTGAAGAAAATAAAACAATTCCTGCTTATTCCTAATCACTCAAAGAAAATTTTATTAGAAAAATAATTCCAGAGAGTGTATTTTTCATCAAACTTCTAAACTAGGTTTAAACATTTTTTTGTTCCCGTAACTTTTAAGTAACTGAACCCTTTTGTGCCTTTTTACACAATGAATTTAACTCTGATGGCAAATTAAAAATGACAGTCAATAAACCCCCCTGCCCTATTCTGCCAGGAAACTCTCAAAGGAATAGATATACAGTCGAGTCTCTATATAACAAAATCCATTGTTCGAGTAAAAAATTCGTTATATAGAGAAATTCGTTGTATATAGAATAATGTTAAAATTCTTATTTAATATGTAAATTTTGAACAATTGTAATTTTTGATGCGTTTAATTAAGAATTTGTTCATAACTCTGCTTAAAATATCACTATCAGTAAGTACTGTACCCGTACTATGCAATAGTGTAATTGTAATCCACTTCCAAAAAATAATCAGAGAGATATTATTGACATCTCCACATTCCTTATTTGATTTCCATTTCTTCTTTTAGGTCTGCAGAAGTCGCATTTTCCCCATCCTCAGAATCCACATTATCCTCTACTATACAAAATTCGGCCTTTTTCAAGCAATTGTAAATTGTTTTTTCTTCATTTTCCCCTATTGATCTCATTCTTATATGTATAACTATCAAATTGATACTGCTTTGAGAAGGATGTTGAAAGGTGTGTGGGAGGACGAGGAAGGGGGGGGGGATGAATTCGTTGGACTTAAAGAACAAAGAGATTCAAGCAGAGAAATAATATTTAAAAAAACTCAGCAATGAACGATAAATCAGAAATAAGTGATGGAAAATTGATTCCATGTAATTTCAAAGCTTTTCTAAAACTGAATGAAGAACATTTTATGAAAATATTCGTTATATGGAGATAGATATTTCGCTATATAGAGACTGTTTTTAATGTAATCATGGGAAAAGGGGAACATTCCTACTAAAAATTCGTTATATAGAGAAATTCAATGTATGGAGTTTCGTTATAGAGAGACTCGACTGTATTAATAAAATTGTCATTATTTGTTCCTATCAAAAAAAAAAAAAAAAAAAAAAAAAAAAGCATTTATTTTCCGAGTTTTGAAAGGTTTCGAAATAAAAGTTATAAAAGATAAAACCGTAAAAGCAAACATCAATTTATTCGTTTTTTAGTAATTAACTTTTTTTTAATATTTAAATTTTTATATTTTTTTCTAATATGAAAAATAAATTTGGATAACATTAATTATTATCCTTTTTTCAACAATTAATATCTAGATTTAAACATGACCTTCTCTCGGTTACCACTTCTCGGAGCGACCAATTTTTGTTGGAATGACACAGGGGTCGATTTAGAAAAAGAAAGTTGCATAGCAGTAACTGCTATACAAAGTCAGTTTTGAATAGCAGTTAGACACTTTTGTATAGCAAGTAAAAAAAAATAGCTAACATAACTTTTAAATCTTAAAAATTTACATTTTTTTTTTTTTTTTTTTTTTTTTTTTTTAACATTGTTTAACCAAAAGCATAAATGAAAGTAAATAAAATTATACAAAGAATAAAAAATAGTAAAAGAATTGTAACAGTGAGTCTTCAATTTAGAACTACTACAACACGCATGTCAAATTTCTATGAGCAAACGCCGTGATTAGCGAGTAACAGTGATTTAGTAATCAATCACAGCGTCAGAGCGGGAACAAATCATGTGTTTACTGGAAAAACTGCACCCAGCAATGGCGTCTCGCTGTACTTCCATTGTAAATAAACACTTGGGGAGAGTGAAAACACAATGTTTGTCGTGTAAAAACATCTGCAGGGGTGATTCTGGATGAAATTTTTTTTTCGGAAATTCGCATCGCATTTTCGGAAATCGGTGGGGGGGGTCGTGCCCCCCCCCCCCCCTCTCCAGCGATCTTCGGACAAAATCGGCGTTTTTCCGCTATCTTCAGACGAAATCAGCAATATTTTAGCAAAATCCGCGATTTATTGCGATCTTTTGCCGAAATCGGCGGTTTTTTTGCGATCTTTTGACGAAACCAGCGTTTTTCCATGTTGTTTTTAAAGTGAAATCATCGTTTTTTCGACGATCTTTAGACAAAATTTGCATTTTTACGCGATTTTTTCTCATAAACGGCGTTTTAATCCCACGATCTTTTGACGAAATCGGCGTTTTTTCCGTGATCTTTTGATGAAATCGGCGTATTTTTTCAAATATTCTTTTGACAAAATATTTTTAAACGATCTTTTGTCGAAAACGGCGTTTTTTCCCGCGATATTTTAACGAAATCGGCGTTATATCCGCAATCTTTAGACGAAATCGGCGTTTTCCCGCGGTCTTCAGAAAAAATCAGCGTTTTATCTGCGATATTTGGTGAAATTGCCGTTTTTTCCGCGATCCGCACAGGAAATTCGCGTTTTTTATCGATCTTTTGACAGAGTTCGTTTACAAAAACATTGACGAAATCGTCGTTTTCCACGAAATATTGACGAAATGTATGCTATTTCGGCGATCCTTTCACGAAATTTGCATTTCTACGTAATTGATTTTTCCGCGCGCAAAACCGTACAAGTTGGCAACTATGCGGAACTGAAAACCCAATTTCAAATTTTCGGAAGAGGATGCCTTAAATTTTCGGAAATTTCGGAATTTTCGGACGAGAATCACCCCTGAAACATCTTTAAATTTTAATTTTAAGTGTACATGAAAAAAAACATACAAAGGGTGTGGGAAATATGCATCGCAATGATTGCGATTTAATGTATTTCTTGGATTGCATTTTAGTTAAATTTGAATCGCAAATTGCGATGCGATGCCGCATAAATCGAACCCTGGAATGACATGTGGTCGCATTAAGGAGGTTTTACTGTAAATAAATAAAAGATTAAAAGTCACGAGTAGTTCAAGAAATTTGTGATTTTTTTCTACATATAACTGACAGAATATGCTTTCAATGTCAACTACGGATTTAATTCAAAATTTTTATCTGCAACCGATTGATGGAACGCATTTTTTCTGTGACAAATGGATAAAAATTGTGACTTTTTTTCATATAAGATTGAAGAAATTTGCAAATTTTATCAATGACTGATTAATGAATTTCGGGATATTTTTTTATGATCGATTTACGAAATTTGCGTTTATTTTTAATGATGGAATAATGAAATTTGTGATTATTTCTCTTATGTAATTGACAGAATTGACTTTTATTCAATTAGCGATAGACAAAATTCACAATTTATTTCTGCGACAGAAAAAAACTCAGTTGAGGAAAATAACAGTGGATTACTTTTCATAACCCATTGACAAAAGTATATTTTCATCCTGTGACAAATGAAAAAAAAAAAAAAAATCGCAATTTTTTCAATGTATAATTGACAAAATTCGCAAGGATGATTCTGGAAAAAAAGAAACAAAAATTTCACAGCAAATTTTTTTTAAAGGTTAGAAAAAGGATGAAGAAAATTCCTACCGATGCTAGTTATGCAATTTCCTTCGATACTGTTTCAAGAAATTAGCCTTTTTTTACAACTCTTTGATTGATGAAATTTGTTTTTTTTTCTTTTTTTCCATGACAGTTTGATGAAATTTGTGGGGATTTTTGTGATTCTGGGCCGTAATTCACACTTTTTTTCAGGATCCTTTGATGAAATCCATGTCTTTTTATGATCTTTTGATAAAAATTTAAGTTTTTCTTGCAGTTCTTTGAAGAAATTTATTTTTTTTCTGAGATGTGTTGATGAAATTTACATTTGTTTGGCAACACTTTAACAGAAATTTATTCTTTTTTACAAGCTTAAGAAATTGGTATTTTTTCCACAATCATTTGACAGAAATTTGCATTTTTTATTATCTTTTGAAGAAACTTGCATCTTTCCCAGGATCTTTTTATAGAAATTTGCATTTTTTAATAATTTTTTGACTAAATTTGTGTTTTTTTTTGCGATCTTTTGATGAAATTTAAAATTTTCCTGCAAACTTTTGGCAAACTTTGTGGTTTTTCTGCAATTCTTTGATAGAAATTTGCATTTTTTCTACAACCCTAAATCAAAGTTCACGCCTTTTTTTTTTCTTCTTCTCCTGATCTTTAGAAGAATTTTGCTTTTTTCCTGCAATCATTTCACAGAAATTTGCATTTTCTTGCGATGTTTTGACAAAATTAGCATTAACTCACAATCGTTTGACAAAATTCTTTTTTCTTTTCTTTTTCCTTTTTTTTCAGTGGTCTTGGAGCAAAATTTACATCTAATGCAAATGATTGCTGAAAATTGGTATTTTTTGGTGATCATTTGTCAATTTGCTATGTTTATGTCTGAATTTTTGAACTGATGATCAAAAAAATTTGGGATTCTTATTTGATTGATGAAGCTCACTATTTTAAACTTCAAAGACAGATTTATGGAAAATTTACAGCACTTTTTATTTCTTGAAAATGAGCATTTTTTCCCCAGCACTTTTTATTTCTTTAAAATCAGTATTTTCTTTTCCAGCATTATATTTCCAGTTTTACATTTTTTAAAAACTTTTCTGTTCTATTTTTTTCTTTATTGCACAGATAAATAATCTCTCATTAAATAAGAGATTATTTGTTCTTATTCCCTCCATTTTTTTTTTTTTTTTCCTGCTTATCCCCCTTTTTTTTTTTTTCAATGTACAAGTTACTAAATGTAATAAATGCTGACACTTTTCAATGTAGTTATGTTAGCTCAAAATATTGTTTTAAATTAATGCTAAAATAAGATAAAAGTAAATAACAAATTGGAAATTGACATACTTTTGTTTTTACCCTCTCCATGTCAATAGCAAACTACATCAAATCGCTATTGTTTTTAGTTGCCGGCATGCATTCAGTGTTGTTATATTAGCTCAAAATATTGTTTAAAGTTAATGCTAAAATAAGATAAAAGTAAATAACATGACATACTTGTGTTTTTACCCTCTCCACGTCAATAGCAAACTACATCAGATCGCTATTGTTTTTAGTTGCCTGCATGCGGAAACTACAAAATATGCGACTTTGTAGTGTTCCTGTGCTGTGATTGTTAGATAACCGGTAATTTTGCTGTTCATAAGTCGATCGGAAGTTTTGACTTTATAGTGTTCAGCATGAGGCTAGTATCTTTCAACCAATGGTGTTTTGCATAAGTTTTTCTTTTTCAATGGCAACACTTGTTATGCAGAAATTCTATTTTCTTGTTTGTATATATGAAGAAACGAAATGAATGATCCTTGCCTTGTCTTACTATGCTATAGCTGTTCATTTAATAGCAGCATTTGCTATTTAAAAATGATGTGAGTTTGTTGTTGAAATGATTAGCTGATCTTTATTGTGCTGTGTTTTTAGTTTGTTTTTATTTTAAGCTAAAGTTATGCTTACAAGGAAGGTCTCCATTACAGGCATAACCCGAAAAATCTGAAAAAATTACAGAATATTCTTCTTGTGTGGATATATAAGTTTATAAAAAAAATTTCGGCGGAACTTCTATTCAGTGACTGCAAAAAAATAATGAAAAATTCGTTATTTGGCGATTTATTGCCAGTCGGCGATGGAATGTAATTTCAAAAAATACTTCCTGTCAAATACACTTCAAGAAAAAAAAGTTTCATGTTGTTTTGATTAAATAAATAACTATTTCAACAAGTAGTATATATATGTAATACAATATGCATAATTATGTATGCAGAATATTAAAGTCTCTCATTGTTTATGTTTAAATTCATTAAATACTATTTACACGCATTCTAAATATCCAATAGTTTTGAGTAGCATTAAAATCGTTCGCTTTTGGCGAGGAAAAAGGCTGCTCGCCAAATCGAGCGACACTTTCTTCTTTTCACGCAAAATATTCGAAATTTTTTTTTTTTTTTTTTTTTTTTTTTTTACATATTTTCTTCTGTAATTCTGCCGCTAATTTTGGCTGATCCTTTATTACATACATTAGTACTTCAATTATTTTTTTTCATAAAATTCTGAGTACGCCCAGTAAGGAGACCTTCCTTGTTAATATTTCTCATATGTAAATACCCAATACAGTTCATCATAGTCCATCATAGTTCTTCATAAATAAATGAGTTAAATTGAAATATCTGCTTCTTCATTAAAGTCTTCTACACAGTTTCATGATAGTTTTAGACTTCCACTCATCTCTGCTGTATAACTATGCTTATTTAGTTGGAAATTTAAAACACTTGATATTTATTTTTCTGCCCCATTCATAACTCTACAGTAATGAAAAATAATCATTTTCATTACTATATTTGTTAACTATATTAAATAAATGTTATAATATCTGTTAACTATATTAAATAAATGTTAAATATCTTTTAACTATATTAAATAAATGTTATTAATGTTATATAGTAAATGTTTGTCATTTACTATATTTGTTATGTTAGCTCAAAATATTGTTTAAAGTTAATCCTGAAGTAAGATAAAAGTAAATAACATGACATACTTGTGTTTTTACCCTCTCCCCGTCAATAGCAAACTACATCAAATCGCTATTGTTTTTAGTTGCCTGCATGCGGAAACTACAAAATATGCGACTTTGTAGGGTTCCTGTACTAGTGTAGGATGTAGTGTTCCTTTCATTATCATATTTTCCTGAAGACGGCACAAAACGTTGATATTTTTATTTTATTTTAATTGCACAAGTTCATATTAAAGTTCTTGTTTTGTGCCCCATTGAGCAATGTATTTTTAATAAATACATTCTTAGTAGAAAAATAATCCTCTAACTAAACTCCTTCCTCCCTTCCTGTTGCCCATTTTCCAAAATCTCTCACCAAGTGCCACCTACTTTTTCTTATTCTGCATAGTTATTGCAAATAAAATACATTACTGTAATGTATATAAATGTGTATATCAATCAATTTTTTAATTGGTCTGATGACCTTTTGTTCTTTTTCTACCAATGTTCTATCTCTGAAGGTGCATCGGACTAATTAAAAAAATAATTATTTTATAGCACAAAAAGATAGGCAATATTAAATGTCACCTTAAAATAGAAAGAGCTTAGAAAGTGGTATCAGGATGAGTCCAGGTTTCTCACTGCTGCTCACCATTGCAACAGAATTTTTCATTTGGCGAGTAAATAAACAATCAGATTCGCCAAATTGCTAGTGCTCAATTTATGCTCTTTTTTGTGTATGTAGTTACTGTTAAGATTCTTATCCAAGTTGCTGTACAATTGATGTCACTTTTCAATTGCAGTGTACCATTTGCATCATTATTTATAAAGATACTGACTCAACATAGGTTCATTTCAGCAACAACCAAAGATAAGAGAAGATTATACGATAAGTATTTTTCTATTGTTAGGTTATCACTATTTATATGCCAGTAAAATCACAAACAAAATTACTTGCATCAATTGTTAAACCGAGAAAAGTTTTGATGAAATGTGGCGTTGAATTTGCTATTTACCATACTCTTTATTAGTTGTACGCATCATTAGTCAATCATCAAATTTTTCTATTGGTTATAGTCAAAATCTCATAGCAATATATCATTAAAAGAATGTTTGAAACATTACACATTTAGTAGACATTTATAATGTACTTATTTTTAATAGTTTCTGTAACGTATAGTTGAATTTTGCTTTGCTGAGCAATTTCAAAAGATTATGTTAATTTAGAACACATTGAAAAAAAAAAAATATGGTAAGGAAGTAAACATATTTTTCAGTGTTTCATGGCAAATATATTTCGCTAACATTTCTTTTCGTTTGGGGACTATTTTTTTATTTCTTATTCGTTAAATTGCTAATGTTGGTCAAAAGCCAGTGAGAACATTGGATGAGTCCCTGGAAATAAAAAGATGAGCTCTGAAAGTTTGAACAACTTTGCACATAGGGACAGATCTTTAAATCCGAACATGCTTTAGAATCGGCAGCCAAAGTGCTTAACTTTACTTCATGTTAATACCAGCAGACACACTTAACATATAATGCTAATTGAAATAGAGAATACATATCTTTACAAATCCATGAAGGGCTACTGAGATATCACTGCGCACTGGCGTGAGATCAGCAGCAAAAGCATCCTTGTAAACTAGTTATTCTATATTTCTGAGAAAACATGTTGTAATCTATTTCAATGATACATATCAATCTTATGTTTAAAATATTTTAACATCATCAAAATTCAATGCAAAATCTCTTTTTACAGATCAGCATGAAGAGGTAAATTCTTCAAAAGACTTAACTGTAAAGCAAAAAAGAAGGAGCTGGTATGGAATGATCAATATATAGTACTGGTGTAAATTAATATGTATATTGTACATTACTTTATATTTTATGTAATTTAATAAAATTCAGTTTGTAAATTTGTATAAATAAATTCTATTTGTTTTTGAGTTAGTATAGGTCTGTTTTTAATAACTTTTATATTTATTCTAAAGGTTTCTTTATGAAATTATTTATTTTATGCTTCCAACCAGATATTTGAAATTAAGTTTAATGCTGAATGTAATAATGTAACAGTATAAACAGATAGTTTTATTAATCAGAATTTTAACTTGTAATTCGGGGCAAGGGGGGACATGATATCTGAGGCTGCACTTTGTTGACTAAGCTTAATGAAATTTTTTGATGAAACAAGCCCAGTATTTTAAAATATTTTATGTGTAAGAATTTCTTTAATTTTTTTTATTAACCCATTTGCACTTTAAAACAATATAAATAATTCTGCATTTGTTTCCAACTAATATTTCATAATTAAATTAAAATTTCATCAATGAATAAATAAATAAAATGATGTAGATACACATCTATGCATTGTTAAATAGGGGAAAAAAGTGTACTTATGAATGTAATTTGTTAGAAAACTGAATTTTTTTTTTTTTTTTCTAAATATGTTGAATAATTTTCAAGAATGATATATATTACTTACCCATCATACGTAGTATAGGGTAAGTCTTGCAATCGTTTTGAAAATCGAAAATTTTTTTTTGACGGATTTACATGTTTTAGATAGTGGAGATTCCGAAAAACATATTTTTAGAAAAAAAATTTTGCCGTCCGTCTGTCTGTCTGTCTGTAAACGCTCTATCTCCCGAACAAATTGAGATAGAGACTTGAAATTTTGTATGTAGTTAGTATGTAAGAATGGGACGAACCCTATTTAATATCAGCAACCTCGATTATCCGGAACTATTTTTTTCGGACTCTCGAAAAATTCGTTCTGATGAAAGGTATATAAAAATTTTCGATTTTTTTTGTTTTACGGAATGGATGTAAAAGGCAATAAAATAACACACATTTTCCATATAGAACGAAGTCGATCGGATTATTAGTTGCCGAGATATTTGTAATCCTGTTTTCCACATTCTTCGATTTTTCATGACCCTGTATTTCATTCAAATTTCAATTCAGAGATATATTTTAATTGGAAATGAGACGCTTAATCCGACGCAATTAATTGTTAGTTAATAGAATTATTATTTTTGGAGTTATAAGGATGTTTCTTTTACGCAGTTCGGTACTACTTGAGTAGTTTGGCGTTTTATATAATTTGTCGAAATTGGTACATCAGCAGTTCTTTAATATAGCATTACTATGTATATTAACAATATTTAAATTTTGTTTATGAATTGTAATGCATTGTATAAATAGTTTCACATGTTTTATTTTCATATGCATATCCATGATGGGTAAGTATTACGGTGGCCCCCAACGACTAGTTTTTTTAGCAATGAACCTATGTTTCTTAACTGCAGCTAATAACTATTGCAATAATTAATAATATCACCCAGACCAAAGGCTTTCCAGATTTTGAAATTTTCTTGATTTCAGATTTTTTTTTTAATTCAACCCCCCCCCCCCCTCCCCTTTCCTTCCTTCAAAACCCAGGATTTTTCGAAAACATAAAAGTAAAAAAATCAAAACAATTCCATATAGAATATGAATAAAACTTACATTTTGAATGTTTTTAAATGATGTAAACAAAAAAATGTTGATAAAAAAAGATAATAAAAAAATGAAATAGTTTTTTTTTTCTTTGCAGCTACATAAATAAAAAAAAAAATATGATAGGTCATTTTTAATAAATTTTATTTCTTAAATAATTTCTCTTTTTGACCATGCAGGAAAACTTTTTAAATCATGATATTTAACTATTTGTGTAAATTGTATCAAAAAAAAAGTTAGAAACCATTAGCAGATAGACCTCTTTGGAATATCTGAGAACAGAAAGATAGAAGAAAGCAAATAGAACTCTCCTATTATATGTGTATTCAAATAATACAATGGCATAACCATAATACTTTTTTGAAAAAAAGAAAAAATATCTGACAATATTTTTAAAAAACGAATAGTTATATAAATTAATTTTAAACTAAAATATGACAAAAAGACAATTTTTCCTAATTTCAGGAGCAGGAGGGGGAAGGGTTCTGTGTTTTCCCAACACTGAAATAACTTATTTTAGTGGTTGCACATTGAAACAACGGACTGAAAAAAAAAAAATCTAAAAATTTTTAAATCTTTCAAAAATTAGAAAATTTACAAATTTGGAAAATTCTTTAATTATTTTTATTTTTTGGATTTTGGAATTCCAGATAATAGGTCCTCTAATGTATCAGTGTCTTCTGTAGAAATTTGATATATTTTTTTTCCAATAAAACTCCTCTTTCTGATTTTTTAACTGTGGTATTCTATACTAATTTCCATTCAGCGTCAACTAATAAATTGCATCCAAAACTGTGAGATTTTTACTGTCTCGATTAATCCATAACCTAGATAATCTGATCCCAGTTAATCAAGGGGCTACTGTATATTAGGAACAATAGCTTTGAAAGTAAGCTAAAAGAAAGATGGGAAAAATGATTTATACTTTTAAAGTTTTACATCTTTAAAAAAATCTTAACATACTTTTTTATGTATCATCATAATTGTCATCATAATTTCACAAAAATATTTCAATTGTTTGTAGATTTAAGCAATGGATACTTCAAAGTAACATTTGCAGTAATATAAACCAGTAACTGTTCATAAAGTTATAGTATAAACATGACCAAATATGTCTGAAATATTTCAATTTACAGCAGAGGATATTTATATTCCAATTCTTGGCACCTAAATTTTTGCAGATTATTATTCTTTGCCTAGTATAGATTATAGATCATTTCATTCATTTTTAATTTTACTTTATAAACTTGATCCAAATATGAATTAAATATTTCCAATTGAGCGAAAAATTGCCCAGGTCAGGAATCTTAATTAATTAGATACTTGGATAATTAGATACTGAATTAGATACTTGGCTTACAAGGCCAATGCTTTACCACTTAAGCTAACTGGGCACGACAACCGGTGAGCATTTTTCGCTCAGATAACCGTGTAGTAGTGATGGGCGATTCTGGGAATTTTGAGAATCGATTAAAATCAACATCATATAAAGTGACATTGATTATAATAAGAATCGATTTCTAAATTCTAGAATCGATACTAAAATCGATATTTCGATATTTTTAGATTTTACACAGATGAGCTCAAAATTAGTAATTCTAAAACTTGGCTAATCAGCAGAGCCGTAACACCTCATACTCCTCACTCCCATTTAGGGAGGCACAGAAGTAAGCTATTACAGCATTTAGAGTTGACTAATAAGGATTTATCTTTTATTATTTTTAGATACACTTTTAATAATAATTTATATTATGTTTAACTTTATTTTTTTGAGAAAGATCTCGGTTAGATAAAAAAATGAAAGGGAGAAATGATTTGTGTGTGTATATATATATATATATATATATATATATATATATATATTAATCCTAAACACATGTATTTTCTACATACTCCTTCAACCAAACAAATGGAGCCTTACTTCCTTTAAATGTCATTCTTCTTAAAAATTTGCATATGAATAAAATTTTGAAAGCTCTAAATTTATTCAAAAAAAATTTTTTTTTCAGTCTTTTTAAGACCTCCGATAAGGGTGTGGGAAACGCAAATATTGCAAATTTTCTTTCAAAATAGCTGTGATGATTTAATTGCACAATCAGCACATGCTAATTATTAATTATCCACCAATTTAAAAGCAGAAATTCTGCTTAAAAAAATATATGTGACTAAACTTTTTTTCTCTTTTAAAATATATATCGCCTCATCTCATTTACAGCTTATAAAATATTATTCTTTTTTAATGTTTACCAAATTTTCAGCAGTTAACAGAAACAAAATGTTGTTTTCCTAAGAATAATTATCAGTGAAACAACATACTTTTCTCTGGTTAACAAAGAAATAAAAATACAGCGGAGCGTCGATTATCCGAAGAAGTTGGAAGCGACTTAAGTTTGGATTAATGGATAACTGTACCTTCAATGGTCGGGCAGCGCATAACCTATCATCGGCAACAAATCGGTTAATTCTGCACAAAAAAACCTTTTACCTAAATTAACTGTTTACAAGCCGAATTAATATCGCAATGTAATAATAATTTTGTTTTTCTCATATTACAACTTCAAATGTTTTGATTTATACATACAAATTTAAAAATGTTCTTCTTGAGTATTTTCTCGAATTCCAAAAACATTTAGATTCCTAGTGGTCAAATGTGAGTAATATAGAGAAACGATAAAAACAAAAATTATATTTTTATGTAAATTAAGGAATTTGCATACTCTTTAATACCTGTGATAAATTCTTAAACATATTTTTTTTTTCAAAAGTTAAAATCAACCTTATATTTTATAGGAAAAAAAAGAACATCATAATTATATTGGAAAATATATGTTTTGCATTGTAAATAATACTATGTTCCCTTTTGGGAACATTGGCGTTTAAACGGTTAAGAAGAGTAGCCCCCAAATCCTTTTACATAACCAATGAATACCCAGAACAAATCAGAAAAGCACCTTATTAGAATGAAAATGTATCCAAAATTTGAAGAAAATCCCTAAACCCATGCCTGTATTGAATTTTGTCCCTCCCCGTCCTTCATCCCTATGTGTTAATAAGGTATAATGGTCAACATTATTCGATTGCCATACCTTAGAATATCTTGACATCCATAAATCTTCAATAGTACGCCTAATATTTGAGTTTGAAATTTTTACTTTTAGGAAAATCTGGTTTGAAAAGAAAACCTTAATCCTTTCTTATACAAAATTTTACATCAATTCTACCAGTCAATTCAAGATATTTGAAGTTTACAAGTCAAGACCTTTAAAATGATGCACTACAAATTGAGGTGAGTGAAAAAGTAGAAAAAAGGCTTAAAAATGCCCACTGGAGTCTGAAAATTGAACTATATTATAAAGAAATATACAGATATGGATAGCCCAGACCAAGACCTTTGCAATGATATGTCACATGACCCACCCATACCTGTATTGAATATTACCCCCCTGCCCCCCCCACCCCCTATGTGCTGCTAGGGTATAATGGTCATCACTATTCGATTGACCAAGCTTAGAACATCTTGACATCCGTAAGTTTTACCCCTCTAAAATCAACGGTTCGCCTAATATTTGAGTTTGAAATTTTTACTTTTAGAAATATCTGGTTTGAAAAAAAATGGTAATCCTTTCTTATACAAAATTTTACATCAGTTCTACCAATCAATTCAAGATATTTGAGGTCTACAAGTCAAGACTTATAAAATGATACACTACAAAGTGGGGGAAAGGAAAACCCCCCCCAAAAAGCTTAAAAATGCCCCCTGGAATCTGAAAATTGAACTATACTATACAGATATGGATAGCCCAGGCCAAGACCTTTGCAACGATATGTCACATGACCCACCCATACCGGTATTGAATATTGCCCCCCCCCCCCACCCCCTATGTGCTGCTAGGGTATTATGGTCATCACTATTCGATTGACCATACCTTAGAATATCTTGACATCCGTAAGTCTTACCCCTCTAAAATCAACGGTTCGCCTAATATTTGAGTTTGAAATTTTTACTTTTAGAAATATCTGGTTTGAAAAAAAAATTGGTAATCCTTTCTTATGAAATTTTACTTTAGTTCTACCAATCAATTCAAGATATTTGAGGTCTACAAGTCAAGATCTATAAAATGATACACTACAAAGTGGGGAAAGGGAAACCCCCCCCAAAAAAAGCTTAAAAATGCCCCCTGGAGTCTGAAAATTGAACTATATTATGAAGCGATATGCAGATATGGATAGCTCAGGCCAAGACCTTTGCAACGATATGTTACATGACCCATCCATACCTGTATTGAAAATTGCCCCCCCTGCCCCCCACCCCCTACGTGCTGCTAGGGTATAATGGTCATCACTATTCGATTGACCATACCTTAGAATATCTTGACATACCTATGTCTTACCCCTCTAAAATCAACGGTTCGCCTAATATTTGAGTTTGAAATTTAACCTGAAACGTAGATCAATTTCAAGCATATCAAAAAAGTAACAACACTACTTGTATCTAAAAATCGATTTCAAAATGCGATTTAAATTTTAGTAAATCAAAATCAAAATAAGATCGATTCTGACATCGACATCGATCTACTACACAAGGTTCTGTACTGATTCGATCTACTGCAAAAGATCGATCTACTACTCTTGCATTCAAGATAGTCTTGCGATTTTTCATCTAGGCTTTATCACCTTGTAATGTGATTGGTCGGTGATTTTGCATCTGTTTTTGAATCAAAGGACTGGCAAGATTTTCGGCTGGGAAAAGGAAACTGTGAAGATAGAGGATTTAAATAGGGTAGACGAGAAAAGGTTTGGTTTATTTTATGACAGCCGATTATCAACGCGAGGGATATAGGTACAAAGGGCAGAAGATGCCCTCCGTGGGGGGAAGGGGTGGGTGAGGAAAGGAGAGAATCTTCTGCATTTTGATAGACTTCCTTTTTTTATTATATATATATTATTATTATTATTATTATTTTGAAAAACTATAAAGAAGAAGATAATTACAGAAAAAAGACAATTCCCATTAACTTATGTAAAAACGGGGGGGGGGGGGGGGGAGGGTTATGTAGATTATTAAACATGTTTACACACCCATATATAATTCTAGACATTATATGTTGCTTATTTTCTTAAAAAAAAAAAAAAAAACTTTGCTTTTTTTGTTGTTGTTTGTATGATGTTATTTAAAAAATAATAATAACCTAATGCTTACAAAATTCGAATATGTTGTTAAATATAACACATTTTACTGTTTTTATAAATTGTCTGTCTTTCAGTCTGTCTATTTGTTTGTCTCTTACAAAATTTTGTGGGCACTCTATCTCAAGAACTAATGCCTGGAACCTCTTGAAACTTTAGATTCAGCTAGACTTTCATATAAATTGGTGCTGATTACTTATGGTAAAAATCGCTCTACAGGTGGTGCTATTATGTTGTATTTTTCATGATTACTGCAAGATAGCTACCTCAAGAACTAATGCACGTATTTTTGCCAAACTTCAGATTCGGTTTGATATTAACGTAAATTGTTGATGATTAAGTTTTGATTTAAATCTAACGGCAGGTGACGCTGCATTTTTCCTGATTTTTGCGATAATTGCATCTCAGAAACTAATTCAGAAAATTTCATCGAGCTTCACATTCATAAGTTTGGTGCTTATTAGGTTTCAATCTAAATAACTATGCAGGAGGCGTTGCTATGCTGCTTTTATCAGCAGTGTTGAATTCAGATATTTTTCACTGGAAGGGATTTTTATGTCTCTTTGAAGGGGCATTCTATACTTCAGAGAAGGGGGGGGGGGGACTCTTGTACATGAAGCTTCAATATTTTTGTGAGACATTTCAAAGTTCCGGGGCGGAGATGTTCCTCTTCGGGCTAACCCCTGAATTCAACCGCTTTTTCAGGATCTACAAGATTTTATTGATCATATCTCAAGAGCTCCAGAACGTAATTTCATCAAACTTAATATTCTCTTAGATATTATCATACGTTGTTCCTGATTAGTTTTTTGTTAAGTTATATAACACTGCTTTGCTATACTGCATTTTTCACGATATTAGTGATAGCTATATCTTAAAAATTATGCATGGAATTTAATCAAATTTCATATTCGGTTAAACTTTCACATAAATAGATTCTTATTAGGCTTGAGTGTATACTGCACAACAGGTGTCGCTGTGATGCTCTTTGAATTGCATATATTTAGGTTACAGACATCTAAGAGGGGGTGGACCGAAATTCAGCGATTTGTTTGGAAAACGCAATGCTTTTATTTTCTTTTAAAATGTTCATACTTCAACCTATACTTTTTAAATCTTCATGATGGGCATAAATAATTTAAATTTGACATTGACAATGTGTTAGTGCATTTAGAAGTTTTATCATGTATGAGATAGAAGACTTTTTGAGATTGGCACATCCGACTGCTTTATCTTCAACTTTTGAAGCAAAATAAAAATAATATCTTCTGAGAAATCGATTAAAAATTTTATAGTATAAATTAAATCGAGTTGACCATGATATCGATTTAAAAAATCGAAATCGTCCATCACTACCGTGTAGGTCTTAACATCTGGTCTGTCATTTAGACAGCTCAACATAATAGACCGCAGGTAAAGGAACGCCATAGAACGATGGGTACCTAGATAAATTGCATTTTTAACACAATCAAACTGATTGGTAAAATTATCATACAAATTAAATATTTCCAACTGAGCGAATAATTACCCATGCCGGGAATTGAACCTAGATACTTGGCTTACAAGGCCAATGCTTTACCGTTTAAGCTAACTGGGCACCACAACCGGTGAGCATTTTTCGCTCAGACAACCTGAAGTTTTGCAGATGTTTTCTAAGACAAGTATCTGGGTTCGATTCTTGACCTGGGCAATTTTTTGCTCAGTTGGAAATATTTAATTCGTATGATAACTTTACCAATTAGTTTGATTGTGTTAAAAATGCAAATGATCCAAATATGTATGTTTGAACCAAATCATTAAAATATTTATCTGAAAAAAAATATCGTAATAATAGCGGAGTTTTTTTTTTTTTTCCATTAAAAAGTTTTGAATTAAAGAGATAATGAACCAATGAAAGCTCTGAAGGTTTCTTCATTGGCTTTTATAAAGTTATGACTGAATCAATGTAGATTCAAATTAAGGAGGAGGGGCACACTTTTAATCAGCCTCCCAAAATACACTTGCATGAGAATATCTCAAGACATTAGAAATTTGCACTTTACTTTCAGACTTGATTATTAAATGATTTTAACATTAGAGAAAGTTCTTTCGAATGAGCATGAAGTCTAAAAACAATGACTAATTACAAGTTAATTGCATCTTTTGATGCTTCACATTTATTTAGAGTTTTTGATTCTTTTTTTTTTTTTTTTTTTTTTTTTATAAATTTTGGATATTTTTGTTTAAAATTATGATTTTGACTTTAAGTAGTTTTGTATTTAATATCATTTTGTAAGTTGTTATAATGTCCATGTCTCAAGTGACTTTTAATGACATCTAAGACTAAAAGTATTTGTGGGTACAGTATGGAACCATTTATCCAGAAACCAGTTAACTGGAAAACCAGTTATCCGGAATGATATTTCTAACAGACTGATGTTAGAATCTATGTAGAAAAAAATACCATACACAGCAAGTTTGACATATATATTGCTTGAAGCAATTGTATAGTTTGATAACAGCATCTAGTATTTGAAATAGAAGCATATTTGGTTGTATTATAGATGTTCTCATTTTTATGCTGAGAAAACAGAAGAATTTTTGTTCCCAAGGAATTCTCATAAATTACCTTCTTTCATACTCACATTTTGATCTTACTTCATCTGATTCTTAGTTCAAGTATTTTAATAATTAATTTGTAATACCATAACCACATACATTCCACAAAATTTATCAAATGGATGCTGCTTGAATGCCCAACCAGTTAACTGGAAAAACCAGTTATCCAGAATACGTCTTGTCCCAGCCATTCTGGATAAATGGTTCTATACTCTATATGAGCAGGTGTACCTCATTATGTATTTTTAGTTTGTTAATTATGTATAACTTTAAATTTTTGCATCATATGTTCGAATTCTTTTAATTTGATTCTAGACTAGTTAGGATTAATTTTGTTTTGGGGTTTTTTCTAAAATTTTTAATCCTATACATCAGTTTTCTGGATAGAGAACTTGATCACACAAATATTTATTAAGAATGCTCTAATACCTATGAAAAAATAACCGTAAATCAATAAGTCAATGAATGTGCGTAAGAAGTACTTACAATGCTAATAACAATTTATCTACA
Organism: Maratus speculifer; assembly: GCA_964019185.1. NCBI lineage: Eukaryota > Metazoa > Arthropoda > Arachnida > Araneae > Salticidae > Maratus > Maratus speculifer. The sequence goes on from OZ025301.1 coordinate 76,452,471, forward strand.
ATGTGGAAAGCAGGTTCTTAATATCTTAAATGCAAAATATATTGTTTACATAAGTTAAAAAGTATGCATTATATAGAATTATGTTATAAAGATCTTTGGGCATGTTTTCTATTTTTTTTTAATTAATATTACATTACAATGTAATGTGATGGGAAAAAATAATTATTTTATTCAATGATATAAACTATATGCCTGTAAATATCTTAAAGACAATGCATTTGTAACTATGCAAATTTTATGCTGTTCAGGTATTTTGGGAGACTTGCATCGGAAAGTGTTGCAGGTAGAGGTGTTGGCTTCATATGGCATTGGTCACAAGCCTCACTTAACGATGAAGGCTCCGTAAGCTTCTACATTGGCTGGCATAAAGTTATGACTGAACCAATGTAGGTTTAAATTAAACCCTGTCTCACTTCCATCAAAAATGAAAAAAACATAACGTTAAATTTTAGTAAAGAAAGCATGAACCACAAGAAAATTTAAGTATTTGGAGATTAGTGGAGCATATGCATTCCAGAATTGGCAAGCATGGAGGTAAAATATAACTCAAAGGGATGCAATGACTATCTAATCATATTAGTTAATCATCATTTTGTTGACTGACTAAAACGGATTGATTAAAAATGAGAAAATAAGCATCGAGGAGTACCAAGAGGCCCAGAGAAAATTTGCTGTAAACTTAAAAAAAAAGGATTGATTTGAAGCTTAAAGCCACATATTAAAAAAAGAGTGAAATTTCTAGAATTGAGGGTTTTTCTATTGACAAAAGTAAAATTTTCATTAAAAATAATAAAAAATGAATTATTTTCTGTTTTACTGAATTTACTCCCATAATGTATCGCAACAATGAGCAATACATTTTTAGTATAACTGTAAATGTTTTTAAACAAAGTTCATTCGTTTATAAAAGATAACTATAGTATTAAAAAATGCTCTGACAAGCACAAAAAAAAGTTAATAGAAAGTAAATTTAAATATAAAAAAGGGCTTGACAAGTGCTTCTAATTGAGTATGAGGAAGGAGAAGGAATCTTTTCTTGGCTGCAATTCACTTCAATGCCAATTTTGAAAAAATCATATTTACATTTTTTCCATTAACAAAAAAAAAAAAAAAAAAAAAGAAAAAAGAAAAAGAAATCACAGTTACTTTAAAAATGTGTAGTGTGAAGAAATAGCCAGTAAAAAGCAGCTTGATTAAATATGAATGTAAAGCAAGGCAATATAGTACTAAAAATCTTATTTTTTGCAGCATGTCACACTAATGCAGCACCATCAAGCACAATCCGTAGTATAGAACTGCACAGAAAATTCATTTGTAGTGCACTGCAAAGTGAACTGTGCAGTTAAAATATAAAGTACGATGGAAAGTTTTACCAAAACACCACAAATTTCTTTTGCATGGAAAAAGCACAAATATGATTTTTTCAAAATTGCCGTTGAAGTGAGATAGCAGCCGAGGAAAGATCCTTTGTCCTCCTTCATGCTCAATTAGAAGCACTTGTCAAACCGTTTATTATATTTAAAAACATAACTTTTTTTTTGGTACTCATCAGAAGATTTTTTAATTCTAATCATTTATTTTTTAATATCTTGAAAAACAAAAAAATTGCTGCTGTAAAAATTTTATTGTTGTATAACCAAGAAAGTCATTAAAACAAACCAAGGGGTTGAATAAAAAAATTATAGTGCGTTCATAACTTTATTCAAAGGATTAAAAGCTACAGCAATTAAATACATTTAAGGTACTTTCTCGAATAAACAATCTAGGCTTGGAAAATTCTAGAAATTGAATAACAATTAACATAAGAATATTCCTGAAGGAGTCAGAAAAAATATAGACATGTTTCTAAACAAAAACTAATTTTATGCAACTTGTATCCAACGGGATTTGAATTCTCTACCCACTGTTCTGCAGCCAAATGGGATGTCACAGTTTTCCACTGGAGATGTTGACAGTTTCGCTGTAATTTCTACACAATAAAAGCCTAAGTCATGTGACTGTCATAAACAATTTTGCCTGATTGCTTCACTTTTTATATGTCAGGCGGCCATTTTGTCACTTTTATGTTAGCAGGGTGCAGATGATTCAGTTGGGAGATAAGTTTCCTTTGCCATTCTTTCATTTAAAATATAAAGTTATCACTGACTTCTTTTAAAATGCATGACTTTTATTTAAAATACATCTATCCATATTAAATTCCACGTTTTCATTACATCTTATTTAAAATACAATAAGTAAAAGGAAAGTCCTTTTTTACCAGTGGCGGGAGGAAAAGGTAGCTTTCATATTCTTTGCTGTTTTTTTTATTTTTTTAATATAGTTTATTTTACTCAAACACACAAAACTAAAATTAGTAGAACTTGATTAGATGATTAAAAAAAAAAGATTCCTTTTTTCTTGATTTTAATATTTCGCAAATTTTACTCAAATTTTAAGAAGCTAAAATGTGACAAGCCAAACCCCATAAAAGAAGTTTCATCCATACTAAATTTGAAAGTTAAGTTCGCTAAATTTGTAAGTCATAACCAAATTGGTATAATTTATGGTTGCTTAATTTCTGTTGCCAAATTTGGTGATATTTTGCCAAGTGTTGCCAAATTTGGCAAGAATTGTAGGTTCCCAAATTTAGTCATATTTTGTCTTTGGCAGAAGTTCGAAACTAACGTTTACTAATATAGTCAACTCTGTAAAATTCGACTACGATGTGCAATCTACAAATGTTTATTATCCAATGTTCTCGCTGGCATTTGACCAACGTTAGTAATTTGGCTAATTAAAAGTAAAAAACATTTGTCAAATGAAAAAAGTATTAGCAAAATAGATTCGTCGTGTAGCACACACACACACAATATATATATATATATATATATTATATATATATATATATATATATATATATATATATATATATATATATATACCAATTTTTGCCAACTCCTCTGTTTGATATAGTTTGTCATTAACGAGTTATTTCTCATATTGATGTTGATTTGTAGTATTATCTAATGGTTCTCTCTTTCTATATATATATCTTTAATCCTTTAATGTACCCCCTTTTTTCCAATATGTTCTAAAATAACCTAAGTTTTTATAATTTGTACAGCAATTGTTATTAATAAAAATTTAACTATCTGCTACAAATGCATTAAAAATATGTGTATATGTATGAAAAACGAAAAAGAAAAGAAAGAAAAAGCAAAAATTGAGCACTAGCAATTTGGCGAACCTAATCACTTATTTACTCGCCAAATGAAGAATTTTGTCGCAATGGCATGCGATAGCGACAACCCTGCTATTATTCACGTAAGATTTTGGAATGTAAACAATGAAAATTGTCATTAACGGTTAATCTCATAAAGTTATATTTGGTACATATATTTTTTCAGTAATCAATTTTCCCAATGAATAATTATATAAATATAAATTAAATGTGAATATTTAAATTTCCTTGAGCAACAAAATTTTATCTGTGTACAGGAAGTAATGAATGTTTATAGACTGCAGTAAAAAGTTATTGATAACAAACCAAGACTGAAACTATCACATTATTGTGTAAATGTTTAAGACTTTTATTGTATATAGTTTAAAATTCCTTAAATCTTAATTATTAAATATAGTCTGGCATTATGTTTATTTCCTTTTGTAATTTTTGTGTGATTGTTTTGTCTAATTTATAGTCAGGCCTTATAAAAAAGAACTGTAAATAAAGGGATGATCTATAATCTGCAAAAATATATAATCTGCCAAACCTTCAGTCCCTAAGTGTGTGGATTTCACAGAGTTGGATGTATTCATAAATTAATACCTGATTTTCTTTCATTGTTGTCTTGTTTCAAAATGTCAACCCTCCTAAAATTTCAAACTGCTATAGCTCAACCATTTTTTAAGTTAGAGACAAAACAAAAAATACCTCAGCTTCCTTGTGTCAAGGCCTAACACTTAATCATAAAATAAATTTGAATTTCTCTAAATTTTATGTACATTTTTCTAAGTTTTAAATATTTAAAAGTTGTGCCATTTTGAAACAAGATGTCAGATGATGCTGACCAACAAACTTGGTCCAGATATTGTTCGAAGTTTAATTGAAATTGGTTCATAAATACAATAATTACAACATGACGAAGATCATATATATATACAGTCAAGTCTCTATATAACGAAATCCATCGTTCAGTCAAAAAATTTGTTATTTAGAAAAATTTGTTGAATAGAGAACGGCAAATTTTTTTTCATTTAATGTTTAAATTTTTAAATAGAATTGTTTTTGAGGTGTTTAATTAAGCTTTTGAAATATTTAATTGAATTTTTCCAGAATCTCAGACATTTTCACCACTTCCTTTTTTTTTTTTTCTAGTGTCTTATTGTTTATTTTCAAAATTATTTACTTTATCAGAAAGAGTTATGCTTATACTAAAAGCGATTTTATGCAGATGCAGTAGAAGATAACACTAGCATAGATGACATTTAATAACAATTCTTTGTTCAAATGATCTCTCACAACAAAAAATACTCAAAGTCACCACAAACAACAAACATCCACACTAAACTCTAAAAATAGTGAGAGTTAGTTTTTCTGCAATTGCCCCCTCACCCCTTCCTTATTCTTGCCTTAATATCCAAATCAAGAAACAAATAACATTTTCAAGATGACGATGGAATAGTTTTATTTTTTAGGATGTTTTGTGATTATTGCAAATTGCTCCAGTAGCAAGTAAATGTTTCAATCTTTTCCAAGAACGCATGCTCATCTTGGCTAAAACAAAGTCAAGTGTAACCATACAAAAAGCATGTTTTTTTTTGGGGGGGGGGGAGGTTGAATGCCTTTTTATGGACATAAGGAATAAGGTAGAGGAATGTAGCTATGAAATATAAACCAGAAATCAATGAAAAAAAAATTATTCTACAAATAATTTGAAGCATTTACTGAACATATGAAAGAACATTTTTGAAAAAATTCGTTAAATGGAGATATATATATTTCACTATTTGGAGATTATTTTTAATGTAATTATGAAAACAATTGACCGTTCCTACAAAAAGTTCGTTAAATACAGAAATTCGCTGGATAGAGCTTCATTATAGAGAGACTCGACTGTATATATATATGTATGTATCAACATTTGAACAAAGCGTGGTTTTGAGGTCTGGGGATCTGCTTTCCTTCAGATGGTTGCAATAGGTAACTTTTTACTTTTTGTAATGAAAACTACCTAATAAAGGCTCTTTTTAAGTATTTGTACTTGATGAAAAAGAGCTTGGCAGGAAAAGAAATCTGGTGACTTATTTACTGTTTCATATACACAAGCATTTCCTTTTCTCATGGGAATATAATGTATTTAAGGTACTATTTGATTATCCCATTGACCAAAGAATTATCACCAATCTGTAATATTAATACCAAAAATGGATGATCATAAATGTCACATTCACTTGACATTGCACATGATATACATGTTTGTTAAATCATCAAGGGATTTTAAATTCGATATTTTATTTGTATTTTTATGAATGTTTTAATAATTTATTTGTTATTTTGCTATATAAAATAAAATTCATGTCAATAAATGAACAGCTCTTTGTATTAACCACTTCACCATCTGCCCCAAGATAATTTGGGGTTAAAAGCACTGTTTCCCCATACCCATTGCCGGTGAAGTGGTTAAATGAGAAAAAAGTTTTTTAATGTTATTTTATGGTTATACTTACGCCTTGTGTGTAACAAATACAAGAAATGACAACAAAAAAAAGAAAAGAATTTTAAACTGGAGATTTAAAATACATTCAATTTTCTCAGCTACCATCAAACTTACAAAGATTTAAAAAAAAAAATCTAAATTAAGTTTTACGAAGAGGATAAAAATAAAACAAAAATAAGTTAATCGACCTATTAGATCTTTAGGTACACTTTGTTGAATTTTATGTCTTCATTTTTTTCTCTAAAGTTAAATAGAAAATTACAATAAGCTAGAGTAATTTTTTGAATGCTATCATTTTAATCATCTTGTCAAATTCTATCTTTCAATACAAAAATCTCTGGGTCGTATACCAATAGGTTCGCCTGAAATTTGAGAAAGATGTTTGCATATCCCATTGCTTTAAACGTATTATATCAAATGCTTTTGCGTTTGCTATGATTAAAATGTTTCTGGATCTTTCCTACCCAAGGCGAAAACTATAAATAAATGTACGTCTTGCTAAAAACTATATTGTAAACTCTCGTTTCATAACAAAAAGTGATAAATGCGTAAACCCTGTCAACTTTAGAGAAAATAGCGCTTCTATGTGACAATGATATTTGTGAATTATGTGTATGTAAATCGTTATAATAAATGTTAAAGACAAAAATAAAATATGATGATCTTAAAGAAGTGATGAGTCTTCTTTAATTGGATGGTTATTGTTTGAATGTATGTTACAATTCATGTCATATACATTAGCAATATTCCTTCGATTATGCTACACGAGTTTATTGCTGGACAATTTGACATTCTGGGAAAAGTTTTGCTGAAGTTGAATTACATACTTTTAAAAGTAAGGTAAATTTTATGAATACAGTTCATTCATCTTTTGTCTTACTTTTTTAGATTACTTATTTATATATTTATTTTTGCTGCTTATTATTATGTTTTACACCGATTTTGACAAGGAATTATTGCATTAATTTATTTCATAAAAATTTGTATTAAAAATACTGTTTGGGAAGGAAAAATAAAATAATAGAAGCAAATAATAATAAAATTGTTTATGAATTGTTATAATGTGCAAATATTGCAAATGCACCACTTTCATTGCTTTTAGTCTTTTTATTATTATTATTACTCTATCACTTTTAAAGCTCTACTGTTACTGACAATAAGAATGTTTATAAATTTAGAAATAACTTTATTTCATACTTTTCAGTTAGCTGGATGCCAGTGTTATATATACATATATCTATGCATATGTATATATACAGTGAGCTAAAAAAGTATTTGCACAGAGACAATTTTTTGCATAAGTAGCCATAGAAAACAAATTTGATACTATTCTCAGTGGCGTAGCTAGCGGGGGGCGGAGGGGGCGGTCCGCCCCGGGTGTCACCCTCTAAGGGGTGACACCCAATCTTTATTTGAAAATAAAAATTGTAATCATAAAATTTTGGAACAGAATTCTGAAATAAAATGAAATTTTTAGCGCATGACTCAATAGAGTTAATTTTCTTTTCTCTGAAAATGTGAAATTTTATACAGAATGATGTGTCTAAATAAGATATGCAGCAGGTAACAAAAACCTACCTATCCAACGAGTAGGCAGCAAAAAGAAATGTTAAAAGAAAGAATTTTCTTCTACATATCAGACACCACATTGACTTTTGCAGACTATGGGTTGAGTGATGAGTCGCTTCTATGTTTTTTTTATGCAGGAGGACAAAAGGTAAATAAGGAATGGTATGGTCATTTGTTATAAAAACGTAGAATTGTGATTGAAAAAATATGACAGATCGGAAGGGGGTGACACCATTTTCATCCGCCCCGGGTGTCACCCATCCTAGCTACGCCACTGACTATTCTCTTAATTATTCATTTATTTAAATACGAAGAACATAAAAATAACTACCCATTTTCCTTAAACAGTAATATTACACATTTTAAAAAATAAATTAATATTTTTTTCATACCTAAAAAGTATTTGCATACGAAGCGTTGACTGTTAACGAAGAATTTAAATAAGAAAGCTTAAGGTATTTTTCCGAAAAGATTTCAGAAAAGTTTTTTTTTAATTCAGAATATGACAATGAAACAAGTTAGTGTTATGGAAATTAGCCAGTTATTTCTCAAACTTCAAAAGAAAAAAATAACCAAAACGACTCTGATTAATGGGGTCCGAATTAGTGGGGTTCTACTGTACTTCTTTCTAAATTAAAAACTTGAAACCAACTATAAAACATGGTGGTGGTCATGTAATGATTTGGGTATGCATGTCTTTTAACAGAGTTGGCGAAATGACAATAAATGAAGGCAATATGAATGCTAAACAATATATTAATATATTGCGAGATCCTTTATCTAATAGTGCTCTAAAATTAGGAATTCCTATTACACATTATTTCCAAAAGTATAACAATCTGAAACACACTGCATATGTTACGAGGTAATGTTTGCTTTATAATGTAAAAAATCAATTGAAAACGCCACCACAATCACCAAACCTCAATCCAATTGAAAATTTATGGCATATTTTAGATGTGAAAATAAGAAAAAAGAAAATTTCTAACAAATAAGAACTCTTAGGCAAGCTCTTAGGGAAGAATGGCTACAAATCAGCAGTGAAACATGTCACAAATTAATAGAATCAATAACCAGACGATTATAAGCTGTAGTTGGAGCAAAGGGCATGCATACTAAATATTAGCACTGTTTTAAACTTATAAATAATTCCTCTAATTAAATTTTTATTGCTAGTGTGCAAATATTTTTTTGGCAGTACAAATGCTACTTTTTTATGTTTTCATATTTTAAATATAATTATTAAGTCTGATATTAAATATGTTTATTTGCTTTGTAAAAGTGTTGGTATTTTTAATTTTTAGTTGCTTTTTATTTATTTATACATATGCTACAACAAATTTACCTGGTGTGCAATTACTTTTTTGCTCACTGTACATATAAATAAATATCTATGTTATATATACATATATGGGTGATTCTCAAAATAGGGCACAATTCATGTCTTTTGGCATATAAAAAAATTGAGAGGTTTTCTGTCATGTTTTTATATTTAGATATGTTTGTCTTAATATTATTCATTATTTGCACTCAAGAATTACACACTTTTTAGTTAAAAACACCTTAAAATAACAGAATAAATGTTCAAAATGTCATTAGCATGGATGTCCACAGCAGCTGTGCCTTGTATATACTAGCTTTTTCAAGAGTTAATATCATGTTTATAAATTAAAACAAATGTTATTCTTTCTTTAAGTTAATCAAGGAGAGGATTTATCCAATAAATTTCTTTTTAAAAATAAAATTATAATATATAAAAAAAGAAAGTTTGTCCTCCATATTCTGTTTTCAAAACAAGGTCATACTATAACAGCTGGTTATTAATAAAAATTTCATTTTCACATATGACAATAGCTTGAAAATATAAAGTTTCTCCATGGCAACAAGTAGCCATTTTATCCCAGCCTGAAAATAGAAGCATGTATTGTATTTTAAGAATAGAAGTTGAATATTAGGGGCGTACATCAATTGTATGTCATTAGAATGGATAATACAGTCAAGGATCTATAATCCGCACACCAATAATTCACTGTTTCCTCATTTTTTTAAAAAAAATTTTGTGAAAAAACGTTTTTGGATCACTAATTTGTAAATTTTTTAACTGTTTATTTCATTGTTTACATTCGTAAAATAACGTGAATTATAGAAAACAGTGGATTATGGGTGTGCGGATTATAGATCTTTGACTGTAATTTTCATGTTTATTTTATAATTAAAATTTTTACAGTGTTTCCCCCAGGACAAGGGCGCACAGGCCTTCGACCAGTAAATTTTTTATCTTCCACCAGTAAATTTTTGAAAAGAAATGTTCCCCTTATTTTTGGCATTAATTCTGTATCTTTAAGAATTTAAATAAGAAAAAACCTTCTGCTAACATTTACCGGTGGAGGTTTCCCCGAAGGCCTGTGCGCCCTTCTCCTGGGGGAAACACTGATTTTTATTTTACTTATTTGCATAGGACTTTTATGTTTTAAAAAGCCCCAGAAAGGACTATTGTATTGTGATTATATTATGGCTCATAATCTTATTTAAATTAAAATTTGTCATTAGCATGGACAAATATCAGTGTCATTAGCATGGTTTTTCTGTCCATGCTAAAGACTCCTATGTGCATAAATGTAACCATTGCTTATATTGTATCTTTTATAAAGTTTAATTTTACATATAAATTTAGGTACCGTAATTTATGGAAGAAACGCCGCACCCGGTGTAATCGCCGCACCCTCAAATATTGACATCATTTTGAAAAAAATCGGCGTAATCGCCGCACCCGTCGTAAACGCCGCAGTCAAAAGGAATTATTTTGCCTTATTAAGGAGGCGATAACATACCTAAAATATCGCATAAATACGGCAAAAAACTGAATTATTAGATTAATTAAATTATTAAAATAACTAATTGTCAAAAAAAATATGTAGGAATAAAATATTTATATTACAGAACCAATTTTCCCGAACTTTCGGATCCGGAATTTTTTCCTGAAATTTTTTTGATAAGTGGATTTTTTTTCACTTTAAATACATACTATAAAATCTTGAAAACACTGCTCCCATTTTGAACAATTTTCATTTTTCGAAATGTATATCAGTTTGTAAGCCCGCCACCAAAAATATTTTCTCTTTTAACAATAATAAAAAAGAAAAAAAAATCCAAGCACAATTCCTTTCTGCGTAACTAAACGTATCTATGGAGAGCAGATGATCGTAAGGCCCAAACACATTTGACCACTTCTTGGAGTTCGGTGTCGGTTCGTTTGTTGTGGTGATACGGTGTTTTTTATCTTAATGAATTTTGCAGGAAAGGAATAGTTGTCCGGCAAAAGTAAAATTTTTCCGTCGAATGGATTGTTTATCTCTTGATTCTTTTGTTCGCTCCTTTCCGTTTTATTATGAAGAAACCGCAAATTGATCCTATACAAGACTTCACCACTTTTTTCCAGGAATTCAGTTGAACTAAAGAGTATTGCAATCTGAACTCATCTTTATTCCGATAATGTTGACTTTCGAGAAACCTCAGACCACTTGTTTTTCTTTAGAGTTATTTTGTACTGGACCTTTTTGCAGGGTGCTGTAACTTTTGAATAACTTATTATATTTTAATAAAAATTTATTACACAGCCTAATTTACTATTATTGCAACGTGCTGAAAATTTGAACGAAATCGGTAAATTATCAGAGAAGATATCGATTTTTTTTTTTAATAATAAGAAAGAAAACACGTCTTATCGTTTCTTTCTGTTTTCTTTTTCGTTTGTTTGCAGATCATTAATTTCTTTTTCCACACTAAAACATCGCGGTTTTGATGACACATTCACGGGGTCCTTTTAAATATAAAAAGAATAGAATTCAAATAATTTCTCATTTTTTCCTTTATTGGAATTTTTTTTTAACTTTTTGGAACATTTTTTCCCCAAACGTTTATGAAATATGTCTTAAAGTGTACCAATAAATGTGGGTTATCGGTTGTCATAAGAACGGAAATTACAAAATCTCGCACTTATGGTTGGATAATACAGAGCCGTGCGAAAGGGGGGGAGGGGGGGCAAGTGGGCGATCCCCCCGGACGCAAAAATTAAAGGGGCGCCAAATTTACACCAACAACGTCATTTTCGAGGGTTTAGCATCAAGTTGGGAGGAAAGGGGGCGTCAAATTGAAATTTTGCCCTGGGAGCAGTTTTTTCTTCATACGCCCCCGGCGAAGGGGGGGGGGCGTCCCGGGCACGGAAATTTAAGGGGCGCTAAATTTATACCACCAACGTCTTTTTTTGCCTATTGCAAGAAAAAATTGGGAGAAGGGGGCGCCAAGTTCTAACTTTGCCCTGGGCACAATTTTTTCTTCGCACGCCCCTGGATAAATAATAAAAAAAATTTTAAAAATATGCAAGTCATCATAAGAATGAGAACTGGAAAATCTTGCATTAACAGGGGATCGAAAATATCGGATGGAAAATACTGTAGTTTTCGTGACTGAACTAAAATATACCAACAAAAGAGACATTTAAATATTGAAATTCAGAAAAACTGGCTTTCCAATACTTAGTTTCTACAATGAAGTGCAATAAAAGCAAGCATCTATTGTCCCTTCCTGCTTACTCCTGTCACCGTATTTCTTGGAAAAGGGTGACTCATGATGTATTGCATTTGTTGATTTACGATCGGTAACATCGCGATCACGGAAAAAAAAGGAAGGAAAAAAAAGTGATTTTTTTCTTTTGAAACACTGAATAATTTGCTCAAAATTTTCGTAAACGCCGCCCTGGTGTAAACGCCGCATGTATGAAAATTTCAACTTTTAAACTCGTAAACGCCGCGGCGTTTATTCCATAAATTACGGTATTACATTTATTATCCCTAAAATATGCATTAAATCTGTCAGAAAATCACTAAGACAGCTTCTTACATTGTTAGTGTCAGAATGTTGCTCATGTAAACAAAGTTTGCTCTTTGGTAATGTTTTTATTCTCCTTATATGTATATATGTAAAAATGGAAACCATTTGCTGAAAAGGAAGGCTAATAAATATAGAAAAAAATATTTAAACAGGAAGAAAATAAAAATTTCTTAATATATTTATTCCATGCAATTTGTTTTGTCATTAGCATGGCTCAAAAAATACTAATTATTTTTTAAAGTTAATTTTTAAATATTTAGCTCTGCTGACTACATGTAAAGTATACATAATACTATATTAACAACACCTATTTTTTTTCAGAAATTTTGCTAAGAGTAATTTTTTTAAGATTTCACTTTTGAAATTGTCCCCTATCTTGAGAATCACCCATATATGTATATAAATAAATATGTATGTATATAAACACTTATATAAACATATGCATATGTAACACGTAAATATATATCTGCATATAGGATAGATGTGCCAATAATGGACATATCTTGATGTTTTTGCTTCATAAATAAATAACTAATAAATATTTAGCTTTAATTCTTATTATTTTTTATATTCCCTCCTTGCATATTTGACAAATCTGGGTTATTGTTCGCACCAGTGGTGACGGTGAGTATTTATTTAATCAAAAAGTCTATTAACAGCTGTATTCTGGGACTGGCAGAAGTTATGTTAAAAAATTAACATAAAATTTAAAGCGTGCATTTATTACTTTCTTCTATCTTTACACGAAGCAAGTATTGAATTTGCGAAAATTTTGACTTCCAGTTATTGGTTGATTTATATGCTTAAGAAGGTCCTAAACACGATTTGGTTGGTTTTGGAAAATATCTGTCACTCTGTATGTGACAAAAATTTTATAAGCGTTCCATCTCAAGAGCTAATGCACATAATTTCACAAAACTTTAGATTCAGTTACACCTTGATTTAAACCGAGATGTTTAGTTATTACTGTATATCGCATAACAGATGGCGCTGCTATTTTGCATTATTCATGATTTCCACAATAGTTCTTACTAATGTACAGATTTTTATAAAACTTCAGATTAAATTAATCCTTGATATAATTTGGTGCTGATTACTTTTTGGTGTAAATCACTGAACAGATGCTGCTGCTAAGCTGCATTATTCAGGATTATCGCAAAAGCTTTGTTTCAAGAACTAAAGAACTATTTTTTATCAAACTACAGATTCAGACAGTTCCTCATATATATTAATGTTATTTAGTTTTTTGTGTAAATTGCTCTATTTGTGGCTCTACTATGCATTTTTCATGATTTCACTATAGCTGATTACTTGACTGTTTTTTCAGAGTGTTGAATCTAAAATTGACCTCCATTTCCCTTCATAACATACAGTAATATTGCAAAACATGGGCAGTTTGTATTAGAAAAGTACAACTGCAATGAAAAAAATCCATATTTTATTATAAGTAACTATGTTCTAAATTATAGTTTCCCTCTTGATTAAACTTTGAATTTTAGTAGTTGTCTGAAGCATTGTAGAAGTTTATCTCTGTGTCTAACTGATTTTGTTCATTTTTCAAATTCCTCGCATTTTCTATTTGTAGTGTTCTGTTTTCATAACTTTTAAGTTCCACTCAGGGGTGATTCTGGTTGAAAATTTTTTCGAAAAAAATCGCATTTTCGGAAATCGGCAGCGGGGGGGGGGGGGGGGGGGGATTCCCCCCCCCCCAAAAAAATAAGGTTAATTCAGCATATTTTTTAAGATTAAAAACAATACAGGCACTCAGGCACATACATTTTAAAATGCATTTTACACTCTTATTACGAGATTATTAGATGAGTGCTAAAAAAATCTGCCATGAAAGAATGGAGGGTGAAGCAGACGGCTTAAAGCGACGCCCGGTGCAAAGATTTTGCAAGGCCCTTTACTTCCATATTCTTACATAATCTTATCTATCAAGAAAAAAAGAATGGTTTTCATACGGTAGCCTGGGGAGCCCGTGTTCGATCCCCTAGCTATTATAAAGAAGTAGCGTTATTATTGTTTCTATGTGGATTTGTAGGGGTATTTTCTGGAATTACTGAACTAATTTCAAAAGCAATGGTGGCAAATTGATAGTGAAAGGTCTGTCTTCCAACATAGGCTATATATTATGTTCAGATTACTATCTTTTCTTAATTAAAATAATAAATTTATGTTAAAGACTTTGGACCACTGAAAAATATAAGGAAAAATATTCGGCATTTTTGTCATTTTTAGAAAATTGAGTAGCCTTAATAAAAGAAAAATATTTTGTATCCTGTTGCGATGCCTCTCTAGGCTCAAGGCCCTATGCGGCCACACCTATAGCATGCCGACTTCATCCCTCTACCGATTTGGGATGAAGGAGTACATCGATGTAACAGTGAAATGCGAATTTGGGAATTCCCCCCCCTAAAAAAAAGGTTAGTTCATTTTTTTAAGATAAAAAACAATATAGGTACTCGGGGGGGGGGGATTTCCCCCCCCCCAAAAATAAGGTTAATTCAGCATATTTTTTAAGATTAAAAACAATACAGGCACTCAGGCACATACATTTTAAAATGCATTTTACACTCTTATTACGAGATTATTAGATGAGTGCTAAAAAAATCTGCCATGAAAGAATGGAGGGTGAAGCAGACGGCTTAAAGCGACGCCCGGTGCAAAGATTTTGCAAGGCCCTTTACTTCCATATTCTTACATAATCTTATCTATCAAGAAAAAAAGAATGGTTTTCATACGGTAGCCCGGGGAGCCCGTGTTCGATCCCCTAGCTATTATAAAGAAGTAGCGTTATTATTGTTTCTATGTGGATTTGTAGGGGTATTTTCTGGAATTACTGAACTAATTTCAAAAGCAATGGTGGAATATTGATAGTGAAAGGTCTGTCTTCCAACATAGGCTATATATTATGTTCAGATTACTATCTTTTCTTAATTAAAATAATAAATTTATGTTAAAGACTTTGGACCACTGAAAAATATAAGGAAAAATATTCGGCATTTTTGTCATTTTTAGGAAATTGAGTAGCCTTAATAAAAGAAAAATATTTTGTATCCTGTTGCGATGCCTCTCTAGGCTCAAGGCCCTATGCGGCCACACCTATCGCATGCCGACTTCATCCCTCTACCGATTTGGGATGAAGGAGTACATCGATGTAACAGTGAAATGCGAAAAAAAAAAAAAAGAAAAAAAAAAGACCTATTTTCATGTCTTCAGGAAGTCTGTCAAATAACCTTGTATTATTATTATTAAAAATATCAGCATTGGGTAAAGTAATTTTTTCTCAATTAAAAATGAAAGTTAACAATATTTTGTGTTAGTGTTAGGAGTTTTATATTTATTTATTAATCTTTTATAACGTTAACTTACTTATAATTAGACATCTTGATTTTAATTTAGGACTGATATGAATAACAGATACTGTTGTTACTTCTTGTGATTATTAAAGTAAATTCCATCATGGGAAATCAGTGTTGAATTCAGACACTTTTCTCCTGGAGGGATATCTATAGCTCCCGGGGGGGGGGAATTGCTTTTTTTTACCATTGAAAACACATAATCTCAAAATTTTCGTTAGGGACATTTAATTGCTTCGGAGGGGAATGTCCCCCCCCATGCCACCCCCTGAATTCAACACTGTGATAAATAACAAAACTAATAAAATCATATAGACAACTTGTATTCATGCAAGACACTTTTTCAAAGGCTCTTAATAAAAGCAAAATATGCACCCTGTAATTAAAAAAAAAAAAAAAAAAAAAAAAAAAATCCGTTTTTTCTTTTTTCAAGAAACAGCGCTTGGACTATTGAAAAATTAAATTCCATAATGATTCACTTGTGCTCCCTCAATAATATATACCCAAGAACATCTGCAGTAAACTCATAAATAACTCCATCGTAATAATGATTCCTTTCAGCGTAGCTAAGAACATTAACATTATCAGATGCAAGCAGATCTGATAACGATAAAAACAAACTGCATAGTCAGCATTTCCTCCCCCCCCCCTTTCGGGTGTAGGAGTGAGGAATTTTTGGAAAACTTGTTGTAATTTAATAGAAATTTGGTAAGTGACCTGATTTATTATTATTTGAATTAGCTGAAAATTTGAACGAAATTAGATAATTAGCAAAAGAAATAGCAATATATATATATATTTAAATAATAATAAGAAAAAAGAAAAGATTATCATTTCGTTTTCTCTTATGTATAATATTTCTGTTCGCCATTCAGCCTGTTGGAAAATACTTATCTCTGTTAATTTAACAATGCGAAATTTTGATAAATCTCATTCATCGGCAGCTGGCTGGGGAGAAAAAGTTTGAAATAATAAAAATCTAGCAATAAATCAAAAATAAAAGAAACATACCTTGGATGTCTTTCTTCATAAATGTCCAGCTAAGCGCAGATATACAAACACATTCAATTATAAAATAGTCTTGAGTATGATCTTGTTAAATATTTATTTAAAAATAATTTCTTATTCTTGAGTAAGTGAAACAATATAAAAAAAATATATCTTTGGATACATAATTTTCCAACTTAACATCTGTTTATTTGCAGAGACATGCGGTTTTCTGGTTATATGAATGCTGGAAATGGAGCTTTTCCTGATTACTTAATTTGGATTCTTATCTTGACTACTTAAAAATTAAAAAAAAATTAAAATATAAACTCTTTACATTAAAATATTCTGGATTAACAATATTATATTAGTACTTTAAAATGTAAACGATCATTTTCTTTTAAAAAAAACTAGTAAGCGATGTTTGCTTTTTTGGAGCTGGTGTTTCCAATCTAATTTTTTTGGTTGGCACAGGTAAGTCGTCAGTTTTTCTCTTGGGGGACTGTGAAGAAGATGAAATTTGACTAATTTCTTTCCGAGGAGACATTTGCATTTCTTCAATATTTTTAGTTAGACAAGATGGGGAGGGTGAAAAGGAAATTTGACTGATTTGTTTCTGAGGAGACATTTCTTCAATATTTTTGGTATTAATTAATTTTGGGATCTTAAACGTATCGCAAAATGAACTACTCTTTGCAAAATTTTCATCATTTTTTGTTTTTTCTATTTTTGTTTTTAAATAATCACTATATTCTTTTTTACTGTTGATCATATTTTTTAAGAGATGTTTTTCTACAGGATCTATTTCAGGACATTCCGTCGAATAAAATGCTTCGAGAGATGACATATCATTTGCCTTTAAATAATATTTTATAGTCTGGTAACTGTCCAAACCTTCGACATCTAAGCTAGTTCGGTGGCATGTAATAGTACTTTCCATCAAACTGAAGGCCCCCTCGACGACTGGTCCGTGAAAACATGATATAGCAGCTTTAACTAATTTTTCTAAAATAGGATACTTTTTTGCTCCCGAAAGTGAGGACATTTCGAATATTTCTGACCAATATTCATCAATACTTTTGGGAGTTTTCCCTGTATCCATATTATGATTATAATTTAAATCATAAACCATGTTTTCAGTAATTTTTTGATCTACCTGATAGGTTCTAAGTTCTTCATCGAATTCATTTTTCTCATCAGCAGTTAGCACAGATGACATTAAATCTGACATCTTCAGAAAACCTGTCAGAGTTGTTGTTTGACCTCTTAGCAGAGGATTTAAACATGTCAGTGCTATTAGAGTAGAGTTGTCATATGGCAATTTATCAATCATGTATTTGGTGCATTTAATGTATGCCTTTTTCAATGTAGATTTAAAGGAGCATACTTTATGATCATTCATTTTATATTCTGATATTAGTTTTTTTGCACCAGCTCCAACATAAATTAAATTAGCAGGCAAATGACTACTTTCATCATCGATATCAAAATTTTTCAAATCTTTGCATGATTCAATGCTAGTTATCGAATTATGATTAATAAAAAATGACATGAATTTTTTTATCAAATTGAAAATCTCTACATGCAGTTCGTGTATCAAGGGTTTTTGGGATTGGAAGAGCTTAATATAATTTGAAAATATTGGAAATATATCCTTATAGGCGTTTGACTCCAATAAAGTTTGTTTATGATGAACAAACAATTTATCAATTATGTTTTCTTTTCTTTCTTTTCCTGCATTGGTTATATTTTTCGATCTCAAAATTTCCTGTTTTTTTTCTATCTTTCGCACTTCACTTTTTTTCAGATTACGTTTTTTGTAAATCTCCTGCAATTGATTTTTATACAAATCTCGATCAGAAAATTTGACCCAAGAAAAGTAATGCACCAATAATGCATCCCACAATAAAAGAATCCTTTCAATTGCAGGAAGCACGTATATCCAACAATGATCAGGCCGAGAAATAGGAACTAATTTCTTTATGCCTAAAATTTCACAAATGGAGAAAAAAATTGATCTCTGATGCACACTTTGTAAATCAAAATGTAGCACGTCACACAAACTTTCAATGTTTCTTTTAAATGGTTCTGCAAATCTTTTCGCACTATTGTTGACGGTGTGACAAGTGTCTCCACCAATATGCAAAAGATGAGGAGCTTTATTTTTTCTTATTAGAGTTTCAACGCCTGCTTTAACTCCTCTCATTGTATTGCAGGAATCGAAGAGCACACTGATAAGGTTTTCCCACGGAATTTCATTTCCTTCTATTAAAGAATTAATTTCCTCAAAAATGGTATCTGCGTCACAAATCGATAGTTCTAGAGATGCAAAATGCTCCACAACAACTTTTTTTCTTTCTGTTGAAAAATATTGCGCTAATATAGTCAGTATGCTCTTGTGCGCTCTACTCGTACTTTCATCGATATTTAAAGAAAAAGCATTCTTCCTCAATGATTCAATAAGTTTTTCTTTAATAGTTTTTCCCAAGCCAAATTTCATTTTTTACGCAACAGTAGTGCGACACATACTTGTACTCTGTAATGCTCTGGGGTCTTTAGCTAAAGTTTTGGCTAATTCTAATACTTTTGGGCCAGCAGTGAAAGGAAGCGAATTCTCGGCCAAAAATGCGCATACTGTTGACTCAACTCTTACTTTTCTGGTATTTAAGTCAATTGTTCTATTTTCATCATTTTCTGCTCCAAAAGACGATAATACAACTGTTTCTTCTATGGAGTTTGCAGCTTTAGTATGTTCACTTGATTTAGTATGGCTCATTAAACATTTTAATCCACCACTGTGATATTTTATAATTCTGTTACACCAGACACAATAACATTCACCGGGTACATAAAGCTTTTTACACCATCGTTCAATTTTATCTCCGATCGCATCCACTTTATTGAACCAATCAAAACAAAATTTATTTTTACATCCTTTTCCAACGCTATTAAAATTTTTTCGTCTTCTTTCTCCACAAATTTCATCTTTCATCGAAATTACATATGCAAGATCAAATTGCTCCACGAACCGAAAAAAAAAAAAACCCAGCAAAGTAACCGAATCCGAATGACTCAAAAACACTCAGTTCACGTGCTTGCAAATCATTAACTTTCTCTGATATGCTGAAAAAAAAGGGGAGCATGGATCTTACTGGATAATTGCTTTTTTTGAAAGTTCTGGAGTAAACGTTTTTAGAAGGTACCGGAAAAATCTAGATACCTTTCTCAAAATAAAGAAATAGAGGAAATATAAATCGTTTTTAGAAAGCACTGGAAGAATAGCTTCAAGGCATTTTCCCCTGGACTCACATATGTACGCTAATTAGTACCAGATGTAAGTCTAGTTCAACTGGTGTAAATGTGAAATTCATTCATCAATCACTTTACGATCACCGATGTCAAGGGTGAATCATTAACTTCTTAAATGCTCATAAAATAAATCCTAACATGTTTCGGAAAATAAACAAAATCAAAACCAATTATTATTCTTAGTGCCTCAACAATAATGTGAAGATGCATCAATAAACACTTTTCCCAGCGGACGAAGCATTACGATTACGTTATCAGAAACTGCAGCGTCAAAGAAAAATAGTTATTTACTTAGGCCGAACATTTACAATCGGAACGACAAGTTTAAATAATAAAAAATAATAATAATCCGCGTAAACATTCAACATCTGCTAGATCTTTAAAATCCTAGTTATTTTTTCTCATTTTTTACCGAGAATTCTACGAAACTATTATTATCATAGGATAATTATAACGGCTCATTTCTTGGAGGGTAGGGGGGGGGGAGAGCAGGGATCGGTGTTGAATTCAGACACTTTTCTCCGTGAGAGCCTTTCGTGGCTCCGGGGGAGGGGACATTATAGATTTCCGGGGGAGGGGGGGGAATTCAATTTTTGATCCTTGAAAACACAAAATCTCACATTTTCCGGGGAGGACATTTCATTGCGCCAGGGGGAAGTCCCCCCCCCCCCCAGACTCAGATGAGAAAGCTCGGGAAATTCATCTCCAAATAGCAGTTAAAGCAGCCAAATAGCAGTCGCTTATAATCTAGAATATAATACATTTATCGAAAACGGAAAAACGCATTAAATTTCGAATCACTTTTTTAAATATACCAGTAAATTCCATGCTTTTTCGTTATAAAATTAGTTTAAATTAACGGTTCTCGATGAATTAATGTGCGAATTTTCTGCTTAATCCCTCCCCCCTTCGATATCTTTGCTAGTACAAATGAGTTAAAACTATGTCTCAAAAGAAAACAATATTTTTCAACTGTTAAATATTTTTCTTTCCTTTAGAAGATAATGCCAGATCAGCTCTTTCATATCTATGCATACATTTCCCCTTAATAATAATAATAAAATATTGAAACACGGTTAATAATAATATACTATATATACTTTTATTACTAAGATTAAAAATAAATAAAATTGTTCTTGAATCGCTTCCTTACAACCAGTGGTGTAGTCGTATGGACAACAGAAGGTATACGGTCTAAGCAGAGGTTATACGCTCAAGCCATAGGGTATACACTAGAGTATACATACTATAACTTTCTTAGGAAACATAGGGTATATGGTATTACTTTAAAAAATTCAGAGGATATATGGCGTATACCCTCCACTACACCCCGAAGGGTGCGTAAGAAGAGAAAACTGCGCTCTGGGCAAAGTCTCAATTTGGCGACCCTCCACCCAACTTTTTCGTGTAACAGGACATAAACCACGTTGGTAATATAAATTTAGCGCCCCTAAACTTCCGCGCCCAGGGCGACCCCCCCCCCCCCGTTTCGCACGGCGCTGCTTACAAGTAGGGATGCACCGGATATCCGGCTCCTGCCGGATATCCTGCTTATTCGGCACTCAAACCGGATATTTGTTCCGGCCGAATATTTTAATATCCGGTTGCCGGATAGTAAAACATTTTTTAAATTCTGTTTTTTACATAAAAAAAAAAAAAAATGTAAAACTAATTTGCTCCTTGACAACTTTATCTTATTAAAAAGCAATGTTAACAAATATAAATACTTGTATATTTTCACAATTATGAAAGTATTTAATGTTTATATGTAAATGAAAACATGTTTAAAATATGACAATATTTTGTCATAATGTATAACAGCAATTGTAAAACCAAAACTAGAATATGTACTACACCTTCAAATTTTTTATTTCTCTTAAAAATTGTTCTTAAATTTCTGGGATGAAGTAATTTTACCTCTCAAAACTTTATTGTAATTTTCACCAGTCAAAATTTAACTGCAATGTTCAATTATTCTGTCATAAAAGTAATTGTAAAACCAAAACTAGAATATCAACTACTATTTCAACTTTGTTTTGCTTTCAGTTTTTTTTTTTTTTTTTTTTTTTTTTTTTTTACCCTGTAATGAAGTAGTTGACTTTTATAGTTCTTCTCAAGTGCTTTGTTAATAACTTTATTATTAATTTGAGTTATGAATATCAACAAAAAAGGAAGGTATAAATATCTAATCTAAAAGTTTTTTGAAGTTACCGTTAATACATCAAAAATTCTGAGTCAGAAATGTGTGCAATGGGGCTATCTTATAAGTGCTAAAGTATTGAGGATTAAAAACCATGTAGAAAAATAAAGTTTCCAGAAAACTAAAGAGTTTATTTATGAATATTCATACTCCAGATTCAAGGTGTGTTTGTTTAGAAAATCAAGAACAAAATGGTGCTGATATTAAAAAACCATTCAAATTTTGCTGGAACATCAATTGCACAAGTTAAGCAGTCAACAATTGAAAAAAATGTGGTAAAAACAAAAGAAAAATATACAAATTACATTAAAAAAAAAAAAAAAAAAAAAAAAAAAAAAATATTTTAGTAAAAATGAATTATGCCTTGTTATAAGTTGCCCAGTCATGTTAAAATTGCAAGTGACCTTTTAAATAACGTTCATTCTGAAACTTGCACTGCAATGCAAAAAGAGCTTAATAGGAAAACTAACTCTCACTCAGAGTCAAGAAAACGAGTAACATACATAACTATCCCATTTTTGTTAATTATGTGCCAACAGGGTATTTTTTTTTTTTTTTTTCTGTTAGTTAATCGATACAACACATCTATAAAAACATCAAGACACTACCTAAATCTGGTGATAGACTAAAGAAAGGATAGAAAAAAATATGCATGTAAAGTTAGAAGTTTTATAAGTAAAAATGAAAAGGCAAAATAATATTACATTTCAATATTTAATTATTGCTATGTTTTTAAGTAACTTTGACTTAATAAGTGAATTGAAATCTATTAATACTTGCATAATATAAAATTATAATAATTTTTTTTTCTCTTTAAACAAGCATAAAATTGAAATGTTATTAAAATAAAAATGAGAAATTATTCGGCCGGATACCGGATATTCGGTAAAATTTTGTACCGGATATCCGTTATTCGGTATCCGGCAAAAATCCACATCCGGTGCATCTCTACTTACAAGCCTCAAAACAAAAGCATGAATGTGAAAATACTATAAGATCAAAATGCGCGGGTCTTTTTTTCCCCCCATCATATTTTGGAGCTAAGAGCGCGCGCTCCTCGTTGCGCTTCATACTTGTAAAGTTTGTTTTTTAGCAGTGCTCAGAGTAACAGAATGACATAGTTGGGAGAATAGATCGCAATTTACATTGGGTTCATGACTGCTTTCTATCTTCTTGTACCCTTCGATATCTTTGCTCGTGGTTAATATACAATAATAACAGGGGTTTTGAATTGAGAACAAGTTTGTTTTCCATCCCAGATTTTATTTCCGCATTTTTTATTTTTTAATGTCGAAATTTTCGGAACTGATAACCCAATTTTAAATTTTTGGAAGAGGATGCCTTAAATTTTCGGAATTTTCGGACGAGAATCACCCCTGGTTCCACTCTTAGAAATATGAAATTACCATATGGTTTCTTACTCAAGAATGGGATAGCAGATTTTAGGATCAAAAGAGAAATTTTACATTTAATTAAACTTAAAAAAAAAAAATATTTTCCTGGTTTCAGTGAGTAAAAATCTAACAGTCAATAAATCCTATGCTGTTTTTTAGTTGCAGGCCTGAGTAAGCCAAACTAAAACTAAGTTTTGTAATCGATTATAAAACTAAATCAAAACTTTTTTGGGTTGAAATTGTAAAGCTATACCAAAACTAAACATATTTTCTAAAGGAAATAAAATTATAATTGTAAGAAAAAAATGTAGTATTGTAAAAAAATACATTTTTGAAATAATGGAAGATTTTAATACTGATATTCATAATAATGACAAAACTGCAATAATTTGTTTCTTTTTATTTGTACCATTTACTTATAAACAATACTTATGTAAATGGAATGTATACTTAATTTCATTTCAAACTGCAAAGATATTGGCTCAGGTTTTTACATTAGATCAATTGGTAATTAAATGTGTAACTGAAAAATCATTTCAACAGAGACATCATATAGCAAACACTAGCAATAAATAATTAGTGAATGTACTATAAAAAATCTGAGGCTGGGAAAAAAGAAACTAAACTTTTAAAAGCAGGCTTTGCTTCTTTTTATTTTGTAATATAGTCAAAGTCATATAAAGCAAAAATAATTTTTTTAATACAAATAAATGAAAAAAAGTTTATTATTTCATATTCTCCAATAAAATATTTATTTGAGAGAAACAGTTATAAAAAATCAATTTTTCAAACTTTTGCATTTTTGGTACTTCTAGGTTATCCTGTCGACCAATTTTGCCAAATTATACAAATCACCAAACTATAGCTAAATTATACATGTTGACATAATTTTTATTTTAAATAACGAAAAAACAAATAATTAGTAGAATATTAATAAAAATATTAATAAAAAGTCGAAATAAAAATCACTTAATGACATTTTAAACATGTGAATCGCATTTACGTCATTGAATGTGACATTCACGATCATCCATTATTGGCATTTAATCTTATAGTTTGGCGATAATTTTTTGGTCGACGGGATAACCTAGAAATACCCCATTTTTTTCAAAAAAAAAAAAAAAAAAAAAAAAAAAACAGTAAAAAATTGTTTTTTTTTTCCGCCACTTCAATTTTTCCGGAAAATTTACATCTCTAGTTATACAAACACAAAGAGTTTAATAATTTAATTAACATAGTTTGGAACATATCACTTATCTCATGAAAATACATGCTATTAATGTCTGATTTTATTATTTTTATTTTACATATAATCTTAGGTTTTGATGAATGCTTAGCTGAAAATGTTTTGTATAATGTACCTCTTCCCATTGAAGTTGCCAAGAATATGAAATAATTTGTGCTGAGCTGATTCTGATAAATAATATTAATATAATTTTTGAAACTGTCATATCTATGTGTATGTTATTAAAAAAGTATAATGTTACTTACTTGTATTTCTGGAAAATGTTGAACAATAAAATATTTTTTTTATATTTCACCTTATTATATGTGTATTTTATATATATTATTATCACTTTATTTATATGTGTTATAATTATTTTTTTAATTATAATTTTTTACCAAATTAATCAGAAACTCAGTCAAAAAGATGCTTTGTTACAAACAGGGTTGGAAAAAAACCAGGTTTTTTCAAAAAAACTGGTTTTTCTTTGGTTTAAACCAGGTTTTTTTGGTTTAAACTGGGTTTTTTAAAAACATCCTTTCTTATTACATATACATGCATATTTACTAATAAAAACAGACATTATTGGTTTATAAGTAGTGTAACTTCATTTAAAATAATTTAAATTTAATAATTATACTGAATTTATGCTAAAAATTGAAAAAATTCATTTTTCAATTTAAACAGTTTTAGCAAACAGTCTTATGTTGAAAGTTTTAACTGTTCTACACAGTGAACTATTGATGCCTTGTAAATCTTTATAAACAATCTTTTGATTACTAATAATAAAAATTTGGATGTAGTTTGATAAATATTCTTTTCATAATTATTCAAATAATAAATTACAAATACTTCTTAGGATTTTTTCTTTCTGAATGACGATTTGAAGTTAACATATTTAGTCATTAGATTCAGCAGATAGCAGAGCGAAAAGAATTGTTATTAAAATGCTATAATTAGCAACCTGTCTTTGTTTTTAATTCTTCAAGAAATTCTCCAAAAAGAAACATTTCTTTTACAGTTTGTGCAAAAACTTAAAAGATCATTGTTTACATTATTAATTGCATTAAATAATCTGCATTATTAAAAAAATTAAAATATTTTCTACTAAATATTCAATCTATTTTATCTTTGATCAATTCACATGTTTGAAGTTTTTTCTTTAGAGCAATAGATATGTTCACCAATGTGTACTGATTTTAATCCTATGCATAAAAAAAAGATGTAAACCCAATATATCTAATGCTTATTGCTGAAATAAAGTGTTAAAAGTAGAAATTATTTATATCCAATAATCTGAAACTCGTAAATTATAAAGAAAAAAAAAATGTTATTAGATTTCTTCTAAAAAACGAATTGCTTTTTTTTTTTATAGAAAAAACCAGTTGGTTTAATCCTATGCATAAAAAAGGCAAACCCACTATATATTACTTATTACTGAAATAAAGTGTTAAAAGTAGAAATTATTTATGTTCAATAATGTGAAACACATAAATTATAAAGAAAAAAAAAGAAAATGTCATTAGATTTCTTCTAAAAAAACCATTTGGTTTAAACCATGGTTAAAACCAATTGGTTTAAACTGTGCCAACCCTGGTTACAAATTAATAATGCATTAATTAGAATGTAATAGATAATATTTATAAAGAGGGCTCTTAATGATGACACCCCTTAAGATTATTTCTAAGAAAATCTATCCCAAAGAATAGTAAAGATATATCTTGATCATTGTTTTGAAATAGTCGTAATCATGATAATAACTACACACTTCATAATATGACTTACACAGTACTGCGACTGGCAGAGCTGCTTGCTGTGTGTGTGATATTGGACAATTATTTTCCTTATTTTTAAGTCATAAACCATGCATCTATTTGCTGTTTAACACAATTTCTGTCACCTTTTTTTTTCTTCCTTTTTGTAAGTTAGCTTTTAAATTACACATATATTAAATAAATCCGAACTTTTTTATATATTTTTTCAAATTTTATTAAAATAATAATCAATCAACGAGACATATATTTTAATAAATCTGAAAAGAAATAATGTTCATGAAATCATCTTTTCAAATATAGTAGCAAACCAATTTTAGTTAATTGGTTGCATGTTTGTTTGTTGCTCACAATGGTCAGGATGGATACATCTCAGTTTTCCAGAAAATATTTTTTGAAAGGCACGTCCCATAAATAAAAAGATTCACTCTTGAATCGTTAGGAATTTTTGTTAATTGCATGGCGAGATAAATAATAAATTCATAGTCTAGTTTTCTTTTAGGAGCAGTCTGCCCAATCATCGTTCGTGAACAGAATGGAATAGAGTTCATCAGTGGTGACGTCACAAATCCAGAAATTGGGTCAAAATAAGGCTGCTATATTAAGCTATTGCCAGACATTCTGCGTTAAGTGTTCCGACACGAACAGCCTTTTCAATAGCACCAGCAGTCATTGTAATAAAGAGCTGAACTGCCATTGCTACATTCATTTTTTCACGATTGTCTGGGAATAGGTGCTCCTTACTTAAATGGTATAACGACTGTAAACCTGTGTCATGATTCATCTCTTTTTCCCACAAATACTTAATACATCCTGAGGAGACGTCTGCTTACAAACCCTTCTCTTTCACAAACAAACTGAGGCAAAGTGAATGATGAAGAAAGAATAGCAGAACGCATGTTTTTAATTAAATGCAGAACATCTGCAATCACATAAAGTGTGTCTGAGCCTTTAAAAATAAATGATGTCTGCCTTTCAAATCTCTTCATACCAACATTTAATGCCTTCCACATTGCCTTGTTGCAGCTGCCCATATCAGACACAACTGCTCTAGGAACAAGCCCAATACTCTGACTAGCAACAATGCATCTGGACATTAAATCGTACATGTCATGACCAGATGTTGAAGGACCTGTAATCTCATGTGCGATTACTTGTTTCCACTTTGTTTTTAATCCCCTGGCTAATACAACTGTGTAGTGTTTCCCAGAAGCATTTTTGGAACCTATGGTTACAACACCAGTAAATTGCTTTCTGAAGTATCGAAATCCTTCACAGGTGAAATTTCCATTTTGTCCACCATCAAAGTACACCATTTATCAGTTTCAGACATGTATGAAACTTTATTTTTCATGGCGTGTATGATGGAATGAAGGATTCCAAAATCGACATTAATGCATTGCATTCTCCGATTTAGCGTGCTGTATGCTGGGGATGGATAGCCTGTGCTCCTCAAGTACTTATAGCCGAATTTGCCAAGTGCAAATGTAATTTCAGAGAATTTGTAATGCTTTTGTTAGACCAAAGATGAATTGATTTTCGGTTGACTGCAGCATACTTTTTTTGTTCTTTTGATAGAAACTGCAGACTTTTACCTTTATGTGTTTATTAAAGATAAACTCTGTTTACTGCTGACATTTTCTTCTTATGGAAATGGGTTGATTTAACTGATGACGAGCTGTTATTTTTTGTAGTTTGAAACATGTCCTGTTTTAGTTTTTATTTCATGGTGATTTTTATAAAGTGTATTATTTAAATTTTTAATAATTTCGCACTAACTATACCAAGATAATTAAATAGATTGTGATTCTCTGTTTTAATTTACATTGTTGATTTATTATTATCTATTTTTTTTTATAAAACAAATCACAGCTCTTGCTGTGATAATCAATATTTCTCTTGTAATGCTAATTTGTTCTGTGATAAATAAAATATATTTCTTAAATTTTGTTGTCTTCTTTAATCTGCATATTACAGTTGTGCACTCAGAAATGCTTATTACTAGAAATAATATCAAAATCATTAGTAATAAAAGCAGTAAACTAAAGATAAATATTGAAAATAATGCAAGAATGGATTTTTGTGTGTATATATATAAAAAAAAAATTGATTCCCTATTAGCATCCAAAATTCTTTTATTTGTATATATATAGGTGAAAATACTATTTTATAATAGTCAAGCATGAAATTGCTTTAACATTGTTAGAATTTGATATATTCATACAAATAAACTAGTTACTGTTTTCTGATAAAAATAATAAAATTTTCTTAAAGCTTTGTCAAAATGGGGTTTTTTAAATCCCTGAAAATGTATTTATCAGCTAACAGACACTGTGATAAAAAAAAGTTTTCAATATTTATATAGTTAAAACCAAAAACTTACTTTAATAATAATAATAAAAAAAAAATCCTGAACAAAACATAAAAAATTTAACTTTGCATTTCATTTTTTAAGTTTGCATAATGGGTGAGTTTAATATATATTAAATGAGTTTAAAAAGCACTTGTCTAAAAAAAATAAATAAATAAAATTAAACTTTTAAAAAGATAAAAAAAGTGTTGCAAAATTATTTATGATTGAATTTTATTAATTTACCCACTAAATAAATAATAGTATTGTTATTAGCAGTGTATCATTCTAATGGCAAAATTATCAAAAGATTTTAAATACTAAAACAGATCTTCAAATTTACTATTAAGAAATCTGTACTCCATGATAGATTGCAATGAGTGTGAAAGGGGACATTGGGTATGCACACTGATGTGCAAATAATATTGATAAAAAGTTGGTATATCTTAATGCAGGTATTGTTAAATTTGGTTTATAACTTTAATTGCAATTTAGAATTTTAAACAATTGATATTGATAAAGTAAATAAAAACTGTAAGATAATTTTTTTTTAAAAGTAATAAGCGAGTTTCATTAAAATAATTTAGTTAAACTGATAGTTTAATGGAATAAATTATAGCTGTAAGTCTGAAATAATTACTTTATAAATTGTGTTTTGAAAATATTTGTTTATGAAAAGTACTAAGACAACCTCAAAAGAATTCCATTTTTATAATAAATTGAAATGCATGAGAAACATAGGGACACTATATTCTGTTTGATTTAGCAAACTACAAATCATTACATTTTTCTCTAGCATACAGTGAGAAAAATATTGCTACTGCACACTTTTCATACTATTAAAGGAATGAAAACCTTTTTAAAGCAATTTTATTTTAAATTTGATTAAAACAGTTTATAAAAACTTAATGACTAAGTAAAGGGGAAAAAATGTAGATCTAGTAGAATTTCTGTTCAATTATATTTTTCCACAGTGTTCATTTATTAATAAAAGAACAAGCAACAGTATTTTTTTTTTTTTTTTTTTTATATATAATTATTTCTGATCTTTTTTTTTTTTTTTATTTAAACGAGGCTACATTTAAAGAATTAAGTTTTTATTACTAAAGCAATTGCTACTAATATTCTAAAAAAAAAAAAAAAATATCTCAATGAACAAAATATGTAAACAAAAATAAAATGCATGAGAATTCATTCTTTTATTTATCTTTTGATTTGTTGTAAAATGAAATGAAGTGAAACTAATTGAACGCGTAAATTAAGAAAATGAAAATATCGTCTGATTTTATTTATTATCTTTCGAAGAACTTTGACAAGTGTGTGAGAACGATTGAGTTCTCTGAATGTAATGAAGGAATGTGCCTTTTAGATGGAATTAAACTACATTTTTTATAATATATGGACTTTTAGATGAATTTGAACTTAGAATAAGTTTATCTCAACAGATGATTTTCGATTTTAATTCAAAGCTCCGTGCATCGCATAGATGCAACCCGCAAATGAAGACTTGCATGGTTAGTAAGTAATTTTTAAACTAACCCTATTTTCGAATTCTAACATACTGGTACCCTCGGCGGGACCCGAACCCGCAATCCCCGGTTTAGGAACATGGGAATTGGTCGGTTTTCGTGAGCAACAGAGTCAAAGAAATTCGACAGATGTCCAATATAGAGTCATGGAAGCACGTTCCAGGAAATTTGAATATAGCTGATATACTTTCACGTGGATGTTTATTGAAAATGCAAAGTTATTAATGTCTAAAGGGTGTTTCAATTTGCGTTGTTTTGAAAGCAATGTAGCTTGCAAGAATGTTGATAAATATTCTGGGGATACTTCAGTTTTGGGGATTATTTGGAATTTAGATAATGATTCTTTGAAATGTTGTTTAGATTTAGAAACATTAACGTGTGAAAGGAAAATTACTAAGAGATTAATTTTGAGCATTGTGCAAAAGATTTTTGATCCTATCGGTTTATTCTCTCCTGCTACATTGCTTCCAAAATTATTGCTACAAGACTCATGGAAACAGAAAATTCCATGGGATCGAGAATTACCTTGTAACATTGTGAGTGCTTTTTTGAAATGGTTGAAGAATATTGATGTTTTAAAAGAAGTAGCTATACCTCGATACTTAGAAATTAATGCTTCATCTGAACTTCATGTTTTTGTTGATGCGAGTAAAGGGGCATATGCAGCATGTGTCTTCGCTAGATCAATAATTGATTCCGATGTCAAGGTTACGCTTGTTAGAGCGAAGTCTAGGGTTGCTCCTCTCAAAACTTTGAGCATGCCGCGTTTAGAGTTAATGGCTTGTTGTATAGGTACTCGACTTGCGAGTTCTATCATCAAGGCAATAAATATGCCAGGTCTGAAAATCACATTCTGGTCAGATTCTACTACCGCAATTTGGTGGATAAAGGAACATGGGAATTGGTCGGTTTTCGTGAGCAACAGAGTCAAAGAAATTCGACAGATGTCCAATATAGAGTCATGGAAGCACGTTCCAGGAAATTTGAATATAGCTGATATACTTTCACGTGGATGTTCTCCGCAGAAAATGCTTGATTCGCGATGGTGGGAAGGTCCTAAGTGGTTAAAAGAAAATCCTGAATGTTGGCCAATTGGCGCGATTGACTGTCAGCCAAAAGATGTTGATTTAGAAAGAAAAAAGATCGAAATTACGAATATTGATCTAGCTAAAGACACACCCCTTTGGCTCTTAGATAATATATCTAATTATGATAAGATGATAAGAATATTTGCTTGGATTCTGAGATTTGTAAATAATTGCCGAAATGTTTCTAATAAGTGTAAATATTCTAATCTTACTCAAAATGAAATTGAAAATTCTGAAAAATATCTAATCCGTTTAGTTCAGAGCTGTTATTTCTATAATAAAAGGTCATTAAATGATATTGTAACATTCACAGATGATAATGGAATTTTAAGAGTTAAAACTAAAATAACTGAAAGAAATGACCGAGAATCATTTTTGTATCCAATATTGTTACCAGGCAAATGTGAATTTACTAAATTATTGATTAGATCAGTACACCAAAAGAATTGTCATGCAGGTATAAGAACAATGCAATCTTTAATAAGAGAAAGATTTTGGATAATTAGAGCTAGAAGAACTATTAAAAATGTATTGTACGACTGTATTGCATGTAAACGTTTTAAGGTAAAGTCTTTGTCAAGCGAACCAACACCTTTGCCACCAGATCGCGTTACAGATTGTGCTGTCTTTGAAATTATTGGAGTAGACTTAGCCGGGCCGTTATTTCTAAAAAATGGCGAGAAAGTTTGGATAGCATTGTTTACTTGTGCCGTTTATCGCGCGATTCACCTTGAACTAGTCAATTCGCTATCTTCTGATGCTTTCCTGCTAGCACTTAGACGTTTTATAGCTAGACGCGGTAGGCCCAGCACTATTTATTGTGATAATGGAACAAACTTTAGGGGGGCTTCCAATGAACTTTCAAAATTAAATTGGGATAAAATTTTAAAAGAAACCATGACGCATAAAATTGTTTGGAAATTTATACCTCCCACCGCAGCTTGGTGGGGAGGCTGGTGGGAAAGGTTAGTTCGCATTGTAAAAGAATTGTTAGTACGTACTTTAGGTAGATCTGTATTGACTTATGAAGAATTGAATACACTTATATGTGATTGTGAATCTGTGATTAACTGCAGACCTCTAACCTATATCTCAGAGGACCCACTGGAGCTAGTACCTCTCACACCCGCTATGTTTCTTATTGAAAACCGAAGTTTCAGCAATTCGGATATTATTGAATTAGATTCTCAAAGTTTAAGGAGAAGGTTGAATTACAGAGCTAAACTTCTTACCGATTTTAGGCAACGTTTTAGAAAAGAATACCTCAGCGAATTAGTTCAAAAACATACTGAAAAATATACACGTGAACCGCGAGTGGGAGAAATAGTCTTAGTTGGGGATGATAACAAAAAACGTTTATTTTGGCCTTTAGCAAAGGTGATTCATTTAATTCCAGGACGGGATGGTAAAGTTCGTGGTGTTAAGTTGAAAACTCAGCACGGCACGGTTTTACGTCCGGTGCAGCGCATCTTTCCTTTGGAAATATATTCGAATGAAATAATTGAAATTGCATCCAAACCGTCGGGTGAAGAGAAAACTAGTTCCAGTGAGCATGATGATCATGAAAATGTGTCTTCTCCTGATAGTGTCATACTTAAGAAATATACCTCTTCTGGAAGATGTGTAAAAGCTCCAAAGAGGTTGGATCTTTTTAATAATAATTGTTATGTATTTGAAACTCTCCCCAAGTTTCAAAGGGGGGAGGATGTTGTAAAATGAAATGAAGTGAAACTAATTGAACGCGTAAATTAAGAAAATGAAAATATCGTCTGATTTTATTTATTATCTTTCGAAGAACTTTGACAAGTGTGTGAGAACGATTGAGTTCTCTGAATGTAATGAAGGTATGTGCCTTTTAGATGGAATTAAACTACATTTTTTATAATATATGGACTTTTAGATGAATTTGAACTTAGAATAAGTTTATCTCAACAGATGATTTTCGATTTTAATTCAAAGCTCCGCGCATCGCATAGATGCAACCCGCAAATGAAGACTTGCATGGTTAGTAAGTAATTTTTAAACTAACCCTATTTTCGAATTCTAACATGATTCTACTAATTTTAAAGTATTCTGGAAAATATTCTTTAGCATTTTTATCCTTAACAAAGTATAATATCATCCTTGTTTTCTCTCTCTCTCTCATCTCATGTCTTCTCATGAGATATGAGTATTGTGGTGTGTATGGCGCGTAGCGCCAATCCTTGTTTTAACAATAAAATCCTTAAAGGGAATAAGTACAATAGACAGCACCAAAAAAATTACATATGCAAAAAAAAAAAAAAATGAATATGCGAATTAAAAAAGCTCCTCCCCTCCTTCTGATTTTTTTACCTTTTAATAACAAAATAAATTTGTATATTTCTTAAAAGAAAATTATTGTTAATCCTATAGTTTAAAATTAAACAACCAAAAATAATGAACTATAATTTATTATTAAAAATTCGCATTGCATTCGAATCTTATTCTATTTTTTGATAACTTGGAAAAAGGAACATAAACAGCGATAAACGCGCCAAATCGGTCTGACAGGAAAATATCGTGCCAATGCTTTCCCACTTGGGAATGTTTATCGTGGGCTGACGAGCCAAAACAAACCACAGAGATCAGAAAAGATAGAGATGTAATATTTGTTTTATCGTGAAGCTAAAAATTCAGCTTTGAAACTAATTTAAACAAGTTGCAATTCGGCCTGGGCACCTTCAGATCACTTTTAAAACTTCCCCCAAATCAATGAATTCAGCCTTTGAACGATGTCTGATTTCGTATTTGAAAGCCTTTTTGATGGTATGCAGTACATCTCTAATACACTCTAAACTCTCCCGGTCCCGGTTTGTTTTGACCCACTTTATGCGCTCTAGGTTCGCGAGCCGTATGTTTCTGTTCAATAAATAAATAAATAACTTTTGAATTTAGTGGCGCTTTCGAAAGTTCTGCCCTGTACTTGTTCTATTAGATGATTCATTATTGAAATATTTCGGTAAGAAGCATTAATATAAATGCCTCTAATAAAAAATTAGGATACTCATATTCGTTCAGTTTACTTTTTGTGTACGTATGCAAACATTTAATTAGTGCAAGAATATTTTCTTTTAATTAAAGTTTCGTTTTCAGGGCTAAGCTGCTTTTGCGTTCGGCAAAAATTAACACAGCTGTTCCGTTTTCAGTTCTGTACAGTAAAAATTTTAAGTTAAAGTGCAGTATAGCAATAAAAACTCTGTCAAATCATTCTGTGATAACCTGATCGTTTCAGATTTTGATAAAATTTACAAGTAGGATGGATGCTCTAGTTTTGGCCACATTTAAACAGAAGTTTTATAGTTTTTGACCAGTTGAAGCATATTTAAATCATAATAACAGTATTCTTTTATAAATTTAGCTGTCTTTCTGTTAATTATAATAATTTTCTATGGAATATTTTAGATTGTAGAAATAACTCATTAAATAATTTATTTCAGTTTTGGCCATCTCCATGAACCAGTTTTAATCATCCCAGTATTTGTAGTTTAACAAACATTTTAATTGATAATAAGTAAAAGTAAAGCATTTTGTACTACTAGATTATCCCGTCGACCAAAAAATTATCGCCAAACTATAAGATTAAATGCCAATAATGGATGATCATGAATGTCACCTTCAATGACATTGAATACGATTCACATGTTTAAAATGTCATTAAGTGATTTTTATTTCGACTTTTTATTAATATTCTACTAATTATTTGTTTTTTCATTATTTAAAATAAAAATTATGTCAATATGTATAATTTGGCTATTAGTTTGGTGATTTGTATAATTTGGCGAAATTAGTCGACTGCATAACATAGTAGTATTAAGCATTTTTATGCAACGTCTATTTTAACACACATACATTTGTTTGCTGTACTAAAAGAATCTCACAATTTTTATTTTATGAACTGAGTAAAACATCAAATAAAATGTACTTAAGTTGATTTTAATTGAAAATTTAAATTAAAAAACAGAAAAATGTTTCATTCATAAAAGAGACAAGAGTGCCTATAGGAGATAAAAAGTATATTTTAACATTTTGCATGTTTAATCAGTTTTATAATCAGGGTTGGCAAGTTTCTTCCGCAGTGGAAAAAACCGGCCGGAAGAAATAGGTTTCTTCCAAGTGGAAGAAATGGAAGAAACTGATTTTCTTTAAGAATTTACCAGCAGATTTCCTCAAAAAAATCACGAAAAAACGACAAATTTCATCCAAAAATCGAGATAAAATGACAAATTTTGTCAAAAAATTCACGAAAACAGCAATTTACATCAAAAAATCGTGATAAAATAGCACATTTCGTCAAAAGATCGTGAAAAACCGACTCATTTCGTTAAAAGATCGCAAAAAAAGACAAATTTCGTCAAAATATCGCGAAAAAAACCCGCAATTTTCGTGAAAAAAATAGCTTTAACATGCAATTTTCGTGAAAAAAAAATAGCTTTAAAATGCAATTTTCGTCAAAGGGGTACGAAAGAAAAAGTTAATGACAGGATAGAATTTTTCTTTTCCAAAAACTAACTTCCCTGCTTCCAAAGTTTTTTTTTGCTGCTTCAAAAACAGATTTTCCTGCTTCACAATCTGTTTTTGATTGTTCTGATTATTTTGAAAAGTATTCTTTTTTTAGAAAAAATGTCTTTTTCAATAAATCAGTTTTACCCCTTTTTAAAAGAAATGTGAACAATAGTGATACTTGTTATCTTCTAAATTCAAATAAGCATTATTTTATAATTTGTATCTTGCGCATTTATTTTTTAAAAAAGTAAAGTAAATATCTCTTAATAGTTTTTAAAAAATAATATTGGCTTTAATTATTTATACATTAATTAAAACAATAATTATTGCATTTAACTTTTCTTTTGCAAATGAACAAATTCAATTTTTGCTTCTAAAAATATGACTTATTAGTGGGGACCCGCTTTTTTGAAAAAGGGACCCAGAATTTTAGAAGTCCTGGGTCCCCGGGACCCAGGATTTTTCAAGTCCAGCGGCATCAATGTATCTAGAGATCTTCAACCATTGACTAAATGAAAAGAAATTTTATCCAAAATATACAAAATCAGTTAAATGTTATCCGTTTCAATTTAACCAACATATTTTTTTATTATTTAAATTTCTGAAACAAGTAGTAAATAGGAATGATTCTTTACTAATGGTAGAATGAAACCCATTAAAATAAATTTTTTTAATTTGCATTAATTTTATTAATGTATTATAATTACTATATTAAATAGAGATCAATCAAAAATACGATTTCATTTTCGGCCAAAAATCTCAGTTTTGCCAAAAACGTGGGCGAAAATTCAGCCAATTCGAAACACTTGATCAAAAATCTTGTTTCTTCCTTCAGAAATTTTCAATATTAGTTATTGATTTGAACTGTATTGGCTCAAATGGGTGTATTGCAATGAACTTCATTGTTTATAATTATCAGTCAGGATTTATCAATCATCTCATAGAAAATTTTTAGTTTAAACTGCATTAGATTTCAAATATTCTTTGAGAAAATTCTAGAATAACAAATGATCATTTACAAAAATCATTATAGAAAAAAAATCAAGCTGTATATAGGGTCATTCCACATGAATTCAACCAATGGGTGTTGCATCATAGTCACAGATTTTTTTTAAAATTTTATCATAGATAGACATAGTAGTGAAACCCTCAAATCTGAAATTTAAAAGTAATTTTCGCAATATTGGCCGAGATATGGCCATTTGAAA
The DNA here is from genome assembly GCA_964019185.1 of Maratus speculifer. Taxonomy (NCBI): domain Eukaryota; kingdom Metazoa; phylum Arthropoda; class Arachnida; order Araneae; family Salticidae; genus Maratus; species Maratus speculifer. Next base: position 76,489,574 of record OZ025301.1, read on the forward strand.
ACTGGCCATTTTTACAAAATGGCGGCCATCTTGGAATTGTATCACTCTCTAAATATGGCCATAACTTGACAACTAATGGCTCAAAGTTTATATATCTGGTACCAATTTGAAGCTATTTGTACAAAGAATGAATATTTCACATCAAAACAATTATAAATTTTCATTTTTTTACTTTTTACTATGTGCAAAGTGAAAATTTCACCGCAAAAAAGGGCAGATTGTAATGGCTCATAAAAAAAATGAATCATCATGAATTTTTCTGAAACTTGGTAAAAACGTTGCTCCATCTGTGTGCTTTAAATAAAAAAAAAATTGGAAAGGTAAAATTTGTTGTTT